>JAULUF010000084.1:1680000-2215000 GCA_031834385.1 Semotilus atromaculatus
TCTACGCCCATTCATCATGCTAGAGTCCAGAGCGCTCGTCCTCGTGTCCTCACATCACCCAGTCCGGGAACACACTGGCGACAGTGACGTCATCCGTCATGATGGATGTTTGCAGTCGGGATAGTTGACAGGCCAGCGCTGCATCATCACGAAAACTTTACATTTAAATATTCAAGATCAAGAAGATGCCAAAGGAAACTCAATAACTCAATACTTATTCAGCATTACCGTGCATATCCTCATTTTAACTCTATTTCACGTCTTCTTGTGCGTGAAAATCATGTCAAAACGCCGAGTTTTGTCTTAACTGAACATAAACAGTTGAGAGATTAAACGGTATATTGGATCTGTGCATTCGCTCTTAAAGTGACAGCAGCCTAATAAACCTGCTGTTGTTTTACTGTTAATCAAACAACAAAAGACAAAGAACTTGTCTGAATAACTTCTGTAACTTTAATAAGGATTAACCTGTGTTGCATGGCTTGTAAAACATATTTCTGGCCAGTAAAGTTTAAGCCACCAGCCAATGGCAGATTTGGCAAAAAGTTAGTTTTAGGCCCTGTTTGTAGTGATGTGATGTGTTCAAACACGACAAAACAAAAGAAGGTTTGTGCGCTTAAAACAGTCGTTCAAACAAAATATGAAAATTATGTCACAATTTATTCACCCTCGTGTCATTTGTTCCTTCGTGAAACATAAACGTAGATGTTTAGCAGAATGTTCATGCTGTTCTTTTATATAACATTCATTTGATCAGAATCAGATACAGTAGAGCGTCAGTCATGCGCTGTAAAATGTGATTTTCTTCCTCAAAATTTTTGTCTTGTTTTCCCGTACAAATATCTAAACATTCTTAAATCAAGACACATTTACTGGAGAAGCAAAATTACTTGATATTAAGTCAACAAGAAAAATATGGAAACATGTTAAGAAAAATAATCTTGCTTTCCCTCTAAATTGAGTTAATTTTTCTGACCCCATGACGCTGATATATTTGTTCTTGTTTTAAGCATAAACTCACCAAATTTGGATGCATTTTTCATAAAACAAGACTTACTATCTTAAGTAATTTTGCTTCTCCAGTACCATCTTGATTTAAGATAGATATTTGGAAAACAAGACTGCATTAGCAGTTTTCTCTAAAATGATCTAAAGTCACACAGATTTGAAGCAACACAGGGGTGGATAAATGACGACAGAATTATCATTTCTGAGTGAAATAACAATTTTTTCCCCCAATGTGAAACAATAAGCATTCCATTAAAATGCAAAGCAACTGCAAAATCAATGAAAAGCACAATAAAGCTGTAAATACTCAACAAAGAGGAGAACAATGAAGCATTTCTGAGATGTGTGCTGGTCTGAAAGTGTACGGCTTCTCGTCTAATCTTCATGAACTCAAATGAAATGCCTCATTTCCCATTTCCACAGTGTCTGTTAATGAGCTATACTGAGTTTGCCATTTATGTTCAATCACTGACTAAAACCAGGAACTCTAAAGACTGTTCAGTTTTAGAAACGTGATTGGTTTATGAGATTTAACAGCGGCTTTGATTTGTTCTCAAGCAATGGACAGCGTGATGAGAGATCAACCAAACTGTATATTTCCATCGGGTTTGAATGGCAAAAGCTGTGTGTGTGTTAATGTTATATGAGTGTGAATGGCTCTCGTTGAACTCTTGACATCAAAGTGAGCCTAGATGAAAGTCAACTTGGAAATAAAAGTGACTCAATTCATGTTCTTGTTGGACTGTGAGTGATTCATCAAGATACACTCAAAACAAATGCTGGGTTGTTTTAACCCAATTTTGGGTCAAATACGGACAAACCCAAACGTTGGGTTAAAAATGAAATTTAAAATGTAAAATGTAATTTTTGGTCCATATTTGACCTACCCATTTTATTAGAGTGTAAATCCACCTCTAAAACAATTCTCACCATCCAATTCACCTCCAAAACGAGTTTATAATGTCACTGAGACGTATGAAGAATATCCGCATCGATGGATCAGTCTGCCGTAATCTGAAAATACAGGTGGACTATAAATTATACAACAGAATAAATATGAAATTAATCTAAAACAGATGCTCGATGCAGCAAACACAGACAAAACTAGCAGAGTATTTGTTTCTGAAAGTGTTTTTTGATCTGCTAACATGTAAACCTCTGAAGTGTTTTCTGAGGCTTTTCCTTTATAGTTATGGAAAATGACACGTTTCATCTCTTCCTCTCTCTCTCTCTCCTGCTCTCTCTCTCTCTCTCTCTCTCTCACTCTCTCTCGCTCTCTCTCTCTCTCTCTCTCTCTCACTCTCTCTCTCTCTCTCTCTCTCTCTCTCTCTCTACCGCCAACAGGAATGATAAACAAACAGTAGCAGTGTTTCAGAGTCTCTCTCTCTCTCTGTGTGTGTGTGTGCGTGTTTCTATCTGTGTGTGTGTGTGTGTGTGTGTGTGTGTGTGTCTCTCTCAGCGGGTCACCGATCTGTTTTTCCCATCTTTAAGGTCACATAACTCTGGACGCCTGTAGTTCCTGTAGGATAAGTCCACTAAAGGATGGAGAGCGTTTTCCACATTTGGCTTGTAAACTCTGGAATAGCCGTCCTGATAGTGTTCGGGGCTCAGACTCACTCGTTTATATATATATATTCACACAGAAATGAGTCTGAGAAGCAGGAGAAAGTTCATTTGTTCTCTGATTGCTGTTAGGAGACACAGTGAGACTCCTGCGGGATTTCTCTCTCCTATGGGAGAAGCTTGTGTAATAAACCTGGAAAGCGTTTTTCTCGTTCTCTTCCACTTCAAAGATGAAGTTCACTCACTCTGAATTCCTGTCAGGAATCTGTGCTTTTCTACAGTGTTTGCAGCAGCAGAGCGGATGAATCTCCAGACGCCGGCCATTAAAGAGTTCCTGCAGTCGGTTCATTCTTCTTTTACGTCTCACTCGCTTTTCCTGACGCTCTCTTGGGTCGTTCCTGTTATTCAGAGCCATGAATAATAATTTAAACTCTATAATTTTAAACATGAATATGCACGAGATCAAATTAAAGGAAGCATTTCTATGATTTATAAAAATCTAGGGTTTATAAAAATATGAATAAATCTGCTCTGGTCAAGATCAGACACTTCAAGCTTAACTTGATTATTTAAAATATGACATGAAAATGATCGAGATGAAGTTCGTCATTGCATTATGAGAATAAGTTCAATTACATATACCAAGACACATACACCACACACAAAATAACTTAAGTCATTTAAGTCATAGCAACATAATTCATCAACTTTGTCAGTGCTGTGAATCTGTATGAACTTCAAAAGGACACGGACTCGTTACTGTTCATATCACTGTTTGTATTGCCTGACCAATCAGAGCAGAGTAGACCAATCACAACAGACTGGGCCATCTGACCAATCAGAGCAGAGTAGACCAATCACAACAGACTGGATCATCTGACCAATCAGAGCAGAGTAGACCAATCACAGCAGACTGGGCCATCTGACCAATCAGAGCAGAGTAGACCAATCACAACAGACTGGGCCATCTGACCAATCAGAGCAGAGTAGACCAATCACAACAGACTGGGCCATCTGACCAATCAGAGCAGAGTAGACCAATCACAACAGACTGGGCCATCTGACCAATCAGAGCAGAGTAGACCAATCACAACAGACTGGACCATCTGACCAATCAGAGCAGAGTAGACCAATCACATCAGACTGGATCATCTGACCAATCAGAGCAGAGTAGACCAATCACATCAGACTGGATCATCTGACCAATCAGAGCAGAGTAGACCAATCACAACAGACTGGATCATCTGACCAATCAGAGCAGAGTAGACCAATCACATCAGACTGGATCATCTGACCAATCAGAGCAGAGTAGACCAATCACAATAGACTGGATCATCTGACCAATCAGAGCAGAGTAGACCAATCACAACAGACTGGATCATCTGACCAATCAGAGCAGAGTAGACCAATCACAACAGACTGGGCCATCGGACCAATCAGAGCAGAGTAGACCAATCACAACAGACTGGGTCATCTGACCAATCAGAGCAGAGTAGACCAATCACAACAGACTGGGCCATCTGACCAATCAGAGCAGAGTAGACCAATCACAACAGACTGGGCCATCGGACCAATCAGAGCAGAGTAGACCAATCACAACAGACTGGGTCATCTGACCAATCACAACAGACTGGATCATCTGACCAATCAGAGCAGAGTAGACCAATCACATCAGACTGGATCATCTGACCAATCAGAGCAGAGTAGACCAATCACATCATCAAAAATCAGGTCATCATAGGACACGTCATCATAGATTACATCATCATAGACCACATCATCATATACTACATCATCATAGACCACATCATCATAGACCACATCATCATAGATCACATCTCCTCCACACACTCCTCCAATCGCCAGTAAAACAGAACCATGTTTGCTAATAAACGTCCTGATGATGGCCTGTGACTGTGAGTGGAGTCCCACGACCGGCTCCTGCAGATGAGGGACTGAAGATGAAACACGGGCTGATGTGTTTTGAGAGCGAGTCATGATGGGTATTTATATCTGTGGTGAAGGTCCTGACCGACTCTGACACACTCGATGAAGTCAAAGAAACCTGGTCTTCATCTGTGTCAGAGATCTGATGAATCAGCCTCACACACCAGCACTATACACACACTATACTGAGCATCTTTCTCAATAGTATCATTTGGAAATGGAATAGTGAATACTTATTTTGAATACTATACAGTTCACTGGAAAACAATTGGTGACAATTTCACAAATAATTGCAAAGAAAGGCAAAAAGATGAAATTTTGAAGTAGAAAGACTGAAAAAGTATTGTCTTGTAAAACGTACTCTAATGAACTTTTTTTTTCAGTGCATATATTGTACACTACAGTGAGTTATAGAGTATATATTATTATATGGTAAACTAGTATGCCACATTACCACATCATGTTTAATTTAGCGAATGTCGTATAGCCAACGTTTGGAAACAAAGCAAGAGAGAATGATCGTTTGTCTGTGAATTATTCCCGTAATTAATCTGCCGTGCATAGACAACTCGCACTAAAGTCAACAGAGCAATCTCAAAGGTGAATTAGTTAATCATTGTTTTCTGGCCAGATCTGAAGTGTTTTCAGGAGTTCCTGCTGAAGCGAGTCCAGGACAAACTTATTCACTGCAGATTCTGGGACCCGAGAGAAGGAGAACACGAGAAGTTTGAGTCTCAGTGTGTGTGTTTCTGCGGTTCTGGAGCGAGAGTGTTTCTGCTGCATTATTCTTCAAACTGACACAATGACAATACAATGTGCGGCGTCAGCTGACAGTGATTTATCCAGAATGGCACACCGCCTCGTCTCCGACATGCTAATGCAGCGGGATCAAATCAAACCTGACACTTTAATTGATCTGGGAATGTATAATTGGGAAATGCAAGGACAGGCGTTCTTTTCTGCAACACTTACATAAACTGCACTGCAGAACCAGAACCGGAACCGGAACCGGAACCCAAACGGAACCAGAACCAGAACCGAAACCGGAACCCAAACCGGAACCAGAACTAGAACCGGAACCGGAACCAGAACCGGAACCAGACTCAGACTGCTGGACCAATGCAACAAGACAACTGCAGAATGTATTTTTCCAAAAAGCAATGGCATTTTTGACCAAATGTGTATTTCCAAACTCTTTGGAAATGCATAGGCTTATATCACATCTATTTCTGAAGTGTATGCAGTATACTGTGTGTCCGGGTTATTATAGTTAACTAAAACTAAAACCATTAAAAAAAAATGTGTTACTTGAAATAAAATAAACCGTACCTAAAATATAAGATACATTTAAATTATAGTTTTATAACCTAAGCAACATTTCTCATTTTTATTTAGTTTAACTTGAGCAAAAGTAACTATAAAACTGAAATTAAAATTATTAAAAATATATATAAAATATAAAAATCAAAAACATTTTAATAAAACTGAAAGAAAATTTATCAAAACTATAAAGACGTGTTTAATAACTATGCAGAAATGACAATGACAAAAAAAATTGAACAAAAATTTTAATTAGAAAATATATAAATTCAAATTCAAAATATTAAGGAAAAAAAATGATAGTAAAATAAGTGTGAATTTTCTGTATGCATTGATTCTCGGATGATACACTCTTTATTCTAGAGTGATAAAAAATGGGTGTGATATAATTTTTTACATATGATCTTCATCTTGCTGCCATAAGTAAAAAATATTCTTCAAAATCAGATTAATAATGCAAATCTGAAGACTAATAATGAGCTCATTCTACAGCATTAATCAAATCATGCTTCACACACTTATAAAAACACTATGTCTTTAAAGTCAACATTATCTCTTTACTAATTTGAGATCTTGAATTCATCAGTGCAAGTTATTCAAAAGAATCTGAATTCTCATGTTTCTTTCAGAAGAAAATCAGTTGAATGGCATTTCACGTTGACTTCATTAAAAGCAGAGATATGATGATATTTGTGCTCCGTACAGATGATAATACATAAACTAATTCCCTCAAATCTACAGTGAAGCTGTTCCAGTAGCATCAGAAGCGTGTTGTAGATTAATTAGGAGGCATATTAATTGGATGAAATGAATGTGATGTGTCCAGAGGAACACGAGGGCGATCTGCCAATGGAAACGAGATGATGTCATTTCACAATAAAGCAGATTTTCCAGCAGTTTGACGGATCGACATGAAGAATAATGAGCCGCCGGCGGGAATGAAGAGCAGATTAAACCTAAAAAGCTAATAAAAAAAATAAAAAAAGAATAAAAATCAAACTTAAAATGACCATGAAATCTTCAAATCTAAAAATAAAAGATAATTCAAAATAATAAAATGCACATAACACTGGTTCAGTGCTGTATCTCTACTTTAGTGGTGTTTTCCAGCATGTGTTTCTGAGGCTCATTAACATGCAGCTGCTTCTGTTCATTATCATGTTAATCTCACGTCTTCACTGTTGACTTCAGTCTGAAATCATAAAAACAGATCCTCGCGCGCACACATTACAGCCCAGCGTGAAGCTCTTAATCACACACCGACTCGGACACACACAGACAGATCTCCAGACATCAACATCAGCAGAACAACAGGCTTTTACACACACACACACACATGTTGGTGCGACAACATTATGAGGACTCTCCATAGGCGTAATGGTTTTTATACTGTACAAACTATATATTCTATCCCCTTACACACACACACACACACACACTGCCCCTATCCCTAAACCTACCCATCACAGGAGACATGCTGCATTTTTAATTTTTTAATAAAACATTGTTTTTTTTTATGTTTTTTAAGCCATTTGATTTATGAGGACTTTTGCAATGTCCTCATAAACCACCCATACGTTGTAATACCAGTGTAATACACATGTCATTTGTAAGGGGTATTACAGTCAAAGACCCAGAACCAGATATTTGAAAGAAGACCCAGAGTCAGAATTATAAAAAATTGAAGAAAAGTTTTACTGAAGATAGTTTGCAGTTTCATCAGCAGAAGTCAGCTTCAAGACTCACACAGGAGTTCGTGGGCCGCCCCGCTTACAGTTACACAGATCACAGCAGTTATACCATTTCCAAGGTCTAAGCTACGTCACTGCTTACAGGTTGAATGATTCTCATTGGCTAGAAAATAGATAAACATAGTAATTTTCCACACATATACAGATAGACTGAAACATATCTCCATCGATTATGCAGCTGACACTCAGACCCTGAAGTTAGGGACGTCATGACTTTCCAGGTCACAGATTTGGGTTTCTGGGCGCCAACATGTCCAGAACAACAACTCAACTCGGTTCCTTAACCTGCAACCAAGAAGAGTATAACACACACACCGACACACAGCTTTTCCAAGATTGGATTTGGCCAGGCTCTAACTATAAACAGGAGTCTCATCTCAAAACATCAAGATAATGCGTGCTTTCTCTCAAGGATAGCTAGACTTTAGTCTAACTGGAAAGTAAGGCTTTAACAAAGAAATGGTCCCTTAAACTATAGACTTCAATGACCCCTGTGACTTACAGTCGTCAGGGTACCCTAGAAAAATAGAAGCATTGACACATTTTGAAGACATTTCTCAAAAACAAAACATCTTTCCATATTTAATTTCTGGAAGCCGGAATAAATGAGCAAGCACTGTTACTGCAGTCAGATATCAAATACAGACATTAGAGAATACATGAAAAGAACATTTCAGTAATCACACTGGTACCTTATAACAAAGTAAAATCTCCAGAGAAGTCATTCAACTCATTTGATATTAGAAGGAAAAATATTGATTAATACCTTGATTATAATCACTCATTACATATACATTGAAGCAGCAGTGGATTCCAATCCACCCCCTTCACATTATACAAATTTGTGTCCTCATAAATCACATAAACAAACACACACACACACACACACACACACACACACACACACACACACACACACACACACACACACACACACACACACACACACACACACACCCCCCTGATAGTTTATATCATCCCTAAATGGAATATGAAGTTGGATATATACCAAAAGTTATTCAGACACCAGATATAATTGTTAATATTTTTTTTACCGGTGTGTGCATGACAATAGTTCATTTATGTAAGTGAGGAGAGTAAAATAAAATAAACTGTGACATATTATACACAGAAAATCTTCATACAGTGACTACCAGGAACATTTATACAAATGTGGGACCAAAAATGATTGGGACACTTTGAGCTGATCATGTTCTGCTGAAGTGTTTTTTCTGTAATAACTAATGCTCTTTTTACACACAGACTGAACAACATGAAGCATTGCTGGTCACTGGTTGAGCTAAACTGGTATAATCTAATTGTGTAGTTAAATTTACCAGCTGACAGATATTCAACATAATTCATGTGTGAGAGTCTAACAGAAGGACGGACTAAACCAGGGAAATATCAACTCTTGATTTCTGGTCATATTTTAGTACCATTTTCTAAACTATAGCGAATAAACTGTGATAATGTGAGAAATGCTGAAGGAGTCTGAATAAACTGAATAATCTTTAACCGTATACACTTTTATGCTATATAGCAAATCTCAACTGCTTGATTCTTTATATCATCGCAAAATGTAACTACATCATCGTCCAGCTCTAATGAATATGAGGCATGAAGATATTAAGATGTTATAAACACTACCATCATGATTTTCTGTAAAGCTGCCGTGAAACTGTGAAAAGACCTGCACAAACTGATATAATCTTCAGGTCTGAGTGACGGTGTACCAGCATCAGTCCGTGTGTAAACGGTCAAACCGTCCTCAGATGTGTGTGTGTGACCCTAAACACTGCGGGACAGTTCACACACACTGTCTGTGTTCTCAGATCTGCACACACACACACACACACACGGATGATCTCCACCACTGCAGGACAAGAGTTTGCTGTGCACATTATTCAAACATGTACTTTAGTCAAATCCAGCTAAGAAAATATGCTCTAAGAACGTTTGCAACAGTTGTTGTCTTGGTTACACGAACATTCCGTTTTGTCATTCCTCAAACACTGTTGGAATGTTACTTATGAATGTTCTCTGAACATTCCGAAACTAGTAACATTTAAAAACATTAAAGTCCAGACAGCATTGCTGAGTATTTCCTCCTTAAAACTGCAGTGAACCAAAGACAGTCTCAAAAACACGGTGTGAAATCGCTGGTGTTTCTGACGTCACAAACGACCTTGTAACCAATCAGATCAACGTGTGATCGTCAACCAGTGGATCTCTGAGTGAGGGAGTGAGTGGAGGCGGGGCTCATTTGCATATTCATAGAACTGCACATACTAAATGAGGCAAGGGTGTCGAGTTACATTCAAGATATTTTAAGGCATGAAGATGGAAAAAACGTTTAAATATGTAATTTTGGTGATCAAAGATGAGTTTTAAGAGATAAAATGATTGACTGCAGGGGAGTTTAAATGAACATCTAACTAAAAAGTTGAAGGAAAATAGTTCCATGAATGATGTATAAATAAATAATGTTTTTGTGCAAAGGTTTTGAGAGTATTTTTAAAATTTAATGTTCCTGGAAGAACGTTTGTTCCTAACTTTGAGAGAACGCTGGCAGTGAGCCGAGAATCTTCTTAATGCAAACATGCAGAAGAAAATGTTGTCTGCGTCTGACGCTGAAGCAGAATCAAGTGTTTGTGTGGATTAGAGAGAGTGTCTCAGTGTTTGATCTTCACACGGACACACACGTCACTGTTGCTTTACATCTGTGGAGTTCAGCATCTTTGTTCGTGCGGTTGCAGAACATGAATATACGCCAGTGTGTAGTGTCAAAAACCACAGCAGATCTGAGTCTCCACAAACTCTCACTCATTCAACTCCTTTACAAGGAAAAGATCCACTGTTTGTGGAAACACAAATGTGTTACAGTTTTCATTTGTTAAATCCACAGACATTATGATCATCTGGAGCTTCGAAAGTCCAGAACCAACCTGAAACTAAAGCAGACGCATGTTCATTCTCAAGTGAACTTCAGATTTCATATATCTAGAAATACACAATATGAAACTGATAAGAATATTAATCAAAGAAAAAGAGAAACTCGCTGCTCTTGACCGACTTCAGCTTTAATAACATAAACATGTTCTATAAATATTTGAAGTGAATATTATTATAACTGTCATATTACAATATAGACTTAAAATAGTCATAAGTGAAATATGAGTTTGTTATTAAGCGCTACAACAGGTTTTCTGATTTATCAAGCACAAACTCACTGGTTTATATGAAACCTTTAGCCCTTAACTTTTTTAAAACAGTTTCATAATTTACTTTTGTGTACTTGCTATAGCTAAAATCAGAATATAATGAATATAAAGATGTTATGAATTATACATAAATACACTACCATTCAAAAATGACAAGAAATTTGTACTTTTATTCAGAAAGGACGCATTAAATCAATCAAAAGTGACATTAAAGACATTTATAATGTTACAAAAGATTATATAAATAAATGCAGTTCTTTTCAACAGATAATAATCATAAATGTTGAGCATCAAATAATCATATTAGAGTAATTTCTGAAGGATCATGTGACACTGAAGACTGGAGTAATGATGCATCACAATAATAAATTACATTTTACTATGTATTCTGTTATTCAGTCAGAGGACAGTTATTATATTACTGTTTTTTTTTAAACTGAATATAATTTTTTTTACTGTATTTTTCATTGGTGAGCAGAAGAGACTCTTAAAAACATTACAAAATCTTACCGATAATTTTTTTTTTATGTTAAGAGTCCATGTGCAAAGCAAGATATCTGCATTTGTTCCGTCATTCCCAAATCCATCCTGAAAATGAATAAAATACTGGAAAGCTCAGATCTGGTGAGCTGGAATAATGAACATCAGATCGCAGAGGCCTCGAGGAACAATATTTCAGAGTAAGTGTTTTCTGGCCGGCGGTGATTCAGTGTCTGGAGTTTATCTTCAGGAGATCTGAATATCTTTTGACCCCTGAAGGTCACAGACGTACGAGAGACTCACAGCAGAACATACAATAACTCACGCAGACAGAGCCCAAACATTAAAGTCACCATGAAATCAAACTGGAATACTGCAGTGCACATCATCATTATTATTATTATTTTTAATCATGTTTCTGTTAATCTTGAATCAGAATAACTTCCCGTCCCTCTTCATCTCTTCTCTGATGACGAGGGCGGGGCTACAGCCTGTCACTCACATGAGATCAGCCAATAGCAAACCACAACCGTCCAATCAACTCCTCACAGACAAACTCAAGCCCCGCCCACATCTGTTCTTGTTCCACTCGGATATATACGGAACAATAGGGAGGGAATCACAACTTTATACCATCTTTAATGTGTTCAATATGAGACTCTAAGATCTACTAAACCAAGATAAGCTATTCCTACCAGATCACATGATCAAGATAACCACAAAACTGGAAGAAAAGGCCGTTAACATGTGCAAAGTTCACCATAATAACATGTTCTGGTCTATGAGTTCCTTGTTCTCGCAGAGATAAATCCACCCAAACACACGTGAACCTCAAACAGTCTTTAATAAAGACATTAAGTCCCTTTACAGAAGATCTGGCTCTGTCGTGAACATCTGATCACATGACGCACACGTTTATCGACAGATGAAGGTTTATTAAGGAATATGGAAAATCTTCTGTAGAGCTGGTTAACTGAAATGAACTCATTGCGTAATTGATGACCTTTGACCTGAAGTGAGCAGAATAATGACACTAGTGTTAAACTGAGTTATCAGTTATGAAACGGTTATTCTCCTGTTTATTACGGTGACGCTGCTTTCAAACACTGTATTGTATAAAGCGCTACAGAAATAAAGCGGTTCACGTGATTTCTCTGTTGTTGTGGAACGTTTCAAATGTTGTCAGAGACATTTCTTTTACACAATCAGTTAAATGTTTTAATTTGTAGTTAAAGTCTTGTTGCATTACTACAAAAAAATTATTATTTTAATAGTCTGGCATCCTTCATTTATTATGCAACTATGAAATAATTTGAGTAAATAATATTCGAATAGTTGTACATATAACTGTATTGAGCGTAATGATCTGTGGTGTATTAATACGTGTGTGTTTATGGATCATACAGAGATGGAGTCCTTGAGGAGTTGCTCCTCCAGCGCAGTGTATCTGAGCAGCAGCGGCGCATACACCTGCAAACACACAAAACACACGTCACACACACACACACAACCGATCTGACCTCTCAGTGTCACTAAAGATTAATGCATTTGTGTTTTGCTCTCTCTCTCTCTCTCTGTCATTTATATGACGGTTGTATTCATATTCCGTTGTCCTTGAGTTTATTTCAACCATATGCTAATATCTCGTTGAGCGTTGGGAAAAGGCAATATGATAAAAAACACCAATCAATAAATGATTAAATTGGTTATTAATAATAATAATACTAGCAATAATAACAATTATTATCTGCATGTTTGATTATTATTTATTATTATAATTGTTATTATAGTTATTGTAATGATTATTTATTATTATTATGTTTTATGGTTATTTATTATAAATGCTTTTACAATTAGCAATGTATTTAAGTTGAATCAATATTCATTATTTGTGTTCTTTTTCTAATTATTAGCATAATTATTATATTTATTATATATATATTTATCATATTTATGATTATTTATCATAAATTGTTATAATTATTATTGTATTTAACCTTAATGATTATTACTATAATGATACTAATAATAATAATTATTGTATTTATGTTTGATTCTTTCTTTTTTTCTATAATTATTTTAAATTTCATTTATTTATTGATATATTATTAACACTTTTTGGGTCTTGAATCCAATACGAACTGATTTATAATCATTTTTTTTCTCACTCTTGTCATGCTTGTCCCAGTGATGTGTGTGTGATGCCTGCAGTGCTGTCTATGTAGGGCACACACACCGTGACTCGGATGACTTTATATTCCACTGAAGAGCAAGTACAACGACTGTAAATAAATGAATCATCATGATTTATGAATCCATGAGTATGACTGGCTCAGGGTTTGTTAGACCGTCTCTCTCAGAACATTGCTTTCCGGCCCTTGACATGATCCATTGGTTGTGTGTGTGTGTGTGTGTGTGTGTGACATGTCAACAGCATTAACACGACAGTGTGACACAACTTCAACTGAGGACGAGGACGAGGAGGTTCACGTCAGAACAGGACATTACAGTTCAACGACTGAGTCAGCAAAAACTCAGAATCAGCTCTTCTAGGAGACACTTCATCGTAATAAACAACGGGAGTTTTCTTTTAGTACTGCATATATTTGTATTTGTTTAGAACTTTATATATATAGGGGACTAAAACATTTTGGGGTCATTACAATTTTTTTTAAAATTAATACTTTTATTAAGCAAGGTGACCGTAAAGACATTTATTATGGTACAAAAGATTCTATTTTAAATAAACTTTCAATTCATCAAGGAATCCTGAATAAATGTATCAGTTTCCACACGGTTTTCAACACTGATAATAATCATAAATGTTTCTTGAGCATCAGATCATCAGAGTGATTCCTGAAGGATCATGTGACACTGAAGACCGGAGTAATGATGATTTGATCACAGGAATACATTACACTTTACTATATATTCACATAGAAAACAGCTGATTTAAAGTGTAAAAATATATAGATTTTTAAAATTAAATTAAATGTAATCGTACTATTAAAACCATTAAAAAATCGTACAAACCCCAAACTTTTGATCTTTAATGTATGTCTTGTGATGGGCATCATATGAGCTAATAATTAGGACTAACTGATTCAAATTCACACACACACACACACACACTGAGGTTTAATTTGCTAACTTGAATTAACTGAACAAAACTAAAGTAGGCTATGTGTTAACCTTACTTGGTTAATTTAGTAATAACATTTACTAAAAAAATCCTAAATTATATTTGTTAACATTGCTGTATTTTTTCATTTATTTTGCTGAATATTATCATATTTTGCCCTATTTTCCTGCAAATATTAGGCTTAGGAAAATAATTGGTTGTCAATATCATCTCATGTTGACTTAAAAAAGGTCCTCTAACCATTAGTAGCATTTACAGGAATGTGAAAAGAAAAAAGAAAACAAACTCCAGCTCTTCTTAAGGAATGAGATACATAAACGATATTGGAGATATAATCAAGGCCCATGTGAATATGAAGTTGATGTAGCGCTTCAGGTCAGAGCGAGTTATTACGGTTATAATAAACCAGAGCCCTGAGCATGACACACGCTAATATAATCAAAAGCATATCTGTAATTCGTGTTCCTCACGCCAGCGGCACACACACACACACACACACTCGATGGAAGACCGTTACAGTCACTGGGAAAATATGCTTTGGTCAATTCATTATTAGGAGATTAAGGGTATGTTTACATGACAACGATGTATTAGAAACGATAACGTTTTTCTTTTGAGTTTTAAAAAAGCTTTGTGTTCATTTGAAACGATCCCGTTCACACGGATCCACGAAAACGACTAAACTCTGTGTATTCTGCCATCAGGCCAGTAGATGGCGATGCCACTTTGTAAACGTAACACACCCATGTGACGTCACTGTTTTCACAAATGTGCACGTTTGTAGATTATGATAACGGTATAGTTTTCAATAACTTACCCTTTGAAACCCGTTTTCAAAACGAAGTTGTTAAGTTGTCATGAACGGCAAAAATGCATAAAATGTTTTCCGTTTTTCGATGAAAACGGTGTCTTGTAAACGACCCATAAAGTCCTAATTGGCAAATCAAAATTATGACATATTAAGTCAAAGAAAAATGCATTCATGACTTATGACATACTAAGTCATAACTAAGATAAAAAGTGACAATATTTTTTTAACAAATGTCAAAAATAGAACATACATAGTCATAATTATAATAAAAAGTTGAAAATTATGACAATTAATGACAAAAAGTAAATTATGAGATTAAATGTAAATTGTGAGAAAAGTTAAATTAAGGCATTTTTTACTTTTATGTCAGAATTATTACTTTTTATCCACACTTTTAACATTTTAATACAAGTTCGTCTCTTAATATAAGTCAAAATGAGGAAAGTTGAAAATTCATAATTTCAACTTGTCACAATTTTGACATTTTACATCATAATTTTGACTTTTTATCTCCTAATCATGTCGTAGTATGCCATAATGTCAAGTTTTAATCACATATTTATGATAATTGTGATTTTTGTGTCATAATTGATTTACCAAAGTATGTTTTCTTTCATGTGTCAGAAAAGGGCTTCCATACATTTCACATGCAAAAGTGACTAAAAAAGTATTGAAGTTAGAATATGTTGCATAGTACAATGAACTTTTTATGGAAATTTCCATACATTTCACTTTGTTTCTGGATATTAATATGTCAAAGTAATTTATCTAAAAATGATAATTCTGTCATATTCAGACGATGTTATGCACATTCTGCTCAACATCTCCTTTTGTGTTCTGCAGAAAAATGTCTGATCTCTAATACAAATATTCACTTTCAGAACAGCATTCAGGAAGAAAAACAGCGTAATGTTTCGTGTTGAGCTGTCAAAGCCAAACTCATGCATATTAATGAGGTTTAAGCAGGAACGTTATCCTGTCACCTCATTCACAGAGCATGATGGGAAATTTTTGTTCAATTTGCCTTTTGCTAAATAGAGCTGTCAATCTTGTAGCTGTAAAACGCTTCTGACAAGTAAACTGGAGTGGACCACCAAAAATAAATAAATAATATAAACGCTTCATAATAACAAATCATACTTGTACTTTTGACATATTAATATCCAAAACCAAAGTGAAATATATGGAAATTTCCATTAAAAAGTTCACTATACTTTGCAACATATTCTAACTTCCAAAACTCAAAACTTACTCCCCTTCCTCAATTATTAAATAGAATAACTAATGCAAACTAAATTATTTTAATAATATAATACAATTATTGAATAATATAATTATAATACAATTATTTAAAAATAATTATAATAAGCATTTTAAAATAAATACATATATAAATAAATGCATTTAATAAATACATTCAAATGCTAAATATATAGATAAATAAATTATTTATATATATTTAAATGCATTTCAACAAATTACATTTTCAATTAAATTCAAATGCATTCAAGAAATAAATTTAAATGCAATAAATTAATGATTAAATAATTAAATAAACAAATAGTTTCTGCGAAAATAAATATAAAGAAATGACCGATAGTGTGTATATGCGTGATGGTGAATTTTGAGAAAATTAATATTCAGTAATTAGGAAACACACACACACAGACACACACACACACGCAGACACGCACACACACACAGACACACGCACGCACGCACACACAGACACACACACACATACAGACACACACAGACAGACACACACGCACACACGCGCACACACACAGACACACACACGCACGCAGACACGCACACACACACAGACACATGCACGCACACACAGACACACACACACACATACAGACACACACAGACAGACACACAGACACACAGACACACACACACACACACACACACACACGCAGACACGCACACACAGACACGCACACACACACACACACGCACACACACACACAGACACACACACACAGCGTTAAAAATGATATTAGTGTGAACTTCTCTTGACGTCTGCGGTTCAGGATCATGTTAACACGACATCAGTCGTATATTTTCTGTCATGTTGAGTGTATTATGTTGCAGGTTCATGAAGTCTAGTGTGTGTGTACAGCTCTATATGATCCTGGTATAAGATATGGTCGGGCTCGTCCCGGGCTGACCTGCGGAAGGATGGTGTCATCTCCTACACACCCGTCTCTCTAAACGAGAAGAAGCATTTAATGAAGACGCAGTGACTCGTGAGCGCAGTTCAGCGGTAAAGCAGCGTGAGAAGGGCACGAGGACTCCAGTTTCACTAATAACAGACCATAGATCTTTGTGTGTGTGTGTGTGTGTGTGTGTGTGTGTGTGTGTGTGTGTGTACCTCGAGAGCTCCTGGTTGGGGTCTCTGTTTATGTGTGTGTGTGTATACCTCGAGAGCTCCTGGTTGGGGTCTCTGTTTATGTGTGTGTGTGTGTGTGTGTGTGTACCTCGAGAGCTCCTGGTTGGGGTCTCACGGCCAGCTGTGGATCAGGAGCGCTTCGGGTCGTTTCTGAGAAAGATTGTCCAGTTTCTGCCGTCAGACCTGAGGAACACAGACACCGTCACTGAACACACACACACACACACACACACACACACACACACACATCAAACACTGAGGAGTGAAGGACAGGATCACTGCGCCATGCGCAAAATATTGGGTTTGTGTGTGTTTTTAATGGAATAGTATAAATCACAATCCAAATGTCATTTTATGGAGTACAGCAGCTCAGACAAAAACTAACTAAATAAATAAAACTTTTATGGTGCTTTTCTAACCTTATTTTAGAGCTTTTAACTATAAATCAATTTTAATTTTAAGGAATAGAACAGATCAAATCAATACAATAATTTAAATAAATAAATAAATACAACTTTGATGGTGTTTTTTTAATCCTTATTTGATAGATTTGAAACATAAATCATGATCCAAATTTCATTTTATGAAATAATAAATTAATTAAGTAATTAATAGGCATAAAACTTTTAGAGCTTTTTTGTCCCTTTTAGAGCTTTTATCAATGATCACCATATAAAGTCACCATCCTCAAAGAAGTGTTCATGAAGTTTCACTTCTATTACCAGTTCATTAAATATCACAAAAGCACGTTCTCAAATTTTCACGTTGCCTGGAGAAATCCATCATTTTCCATTCGTTTCATTTAATTAATAGCCGCTACTTTTTCCATTGGGAAACTTGATTTAAAAGAAAAAGCACTTTATATCTGAAATCAAAGTACTTAAAAAAAAAAAAAAAAAAATGTGTGACGGTTAAAATCAGTGGTTTGTCCAAATCAAACATGAGAAGTCCAAAAACTAGGTCTGTCGCACAGTATTATTATTTTTTTCAGACCAACAGTGATATTCATCTGATGTCTTCACGACACAATGCTCAAATGAAACTGTGGAACAAACTCCAGTGAATCACATGCATTATGGCATTGAAAGAGCAGAATAAAGAGAAGGAGCCACGAAGGCCTGATACCGCGACTTCATTTGAAAGGCTTATTGAACCGGGTGATCTGCTTACGAGAGAATACAGTGACCCGTATCCACAGGAGACGGCCGTCCATCTGATGTCATGTGATATTACAGGCAAGAGTTGCTTTGCCTTATTAAATCAGACAAAAGCAAACAGACTCAAAATAAGGTACCGGCACATCTTACACAGCAGCGCTCTGACATCACTGACCTTTCGTAGGAGTGGACGGCATAATGGCCTGACCTCACACACACACACACACACACACACACACACACACACACACACACACACACACACACGGTCAGTGTGTTAAAAGATGCCACAGCGTTCGGTTTCTCAGAAGTTGCTTCATCTCGTGTGAAAGACTAATGAGACTTTACAGCAGTTTCTCTTTCAGCTCGCAGCCGATGTCATCATCTGAGACGCTGTACGCATCACTCGTGCTCAATATAGACCAGATTATATTTGAGTTTCATATGTCAGATAGATTTCACCGTTATCTTGACAGACAAGACTTGAAAAAAAGTGATTAAGCTTCAAACACACAATCATGTGAATACAACAATATAACAATATGCACTATAATCATTATTTCATTAATTAACAATTTTATATTTTTGATTATATTATTTGCTTAATATAATTTTATATTAAATTACATAATTAAAATAATTTTATTTATTTAATTTTATTATAACTACATAATATCAAAATTTATTATAATTATATTATTATAATACATAAAAAAAATAATAAATAAACGCATTTATCCAAACAAACTTAAATGCATTCAAACTAAATTAAATTTAAATGCATTTAAAACCAGTTACATTTTCAATGCATTTAACTAAATAAATGCTAAATAATAAATAAATAAAATGTAAATGCATTCGAACAAATCAATTTAAATGCATTTAAACCAAAAAACATTTTCAATGCATTTATCCAAATAAATGGCTCATATCTAAGGATTGCAGCATGCAGGTTGTGTATTAATCATATTAATATTATGCCAATCATACTAATGGCGATGCTAATGTGTCTCTGCAGGAGTTCCAGGCGTCCTGCTTTATTCTCCAGCATGTTCTGTTCCAGCGAGCGCAGCAGAAACACTGTTCTCACTGCAGCCCCTCCAACAGCCAGCAGCAAACTCAGTAAATCATGACAGGCGATTAAATCCAGCGGCAGATGTAATGAAAATGGACTTGTGTTGACGTGAGCGAGCGTGGACTGCATCCGGTGGAGTCAGAAGACCAGCGCTAACTAAAGGCCTTCAGAACGACTGATCAGCGGGTTCAGCGCTCCAGGCTTCGTGTCTGTACTGACACGACAAGATGTTACGCACAATAATGAGTGTGAACGCATGATTAATCCGTCTAATGGATCATAATCTAATAGAGTCTGGGAAACGGATTCAGACCACATCCGTCATGAACTCAATCTCTCTTATCCTTGTGTTTCACACATTTGTCTGAGAGGAAAAGCAACAGCATTTCAAATTCGATCAGACCTTTTTTGAATGTTCGCAACACATTTTACTTCTGTAAAGATTGAATAAAAAAAATCATGCATTCACACACACTCACTATCATGCATTCACATTTTACACACATGCACTATCATGCATTCACCCACATTCACTATCATGCATTCATTCACACACACATGCACTACCATGCATTCACACACATTCACTATCATGCATTCATTCACACACACACATGCACTATCATGCATTCACACACATTCACTATCATGCATTCACACACATGCACTATCATGCATTCACATTTCACACACATGCACTATCATGCATTACACACATGCACTATCATGCATTCACACACATGCACTATCATGCATTCACACACATGCACTATCATGCATTCACACACATTCACTATCATGCATTCACACACATGCACTATCATGCATTCACACACATGCACTATCATGCATTCACACACATGCACTATCATGCATTCACATTTCACACACAAGCACTATCATGCATTCACATTTCACACACATGCACTATCTATCATGCATTCACACACATGCACTATCTATCATGCATTCACACACATGCACTATCTATCATGCATTCACACACATGCACTATCTATCATGCATTAACACACATGCACTATCATGCATTCACACACATGCACTATCATGCATTCACATTTCACACACATGCACTATCATGTATTCACATTTCACACACATGCACTATCATGCATTCACATTTCACACACATGCACTATCATGCATTCATTCACACACACATGCACTATCATGCATTCACACACACATGCACTATCATGCATTCACACACACATGCACTATCATGCATTCACACACATGCATTATCATGCATTCACACACATGCACTATCATGCATTCACACACATGCACTATCATGCATTCACACACATGCACTATCATGCATTCACACACATGCACTATCATGCATTCACACATGCACTATCATGCATTCACATTTCACACACATGCACTATCATGCATTCACATTTCACACACATGCACTATTATGCATTCACATTTCACACACATGCACTATAATGCATTCACACACATTCACTATCATGCATTCACATTTCACACACATGCAGTATCATGCATTCACACACATGCACTGCTCAACTGTCATTTCCCAGAGTTTCCCAAAGTTTGAGTCATTAATCACTGAAATGAGCATGCATAAATATACTTGAATTTGAAAGCATTACTGTGTTTCAGCAGTGCACGTGTGTAAATGCATAGTATATATATATATATATATATATATATATATATATATATACACACACACACACACACACACACACACACTCACCAAGACTGCATTTATTTGATCAAAAATACAGTAAAAACGGTGAAATATTTTTTGTTTTCTATGCAAATATATATCCCAAGTAAAGGGATGCAGCCAATTTGAGTGTCTCTTCTCCCAATTAACAAAAGATCACTGTCTGGATTAATGCATGATGAGAATAATGTGTAAGCCCTTCAGATTTACGGGAATCTAACAAAGGAAGTGGCTCTCCATGTAAAGTCTAACGTCTATTAAAGAAAGTGATGACCCCGGGTCATTAATGACTGTTTGTATGAAGCAGAACGTCCTCATCATCCAGACAGAGATTAAAGTCTCATCTGTGTGTTTGATTCTGGTAATGAAGCACTAAAGAGCGACCCTCTCCATCACATCATATTAACATGATCAGACTGAAGCATCTGCCTGAGTTCCGGCCCTCACACACTCAGAAGCAGAAGACATCATTAGCGGAGGAAAACGAGCTTCCTCTGGACGATCAGATCGATGCGGGACGGCAGAGACGGAGACGGAGAACTGAACGAGTTACTCAGATAATCTGGACAGTTAGTGAAGCATCGCTCTGTTCCTTCTAGGAACTGTCTGGGGTGCCAAATATAACAATTTTGTCAGATTTACCTAAAAACATATTTAATAAAACATTCAAATGTCTCATTTATCATTTATATTACATATTATATAATTTATCATATTTTATATTATGTATATTATATTATTATAGTATGCATATACTGTATGGTATTTTTAATGCATTAGTACTTATAAATAAAAGAAAAAAACAAATCAAATAAAAATGATTAAAAAAAAATTTTTTTTTAAAGAAAAGAAAAAAGAAAAAAAAAATTTTAGCTATAAATATTAATACGAAATCTATTTCTATTATATACAAAAAATATTTAGGCAAATGCAAATGAGTGAAATCTCATATGGATTTATATTTAACATTTAAATTAAAATATTAATTACGTTTACATTTAATACATTAATAGTATAATTTATACATTAAAATACAGCACTATCTTATAAAATGTCCTAGCATATATAAAATAAAATAACATAAAATAATTAAAAATAAACTATTACATATAAATCTTAAATCTATTTTTGTCCAAATGTAAATATTACATCTAACTTTAAATCAAAATAAAACAATTATTGAATGTTAATTAAAAAAATTTCAATGTAAATATTTAATAATTAAATATTAATTAAAATACATAAAAATTAGACATCTGAAATGGCATTATCGTATAAAATGTAAATCTGGCAAATCACCCTTCAACTAGTAGATCTAGTGATGATATGTAAACTAAGGTGTTGGTTTGGCTGTGGATTGACCAATCAGACGACAGGACCAGAATGATCTGTGTTATAATATAACGATAAGCGTAAAGTGTGTGTACCGTGCAGAGCTCTGTAAGCGCAGCCCAGACTGGCAGAGTTCGGCACGTCGATGGTGTACACCGGAGCGTTGAAGACGTCAGACAGAACCTGTGGAGTTCAGATATGAACATTACAAGACATAACGATCAGACTCATATTCATGTGATCAGTGATAACAACAGCGTCCTAAAATAATACCTGTAAAATGTCCTGGTTAGATGACGCTCCTCCGGTTGCCAGCACTCGAGTGCCCTGAACTACAGGAGAGAGAGAGAGGGATTACAGTTATATATCATCATAAACTACACTTACTGACTGTGACAACTAACTAGATCAACAGACAGATCATAAGCTGTGTTTCTGTCTGTCTGTGTGTGTGTGTGTGTGTGTGTGAAGCATGCCAGACATCAGTCATGTTAACACTGCCACCACAGGCTGAATGAGACATAAAACATTATGTTATGCTAATTAAAGCATATAAACAAATGTTATGCAATAAACTGACACATAAAAAGGAAAATCACTGCAGATCCAAACCATAAAATTATTGCACCTGTAAAATTTGAGTGCCATGAGGAACAGATCTGAGATCAACAAACTGGATCTTAATAGAGAACATGAACCTGATAAACAGACAGAAAGTTATGGAGATATATATATATATATAAATATATAAAACAACACATGCAGTGAATCTCGGTTTGATTCTTCATAAGCATAAGCAAACAACACTGCAGGCATTCTCTGGAGAAGTCTCTGGTTTGGCTTTTTCCCAGCATTCCTGCATTTCCTCCGCATAAATAGACTGACGGAATGATTAAGATCAGCCTCATTTGCATTCATTAAATATTCATGAGACTCGTTCCTAAGAGCGTGTGTGTTTCTGCACATTTCTCCTCATGCACACACACATACTCAGACCTACAGGTGCTGAAGACGGACACACACACACACACACACAGCTGTATAATCTAGAGTCTATCAGCATCTATTGTGTTACTCCTACACATGAATATAACACCAATCATTAGAAAGAAAGAAACCCAGGGTATATTTCCATAAAATTTTAAAACCTGCACATCATTTCCATAATAATAATAATAATAATACATTTATATTTGGGGATACAAATAGTTATATAAGAACAGTAATACAGTATAGTTTTGTTTTAATTAACTTTTATGCATTATACCAATTAAAATAATTCAAAAAGCGACGAGTGAAATATCTGAATCTTGCATTTTTAACACATTTGAAAAGTGGTTTAAAAACATTTTAATGCTAATCATAGCTTTATTTCACATTAAGGAATTTAAGACTTTAAGGATACGCGGACACCCTGAAAGCAATAAAGAAAGAAATTAATATTTCTTATGAATATAAGCAAAAATAAATGTAAATCTTACTTATAAAAATAAATATAAATGCAACTAAAATATGCAATAAAGTATACATAATTTAAACGTGAATGCCTTCCATTTTGATTTATAATTAACATCCTGATCATTAAAATTTACATTGCATGTGTGTGTATTATATATACAAAATAATAATAAACAGTACACACACACATATATTAGTGAGCATGCAATTAATCGCAATTTGAGTGAGATATGCTAATTTAGAGATCTCCATCCATATGAGTCAAAGTAAACAGTGAGGGGGTGTGGCCATCTTCATCATCATCATCATCAATGCCTTCTACAGGCACATATATATTCAGGACAGAGAGAATCATACGGACACACACAGAATGAATCACATGTTATTTATTGATCAATAATGCAAATGCGCTCTGCATCTCATATCCGGCGCCGGCGCCGTGTTTCTCACTCTTCTGATGGTGTGTTCATGCACTGAAACACAGCCGTGCGTCGTCAGTCTCATTGAGATGTTAGTGTTGACTACAGAGCCTGCATGTGCATTATTAATGATTATTGACAGACGTGTCCAGCGTGGCTCTGGTTAAACCCTGGCCAGAACACGGCAGGCCTGTTCTCATAACACCATCGCCCTGCGGCAACACCAAATGTCAAAACACCGTCGGCACCAATCGACACACACCGTTCCTGTCTGATAAAACATCCCTCAGGTCTGGAAATATCTCAGAGAACATACAGTGTGTGGAAGAGATGCTGGTGCTCAGTTTAACACAACTACACACAAAAAAGAAAAATGTTTGATTTTTTTTATGCATTAAAAATTGAGTTCATTTAACTTTATATTTTATGTATTAATTTCTGTATTTTTGAACGTGTAAAGATGTAGATTACATTGAGTAATTAGCAGCATGTCTTTTTTTTAAACCTTTTTTCTCACTTGTTTGTTATTTGTAGTCTTTTTTTAATCTTCTATTGTATTGTTGTAAAAAAAAAAAACTGATTGAAATTTTTTTTAATAAAAACTTCTAAAACACTTTCCAATAAGGTTTAATTTGTTAACATTAGTTAAAATGAACTAAAAATTACCAATAGTTCTACAGTATTAATCTCAACATAATTAAGATTCAAATTGGCTTCTGTTATTATTAAGTACTAACATTAACATTTTTATTCACCAACATTAAAAAATTTAAATTAATGCTGAAAAAAAGTTATTGCTCATTGTTAGTTAATGCATTAACTGAAGTTAACTAATGAGATCTTATTGTAAAGTGTTTCCTAAATATTAAACTGAATGCAGCGAGATAAAAACTGAATTCTTTTGAGCCTAAACTTCAAAACACGAAGTGTCTGATGTCAGACCGTCAAACATCACAACATGATCGTCTACATTTACACATCAATGACGCCTAATGAGTGATCAGAAACTTTGATCTAATATTTATGCTGGAACGCAGGAAAAACATTCAATTCTAAAATGATTCAAGTAATGCATGATGCCATGAAGAGTATTTATTTTATTTATATATTATATACACTATCAATCAAAAGTTTCGATTTTTTTAATGTGTTTGAAATCTCTTCTGCTCACCAACGCTGCATTTATTAGACAAAAAATACGGTAAAAAATTTGAAATATTATTTCAATGTAAAACAGTGGTTTTCTATGTGAATATATAGTAAAAAATTTAATTTATTCCTGTGATCAAATATGAATTTTCAGCATCATTTCTCCAGTCAATTTAATGCTTCCTTGTTGTATAAAAGTATGAATTTCTTTTTAAAAAAAAAAAAAAAAAAAAAAAAATCTTACTGGCTTTAAACTTTTGAATGGTACAATATATACAGCATACTAATGTGTATTAATGTGTATTTTATATACGTTTAAAAACGATCCCTTTAAATTAACGCCAGTGACACTAAAGGTGGTACTAATTATACATTGATGTGAAAACACACATCTGCATAAACATGAGGACATATTAGCCATGATGATTGACAGGTAAAAGTGAGCGCTGGTGTTCTTCTAACCGAGAGCCGTGAGCGGGTCAGACAATAATCAGGGGAATCTCTTTCAGGCGAGGAGGACATTCCCCGTGCTCAGTGGCTGATGGGAGTTTAATTAAAGTGTGTTTGTTTCTGCAGCTCTTGGCAGCCAGAGTCTCGCTTCATCATATAATCACCCGCGCCGCGCTCGCCGCCACACAACAGAGGCCGAGAAATGAGCGCTGCTCACAGCGACACGCCGGCACACGGGCGCGGAGATACTCGAACACAGTACACTCATTCAGCAGTGACAACAGCAAAGAGTAAGAGTGAGAAGAACCCGAAATACATGTGTGAACTCCAACAAAAGCTAGAAAGTTTTTTTTTGTACGTTGCCATGTGGTTGCTAGGGTGTTGCTATGCAGCTACTAAGATAATATAGGTGGTTTTAGCACGTTGCCATGTGGTTGCTAGGGTGTTGCTATGCAGCTACTAAGATAATATAGGTGGTTTTAGCACGTTGCCATGTGGTTGCTAGGGTGTTGGTTTGTAGATGCTAAACTAATATAGGTGGGTTTCAGCACATTGTCGTGTGTTTGTAAGGGTGTTACTATGCATTTGCTAAGGTTATATAGGTGAGTTAACACATTTTATTGTGGTTGCTAGGGTGTTGCTATGCAGTTGCTAAGGTAATACAGGTGGGTTTTGGCATTCTGCTGTCTGGTTGCAAGGTTGTTTCTATGCGGTTGCTAAGGACATATAGCTGGGTTTTAGCACAATGCCATATGGTTGCTAAGGTGTTGCTATGCGGCTGCTGCTGCAGTTTCAACATGTTGTCGTGCAGTTGCAAAGGTAATATAGGTAGGATTTAGCATAATGCCATGCAGTGCCTAGGGTGTTGCTACGCAGTTGTTGCAATGCGCTTGCTGTTGTGGTTTCAGCATGTTGCCATGTGGTTGCTAAGGTGTTGCTATGGTAATATTAATGACTGACAAAGGAAACAGCACTGCAGTGTCAGGAGAGAGATAACTCACTCAAAGATGAGCAGACAACAGTGAGAACATGAGATGGAGATCAGACACTTACTGATCTTGTAGCCCAGCTTTTCGGCATGAACTCGTTTGGCCAAGAACTGTCCTTCAACCAGGGCTCGGATTTCCACTTCGCGGTCAAAGGCAGCAACCTGTGCAGGAGTGGACACAAAGACGGGCTTCAGGTAACCAGAGACCGCTCCTGCTCCCATAAAGCATTCTTTGAGTCTGACGCCAACATTCGCACAGATGAGCTGAACTCAACTGACACCGCGAGCTGTCAATCAACCTCAGGATCAGAACCGGGTCTGTGCTTAAACCAACCCGTGCTGGAAAAATACAGATTCCAGAATTCTTTAGAAAATCTGTGTTCTGGTGCTTAAAACAAACCAGAAACCAAAAAACAGAAGAACCTATAAACACATCAAGAACTTTTCTACACAACCATAAAATTCAAGAATCCTTAATTTCATTAACATGTCCGGGTCATAGTTTACCTCAAAATCACAGAAATAATAAATATATATAAAATTTATAGTTAATAAAATGAAAAAATATATATTTTTCAACAAGACATTATTTTCATGGCAATTAAACAAAACCCCAAAATTTTGTAATGCAATGCAATAAATAAATAAATAAATAAATACATGCTAACTTAATTTTTTTAAGTATCTGAGTCATATTAGAGGATATGTTAGGACATCCACCAAAGATCATGCAGCATACCAATTTTCAACTTTATCGATCATACGGTTACAGAGTTACAGTGTTTTTTCAGTTGTAGCGCCACCTATTGGTGCAATTTTCGTTAAGCTTGAACAATGCATTCAGCAACTATAGTCAAGTTGTAAAAATGATTTAATTAACTTATAACTTTGCAATGCTTCAATGAATCAAAACTCTTTTGATAAGTTTTTGCGAGCACTATCCCTAGCTACTGTGTTCCTATCTTGCTGAAGATCAACAGCCTAGGAGGAGTTTTGAATGACGGATACATTTTATAAGCGGAAATAAAATCAGAGTTGATTTGTACGGCTTGACTCAGGGATTCTAAGGGAGAAAGAAATTTGTTTCTAAACCTTAGGGTTCCAAAGTTATGATGCAAATAGCCGTATTATAGCGCCACCTAGTGTCGGATAAGTATCAATGCACCTGACAATTTATCCAGAATTTTCGGTATTTGGACCCCTAAAAATCCTAAGATTTTAGAGTGAAATGTGATCAGCATGTTTTCATGAAAAATAGTTGTTCTGAGTAAAAACACTGTAAATACCACAGAAAGAACAGTCTGTGCGACTGCTGGAGGGTTAATGAGCATCTTATTGCAGGTGAACTGAACTGTGACCCAATTAGCACAAATTAAGCAATTATCTGATCAGTGGCAATATTTGCAAACCTGTTCAGCCGAAGTAAATGAAGCTGAAAAGGGCAGATCAATCTGTAGCGAGTGTGTGTTGTTTACAGCACACACACTCGTGACTCACCCTTTGACCTTCAGCATTAAACCTGTGAACGCCGACAGCGGGAGGCGTAATCTCCATCACGTCGAAATACATGCCTGAAAACACACAGACGCATCAGGACAAGGACACGCGGCCCGGCCTCATCAGGCGCACCGATTAACACCCACGGGAGACGCAGGGTCGTGAGAGGAGCATGAGGACCACACATCACTGACGTCTCTGAACACAGTGTATGCCCGCACTGGCTGAGTCATACAGTATCATTCAGATGCTGGTTTTAATGTATTTTTAAAAATGTATTTTACATACAGTATATATATATATATATATATATATATATATATATATATATACGTTTCTATTAATAACATTAATAGAAATTGTAACATTAATTGTAACATTAATAGAAAGTCATATATCATTTTTTTAAATATATATATATATATATATATATATATATACAAAATATATATTACAAAAATAAAATGCAAAAATAAAAAATTATAATTTAATTTCAGTTTTTTTCAATTTTGTCACAACGAAAATGATCTCTATGGATTTAGTAATTTTGTTATGTTTTTGTCATTTTTATTGTTTTTTAAATATGTCTATATATTTTTTATTAATTTTATTTCAGTTTAAGTTTTAGTTATTTTAGTGCATTAAGTTAATCTAAATGACAATAAGAAAAGTTGCTCTGGAAAATGAGCTGAAATAAAATAACATAAAAAAATGTTAACTGATTTTATTTACTTTTTTTTAAATTATGGTTTTAGTCATTTTATTTTTTTAATGTTTTTAGTCATTTTGTTGTGTTTTTGTCTTTTTATTTTATTTTATAATTATTATGTTCTAAAAAAAAAATTGTTGTTATTTTAATACATCAAATTAAACTAAATGAAAATGGGAGATTTTGCTTCGGCAACGAGCTGAAATAAAATAAGATGTATTTTATTTTATAATATTTTTTTAATTCAAGTAACAAAAGTGTTTTCTTACAGTTTTAGTTAGCTACAATAACCCTGATATCTACAATATTTAAATCACCCAAATTTCCATTGTTTCCCATCGGTGTGGACCTCAAAGCGCTGGAGAAAAGTTCCCATGATCCTCCAGCACATTCATCTCGAATTCTCTCTCGTGTGAAAGAGCCGTTTTTAAAGCTGTGAGAGACACAAGAGAAGAGTTACAAATAACCAGTGACTTCACATTTAACACGTCAAACTACACCGTTCTGCCTTTGAATGCGGCTCTTTTCCTCTCGTCTGACAGACTGACGTGAATGAGGTTGTAAATGAGTTCAATCTTCATTACATGTAAAGATAGAAGAAGCAGCGCAGCACTTATACGAGCTTATTCCTTTCAACTCAGGAAACAATTTCACATCCTCAGGAAAAAGCACATGACTAAAACCACTTTTTATACATTCAGCCTTGAAAGGTAAAGCACACATCTCTCACGGAAAGAAACACAAGCAAACGTAATTTACAAATCTGCACAGGTCAGTGGAGAGCTGCACATGAACACAGTCTTTACACGTATTCCTCAAACACTGGAGTGAGGAGGGTGATCTGAGACGCAAGAGTTATGGTTATTCTTCAACACACTGAATTATGACACAACATCAGTTCTTCTGGCAAACACTTATAGACCAGATCAAGCGCACGAGCGCACTAGACATTAAACATACGCAGAATCATCCATAATCTCACGAAGAAAGGTCATATTTACCCTCAAAATCTAGTAGGGATGCACCAATATGAAAATTCTGGCCGATAACCATAACCGATAATTACATTTAAAAGCCGATAACCGATATATTGGCTGATAAATCTGAATCCAAATTTTGTAATAATTTTTGAGAGTCTGATTACAAAAACAAAACTCTCACAATTAAAGCCGTGTCCAAATCACACAATTATAATTTTCTGATTATAATGTTACGTAGCCGATATGACAGACTTGCACATGTTGCACTGAACCTTATTTTCCTTTTTGAAGTGATTTCAATCATATTTCAAGTAATTCAAAACCATCATGTTGAACATCTGAAGTGTCTCAGCTGAAGGAAATAATACATTATTTATCGGCTTTAATATATCGGCAAAATGTTCTTATTGGGCCGATAACGATAACATGACAAATGATCATATATCGGCCGATACCGATATGGGGGCTGATATATATCGTGCATCCCTAGAAAAAATTTAATTATATTATTTTTATTAATTATATATATATATATATATATGTGACCATGGACCACAAAACCAGTGTTAAGTTGCACGGGTATATTTGTGGAAATAGCCACTGTATGGGTCAAAATTATAAATTTTTCTTTTATGCCAAAAATCATTAGGATATTAAGTAAAGACCATGATCCATGAAGATATTTAGTAAAATTCCTACCTTAAATATATCAAAATTTTATTTTTGTAAGTGGACGCAACACAATCGCCAACAGAAATGGAAACCATTAAAGACGATTTTCTTAATATTTCGATTTTTTTAAGCCTCAGATTCCCGATTGTTGTATCTCGGCCAAATATTGTCCTATCCTCACAAACCATACATCAATGGAAAGCTTATTTATTCAGCTTTCAGATGATGTATAAATCTCAGCAGGACAGGTTTATCGCCGTTTGATCCATTTTCACCTGTTTCTTCAGGGTCCAAGGAGGATACGAAGTTAAAAGTGTGTTTAGCTCGTTTACAGATGGAAGCTCAGGACAAAGCTCACACTCGACAGGCAGAGTTGGATTTGCGTCTTAAAATACACACCCTTGAGATTGAGGAAGAGAAGCAAGTGAAGATGCGACAATTAGAATTAGATGCTATGAAAATTGTTGGTGGTACAGCCGTGCAGCCGTTCCTCCTGATGGGACACATAAGACTGCTTTTGTGGTCCAGGGTCACATATTATATATATATGACCGTGGTTTACATCAGGCGTGTGTGTGTTTTACCATATCAAAGCCATGTAGGCGCTGCAGTCCACCGGGTTGCAGAAGATGTGGCCCTCGACGGCGGGTTTGGGGTCCTGGATCCACAGGAACACGGTGTCGCTGGTGCCCAGACTGACCTGTGGAGAAGCAGAACATCATCACAGCTCTCACACACACAGCAGAACATCATCACAGCTCTCACACACACAGCAGAACATCATCACAGCTCTCACACACACAGCAGAACATCATCACAGCTCTCACACACACAGCAGAACATCATCACAGCTCTCACACACACAGCAGAACATCATCACAGCTCTCACACACACGCAGACACTGATAGAGTTCACTAACCTTCCTATTCAGTTATGAAACCGTTATTTCTGAATGTTGTTTTTAAAAGATTAGTTCATTACAGAATAAAAATGTCCTGATAATTTACTCTCCCGCACGTCATCCAAGATGTTCGTGTCTTTCTTTCTTCAGAAGAAGACGTTTAGACACATTTGTGCTGCTCGTCTGGATTACTATAGACGGAGGTTACGTTCCAGAAGTAGTTCGACAATAACCCCCCCCCCATTATTAAGTAAATGTTTTAGTCATTTTTTTAAATGTCTATTTTTTTCTTTTATTCTTTCAGTTTTAGTTAATCATTGAGACATTTTATAAATTTTTTAATTACCGTAGTTTGTATTTTTTTATTTATTTTCTGTTATCATTTTTAAGTTAAAGTTTTAGTAATTTTGTTCTTATTGTCATTTTTTTTAAATGTCTATATAGTTTTTATTACATTTATTTCAGTATTAAGTTATTTTAGTAACTTTTGAAATCTTATCAACTAGCTGAAATAAAATACTCCTTTTTTATATTTTAGTTTATGTCAGTTAAAGTAGGCTAACTAAAATGTTTATTACTGAGTGAACTATAGATTTAAGCTAGGGGTGGAACGGTACATGTATTCGTATTGAACCGAAACGGTACGGGGGTCACGGTTCGGTGCACGAATTTACACGCAGAATACACGGTATAAAAAAAAAAACTCGCGTGCAAATTAATTAATGTAATGCGGAACTACTGTTAGATACGCGGGTTCTTTAGGGACACATAATCTGTACCCTCGGCTTAGCTCTGAACGCGCGTTCACTTCAAACGTTGGCTTTATACGCGCGTCCTATTCGCTTTGGAGTAGCGTCGAACTAGACGCGAATTTGACGCTCTATTCGCGTTTGGTGTGACCGCATAATGAACAGGCTGCGATGTCAAGATTGCAATGCTGGAGTGTGTGTGTGCGCGCGCGCGAGAGAGAGAGGCGCGGGCGCGATCGAACTGTGTGTGTGTGTGTGTGTGTGTGTGTGAGAGAGAGAGAGAGAGGCGCGAGCGAACAATGGAAACATAAAAAACATACTCCGTCATTTTGTTCATACAGATCATTAAACCTGCAAAGTGTTTACTTTGTGTACACTCGCAATAAAACACAACATTGTGCTTTTGTCACACTGTAAACTCTTGTCAAACTGTAACCTACAACTGTCACCCAACCAAAATCACACACACACACACTGTTTTAAAAGCAAAACATATTTATCCAACCCCATTTCAAAACAGTCTGTGGGTCCCATGACTTTTGGACATTCATCATATTGCATTGGTTTTCATTTCTTGTCCTCGGAGCACTAATCTGTTTATTTTTAAGTTACACATTCTACATTGATTAAAAAAGAAAATCGAATGTGTTTTTAATGGTAGTATTATTTTATACAGAAATCCATTATTTATAATTCAGATGAGAATAATGTTACATTGTTAAGTAATAATGTTAATTAAAATTAAGGAAAACAAATATATTGATCTGAAATATAGCAAATTAATTTTAAATTATTTCAGGTACAATTACCAAACACATCTCAAGGTCTTTTTATTAATTTAATTAATAAACGAATTATATAAAACTATTGTCAGTGCACTACAAATAAACTGGTTCTATGCCTTTATTAATAAAACTTATTTAAAAAATACAATGCCTTATGCATTTTTGTTTTGCTTTTCCCTCCATTGTACCGAAATCGTACCGAACCGTGATGTCTGAACCGAGGTATGAACCGAACCGTGACTTCTGTGTACCGTTCCACCCCTAATTTAAGCCCAAATTACTTTTCACCAATAAGGCGAAGATGATATTATTCAAAAGTAATAAGCAGATATAAAAATGAATTTGTTGTGTAGTCGACCAAAAGTTGTGAATATGTGCAAAATTTCATAACTTTTCAGCATGTCTTAAAATGCTCACTAGGTTTCAGCACAGCACATTTGGTGTTTGGGCCCTAATAATGTTTAATATTTTCATATTTAAATATTAGTAAAACACTCACCGCTAGATCTCCCTCTTGTAGCCTCATACCAGCCAGAGACCCTGGAACGACACAACACATTTCTCATCCTTAAACCGGACAAATAAAGCGTCTTCGCTCATCCCTCCACATCTGTCACAGCTGATGAACAATAACTTTATTTTGTACATTGCTTTTAAAAGTTAATTCTCAGAGCGCTTTACATAAGCAGATTTTAAGAAAACATCTAAAAAGGCATGATCACACAATATAAACAGGTTATTTCATTCAAAATTACAAACCTAAGAGCAACAGAGTAAAACCATACGATACTTCTCATTACCAACCACTAATATCACCTTTCACCCAAAAGCTTCTGTAAAGTAATGGGTTTTAAGGGATGATTTAAAGTTACCTTTTCAAGGATGGTGCATATCTTATTTCAGAATACTTATTTGACTCAATGCCTTATAGGTCAACATAAGAATCTTAAAATCAACACGGAATTTAACAGGTAACCAATGCAAGGTCTCTAAAATATGTTTTATATGATCTCTTTGTCTTGTCCTAGTCAGAATACGTGCGGCAGAGTTTTGTACCCACTGAAGTTTGTGTCATGGGCGTCAGCGCACAGTTACGCTGACGTCTCTCATGCTTTAATCTGAGAGGAAGAGGAGAACACATCAGATGTGATCTCAGCGTTATTCTTGGCGGCCTTGCAGAAACCAAACGTTCAATAAATCACCAGAAACGTCACGCTAACAGGAGCTTCAGCGCCCGAGAAAAATGATCCCGCAGTTCTAATTTCAATACAACTTGAAAAAAACAAGGAAAAAAAACATTTCAGCACTTTCTAGAAAAATGAAACTTATGCTGTCAATGCGCACTAACTTTACATGAGATGAAATGCAGCCGTTTGATGAAACACCTCCTCGTCCTTCTGCTGTCCAGTGCTATTTTAGTATTATTGATATATTATTATAGTATTTATTAATATTTTATTTTTATCTTAATTTTAGTTTTAGTAATTTTTTTCTATGTGCTAATAATTAATTAAATAATCAAAATGTCACATTAAAATAAATAATGTTTCTGTGTATGTGTGATCATTAACCAGCATCAGAACCGGGAACATGCAAATGTGTGGTTCAATTATTTAAATATTAAATTAAAATCTCAGGGGGACTCCAGGAAAATATTTGAGGGGTTCGAAAAATTAATTAAGATTAGTTCCCCTCAGCAGTCGATCGAGGCCTTTTGGTGTGAAGTATAAATTCCACGAAATGATCATGACCACGGGTTCAGAAGACTTGGAAATCAACCAAATGACAAATAAACTTCTAATATAATTTATATTCATTTTAAAAAAAAATCATTTATTCAATCTGAATATTACATATATATATATATTACTATTTAATGTTTATTATTATTTTATATATGATATATAAATATATATTATTATTATTATTATTATTATATGTAAAAAAAACATTTTAACAATCGTATATCTTTTTTTTCTGTGTTCATTTTTAATTTAAGTTCATGTTTTAGTAATGATGTTTTTGCCATTTTTATTAGTTTTTTTTAAATACGTCTATGTGATGTTTATATTTTTTTAATATTTAATTTTTATTATTGTTTTATATATTTTATATATATATATATATATATATCAATTATATATATGTGTGTGTGTCTGTGTGCACGTATTTGTGTGTCTGTGTTTGTGTGTCTGTCTGTGTGTGTGTGCGTGTGTGTGTGTGTGTGTCTGTGTGTGCGTGTGTGTGTGTCTGTTTGTGTATCTGTATCTGTGCGTATATCTGTGTGTGTGTGTGTCTAGGAATGGCTGCACACTGAGAGATGTATTGTGTGTTGTTGCTGCCCTCTACAGTCAGGAAGATCTTATCATTATTTTGATCTGATCGTTGTACGGCACTGAACACACAGTGATAGAACATGTGCAGGGTTACCAGGGTTGTGTGTGTGTGTGTGTGTGTGTGTGTGTGTGTGGGGGGGGGGTTTTACCAGGGTTGTCTCCAGTGAATGCCACCACCTTACAGCTCTGAGGAAACCCGTAGCGTTCAGTGTAATACGGAGACACACGACCCTGTAAGAGACAAGCTTCATCACCTCACGCCTCAGTGAACACAAACTGGATGTCAAAGTTAGATATTTCTACAGTAAAAACAGCCTAAATCACCAGAACAGCTGTAGACGGTGTGAGATCACCGAGTTTTTCAGACAACCCCGGCGCCGTGGCGTTCAAACACGCCTGAGACCAGCGTCTCTCCCGAATGTCCATCAGATTCATCCCAGAGCCTTCATGTAAAGGGAAACACATGTGAGACTCAGTTTAGTTATAAAGACTTATAAAGATCCACAGAGATCCTTCTCAATAATTCACACTTTAATGCTCCGGCTCAAACTTCTTCATCTGATCACAGTTTTATATTCACAGCTGATTCAACTGGGGAAATATTCGACATGAAAGTCATCAGTGAGTTATTTATAATGCATAATTTCTTGACACAGCATAAGCGATCAGAGGACAGAGTCCAGTAGCGCAGACACAGAGTGCCGTACCGTCGCTGTAGTCGATCGAGGCGTAGTCGCCCAGGAACAGCGTCGCTGCGAAGCTGCTGATCAGGGATATCCTCTGAAAACATATCATTATAATTATACACACACGCACACACACACACACACGCACACACACACACACACACACGCACACACACATAAATCATGAGAAATATCATATCATGATGAATATTTATTTATTACTGAAGCAATGTGTTTACAGCTGTTTTAAATGCTTGAATATAATTAAAATTACAGAATTTTATTTACATTTACTATTTACATAATAAAAAATAAAACTATATTTTATCAAGAAAATTATTATTTAAAATTCTATAATAATTTTTTGATAAACATACTTTATACAAGACATAATAATATAAAAACATTTTAATTTACATAAATTCTATATATAATTATACAGAGGCATATTTAAATCATGAGAAATATTTATCATATAATGATGAATATTTATTTATTACTGAAACAATGTGTTTACAGCTGTTTTTATCGCTTGAATATAATTAAAATGACTATTTACATAATAAAAAATAAAACAATATTTTATCAAGAAATTCATTATTTTAAATTCTAATACTTTTTTGATAAATTACATATACTTTATATAAGATATAATAATAATATAAAAACATTTTTAATTTGCATAAATTTTATTTTTAATCATAATTATACAGACACATAAATCATGAGAAATATTTATCATTTAATGATGAATATTTATTTATTACTGAAACAATGTGTTTACAGCTGTTTTAATCGCTTGAATATAATTATAATGGCTATTTACATATTAAAAAATAAAACAATATTTTATCAAGAAAATTATTTTAAATTCTATAATCATTTTTTGATAAACATATACTTTATATAAGATATAATAATATAAAAACATTTTAATTTCCATAAATTCTATATATAATTATAATTAAACACACACAAATATATATATATATATATATCATCATTCATATTAAAGCAGTTTGATGAGCAACGTTTCTTTCCGGTGTTGATTAATTTCCTACTGAAACACAAATTTTTATGTAATAAACAAACTTTTCCCTTTTTTATGTTCAAACAGCTTCATATTTCACTCTAGAGTGTTTTATTGATCAGCTGATCTGAGTTTTACCTCCGACTCGCTGAATTCATTCGGCTTCAAGCGATAAATCTTTGCAATCTGATTTCCAGTGAAGCGCTGTATGACAAATACAGAAAATTATAAGTTATTACAGTTTTTCTCAGTCGCTTTGGTGCATTTCTCACATCACTATTTACACTTGCACAACAGTTCGTTCAACCTCCACAACATTTTCTCATTCCTTCCAACTAATTGCAAATGCTTTTGGACATGCATCAATTGCTTTCATACAACTCTCTGCTGTTTTATAACATTATCATTTGCTTATCATTTTTGTCAGTCAAAATTAACAATACTTGTGAATGCTGAATAGTCATTCCATATAAAACGATTAGTCCTCATTTCATTGCTTGAGTCATCACATACAAAAATGTTGAACTAGTTGTCAAAATCTATCAAGCAAATCTATCAATCTTTTTTTTTATGAAAATGTCTCCTAAATTGAACAGTTTCTCTCAGGTGAACGTATGTGTCCAGACAGAGAGGAGCGTGTGGATGTGCATGAATGATTTACAGTATTATGTATGTTGTATGTTCAGTTCCAGTATGTACTGTAATATTGTGTACAGTTGAACACAGCTCTACCCAAAGGAGTTTATGTTTGTTGTAAATAAGGGTGTATTTTTTTCTTTTCCACAATGCTGTGAACAAATTAGAATTGCAAAGAGCATATGCAATAAAAATGTGTACATACATATTCACTGTCTTGTACTCAGTTACCTCACTAAATACAGTAATGTGTAACTTTACTGTAGTTTTAAAATGGCTGTGCAAATAGTATATAGTGCTGTTTTCAGGTAGTGTCACCAAGATCTGACTTTTTTGCATTGGAAAACATTTACAGAGTAAACTGTGATAATGAAAACATGACAAAGCCATTTGACTATCTTGTTCATAAACGATGGTGTCAGGACTCTTCATCTTGATGACACGGACACTTTCAATGACATGAAGACTTGCTTTTGAGGAATGATCTCCATTTTGAGCAAGTGACGCTTTTGCAGGTTATCAACTAGGTTTTGCAGTTTGTACTAATTGTTTTGAGAACTGCATTAACTGTTGTGCACATGTAAATAGTGATGTGAGAAATGCACCAAAGAGACTGAGAAAAACTGTAATATTATTTTCATTATGGATAATATAAATAACCCAGATTGGTCAGGGTCACACACACCTCGTACGCCCGTGACCCAGTGATGTCAGCGAGCCTTTGAGCGCCTCCGACGGCCTCCTCCAGACCCCGACACTGGCCGGACGAGCTCGAGTCCATCCACACCGGACTGTCCCGCAGCGCAAAACTGTCCTGCAGCACACACACAACACACAACACATGTACACACCAGCACACACAACACATGTACACACCAGCGCAAAACTGTCCTGCAGCACACACAACACATGTACACACCAGCACACACAACACATGTACACACCAGCACACACAACACATGTACACACCAGCACACACAACACATGTACACACCAGCACACTGTCCTGCAGCACACACAACACATGTACACACCAGCACACACAACACATGTACACACCAGCACACACAACACATGTACATACACAGACAGCGATTTTGCGTTTAAAAGATAATAGCGTACGAAAACACAGCCCAGACATCTAGGCTAAAACAAGACAAAATTTGGGCTGTCAGTGAAAATTTGGAATATCATACATCTCAAGTTATTTTGGCAAAAACGACATGTAACTAAATTCAAGGTTATTTTGTCTAGAAGTGTGTTACTCACAGCCGAACTCAATCGGGTCTATAGTTCACACGGGGACATGACGCTAGTGCATGCTGGGTATATATACAGTACTACTACACACACACACACACACGCTCTAAATAAGCAATGCCACTATAAAACACTTCATATTTGTGTGGGTTGAGTGTGTTTATGCTCCCACTTCAATATGCAATGTAAGATTTTATACTAAACAAACACACATTTGGTCTGTTCGACATCTGGCCTGTGCACCAGATAATCTCTGAAAGCTTGTGTCATCATAGATCAGGTGAATATTAACCATAAACGCTGGACGTTCGACCCGAAGCGAGCGGAGAGGAGAAGCGCAGGGTAAGCTGTGTCACTGTAATCTCAGAGATGCACTGATGTTCTTCACCTGTAACGTTCATGCACTGATGTTCTTCACCTGTAACGTTCATGCACTGATGTTCTTCACCTGTAACGGTCATGCACTGATGTTCTTCACCTGTAACGGTCATGCACTGATGTTCTTCACCTGTAACGGTCATGCACTGATGTTCTTCACCTGTAACGTTCATGCACTGATGTTCTTCACCTGTAACGGTCATGCACTGATGTTCTTCACCTGTAACGGTCATGCACTGATGTTCTTCACCTGTAACGGTCATGCACTGATGTTCTTCACCTGTAACGGTCATGCACTGATGTTCTTCACCTGTAACGGTCATGCACTGATGTTCTTCACCTGTAACGGTCATGCACTGATGTTCTTCACCTGTAACGTTCATGCACTGATGTTCTTCACCTGTAACTGCTCGTGTAAATGTTTCTGCGGGTCCAGATGACTGAGGGTTCGTCTCGTGCCCTTCCTCCAGAACACACTGCCATGTTGCTGAAACACAGATGAAAAATTAAGCATCAGTCCAAACATGCAGTAAATCCAGACTCGAACTGAACCTGCATCCACAGAAAAACCCAGCAAAAAATTTTTAAATCTGGAATATATATATACACAGTATATTCTGTAAAAAATATTTAACGCAGCATCCGTTTTTAGCATTACTGCATATGATCATGAAAACAATAAAATCAATAACTAAATGTGACATTTATTATAATGTATTTATGTGAAGATTCACTTAAATTAAAAGTTGTTATATTTTTAAAGCCAATTAAATGTTAAAAATTAAGATTTTTAATTATACTGTACTGTTGAATGGTAAAAAATGACTTAAAATTACATTTAAAAAAAAAATTCGTTCTGCCATTTCTACATTCATTTGGAGATTAAATGTGAAATTGTGGGAGAAAATTTTTAGGAGTGATTAGATTTCTTTTCATGAGTCAGTTTAATATATGTTTTACACATTTTACCATGTTCAAATACAGAGAATCCCTAAAAACTCGCCCTCAAATCAACACTGAAAATTCACATTTAAAAAATCCTGATCATCATGAGGGACGATTTATTTCAGATAATCAAATTTAGTATATTATACTACATAAATAACCCATGACAAGTCACCTGACCACTGCCAGAGACGGCCTTCACTCGAGAGAAGTCAAACCCAGCGGTCCTCAACTTCTCCAGGAGAACGTCAAGCGCCTGAACACACACACACCACAACACAAGACAAGAGTCGAGACAACACAAGACAAGACAAGACAAGACAAGACAAGACAAGACAACACAACACAGGGATTGTTCAGTATGGTTCATTGTTGATGGTTCAGTATCTCCTCTACAGGTGTGCACGTCTGCTTTACCTTCACCCACATGAGCGCTGGAGACGTGACCGTCAGCTGGTCGGTGTGGATGTGAACGCCTCCATGAGTCCTGCAGAAACACACGGGAAAATCAGGATTCGGAGGAAAACAACTGCGTTACTAGACACAAAAAGCATATCAGGAAATATTCAAATTGTGAATTCCAGGCCAGGAAAACTAATGGACACCATCATTGACATCAGTATACCAAATATAATGATGTGTATTTATGCTTATCTAAAAAAACCTTTATTGCTTATAAAATGTTCTTTAGGAGTTATTATAATAATTCCTTATCCAGTCATTAATAATAATTCCTTATCCAGTAATCATGGACCATGGTAACCCTGTACAATAGAAATGTTATATATAAAAGTATAATAAGCAGTAATTTGGCATCTTCCAACCGTGAAGTGAGTGACTGTACCTGAACTCCGGCAGCTCGCTGTCGAACTGGACACTGTTCTGGTGGACCAGCGCAAGCTCTCCATCGATCACCACCACTTTCAGCTGAAAAGATCAAATGTTTCAGTTTAAAACTGTCTGCATCAGTTTAATGTACACTTATATTCATGCATTTGGCCTAAGATTTTATTCAAAGCTATTTTCAGTGCATTCAAGGTATGCATTTTATCATGAACCCAAATTTTATGATGTTATTAATTCAATTGCATGTTTCCACTTGCCCACGCCAGACTCATTTAATGATTGTGTTGTCAAATTCACACTTTTTGAGCACTAGGTGATCTCTCATCCTGATCCATGTGTCAACACAGATATCGAACCAAATATTCAAGATTCTCAGAGATCAAAGGTCATTGAAAAGCCACTGATTGACCATTAATCTTAGTGTTGGCGCACAGATTACACTCAGAGGCAGAGTATCCTAAATGTGAATTTAAGAGCTCTTTCTAAGCATCTTCATGATGATTGTCGGTAGAACTTACTGTTCCTCATGTACATACTATGAAGGATACTTATTACAATAACTGGGTACTAAACCTGAACCTACCCCCAAACCTAACCTTAACACATCTAGTTACCGTATATTAACCAGTACTTTCTTAGGCAATACACTGTAAGTATTTTTACTGTAAAATAAAGTGCAACCTAATAGTCTGAATGTGTTTTGTGTAACGAGTACCAAAAAAATATAATGGTACTTTTTTATTTTTATGTACCATAGTTTTAACGTGGTATTTAAAAAAATAACTTTTAGTACCACGTAAATATCATGGTAAATACACTGCTTTTTGTAAGTGACTCTATCATAAAACATCATGCAATTATTTCTCCAGTACGTCTCTTATCCAATACACTGACATGTTTATTTATAAACACCACTCTTCATTAAAAGCTTGCGCGCGCGCGTGTGTGTGTGTGTGTGTGTTTCTACCTGTTGCGTGCTGAAATCAAACCCTAGAAAACAAGAATCTGCTACTTCAGCCATTCAGATCACAAACATCCCGCCATCGAACGCTACAGTAGCGAAGGCTTACATCATTAATATTCATGAGGACGCTAACGCAAACTTCCTGGAGCGACAGTCATGTGACCTACTTAATATTCATAAGCTCAACCTTCACTATGGCTGGATTCGTTCATTCACCAGCTGACTAGAGTTCCACTCACCAATCACTTCAGCGAACTTCACACAGCCTAATGAATATTCATGACCTCAGCGAGCATGTGATATTAACAGGTACAGGACACTTAAAGGGACCTGCGCATCTCCGGAAAAACAAGTTTCATGAACTTTTACCTGTAGCCCAAGGCATGTCCATTGTGTCATTATTGTCATGCGCTTTATAAATATGTATTTAAAACAGCTAATTTACTACTATACATATTTTTCAGCACATCTAATATTCAGAGACAGGAGCCTAATTCATGTCTGAGACGATTCATGTAAGTTTCAGAGGAAGTGAACAGGAGAAAGAGAAGATTAAACATGCACGTGTAAAAACATTGATAACTTATTCACACCACAGTCATGTAGGCTATGTGTGAAATAAAGCAATTTGAGGTGAATTTAAATTACTGAGGTGTTAAATTTTATTTTATCAAAGTGAGTTGGGTGTTGGATAATGTGTTATGTAAATGTATATTTTTAGTTTAAATGAAACATATTTCAACTGAGAGATTTAAGGCATTTTCAAATTATAATTTTTTTTGTGTGCAATGATATTCATGTCTCCGTTAATTATAAACCACAGTGCATACAGTATTGTATTATTACAATGTTGCAAGCAATTCACCTAAACAAACTGCAATTTACTTGGCCAATACACTTCAACTTTAACATAATTACGTGCAAAATGAGTTCACCTCACCCACTGCATCAACAATACTGTGCAAACATTCTGAGGAACTGGATGATTAATGAAGTTTAACAGCATCATTTTATTTTTCTAATGTCATTATTTTACCTTATTTATTTGATTCTCACACAGACTTTGCACATCATATGAATATTAATATAAGAATATTGCACATGAATACCTTAACATTTTCTTTGCAAACAGAACAACCTTGGATTGCCCTGGTTTGTTTGCACAACTCTTGGAGGCAATGCCCACAAAGCACACACATCCACACGAGATCTGTTCTCAGAGGTTTCCATCAAGCTGCATTTATGGTCATACTTCAATAAAAGTGTATGTTATCAGGATGAAGCCTGGCTGTTGCTCATCTCTGGTGTGTTCAGATGTGTGGGGAGAGATGAGGACAGTTCACTCTGACCAGACCAGCGTTAGGATGGACATCGCACTGTTAAAAGAGCAATACAACTCCATCAGAGATGAACAGAGACGGCAAACTCATGTGCTGTGCTTCAAAACAGGTGAGAAATCGTGTTTGGATTTGTACTGCGCTAACAGAGAACGTGCTCTCTATATATTTAGCATTTCCACTATTATGACCCATGCAAGGGGGAAAAAGAAAACCAAAATGCATGAAGAAAAAAGCAGCATGTATGTTAAATACTCTTGTCCTGCAGTGCAATCTTCGTTGTTTACAGTAGCTTTTGTCCTAATGTTTGTCACTGTGGTTTTATTATTTTCACTCATTACTCAACGTACAAAACTACTGATGTGATTTAACAAACATTTGACCTTAAATACCCAGCAACCAAAATATGTTCTAAGATCGTTTTCCTAACGTTGACAATAAGTTCAAAATGTTATTTCTGGATGTTCTATTATTTAATGCAACTCTTTCCAGCATTCCGTTTCGTGATTTTGCAACGTTCCATTATGGGAACGTTACTTTTGAACGTTCTCTGAATATTCTGTAACAAGTAAGCTAACATAAAAAAAAAAAAAAAAACATGTCCAACTAAAACATTTCAGAAATAAAAACGTTTCATGAACAATGTATTTATACATTGTAACGGTTTGAGAGCATTATTAAAGGCCAGACAACTTAAAAGTTAAACCCCGATTTACTAACATAACTGGATTAACGTTTGTTTGTAACACGAGATCTTGCCAGAACATTCTGAGAACGTTCCATGTTTTGAAAGTCTTTGATTTAGGCCTGCATTTATATGTAACCCCTTATCTTTCCCTCGCGTTTTGTAACACATCTTTTCCTCGCGGGTCAAAATGACCCGAAGCCCTAAAATTATACTTTAAAAAAACGTTATTTTAAAAGCTTATTTTATTTCATTTTGATCATATTTGTAAAAAAAATTATACATTTATTTGGAGATTTTTTTGTTATTTTTCATTTTATTTACCATTAAATTACTAGATTTAAGCTCATTCCTCACATTCTTTCAACCATTCATACAAAATAACTCACAATTTCATGCCTAAACCTTTTAAATCAGCTCTAAATATTACATTGGGTGTCTCTGCTGACCTCTTGTGGGGAAATAATAATATAACATGCCATTTCATGACTCTAGCCACTAGATGGCGTTATATCTCTATATGCAGCAAATGAGCTGTTCCTCTGGGTCCTAAAGTCAGGTCGGTTCAGTGTGCAGATACACATGTAGTCAGACATTATAAAATAATTGTTATTTTATGCATTTTAAGTATTCCTCACATTCCATGTATTCCTAAGGAGGTCAAATTGACCCAAGGGAAAGATTTATTAAATTTTTTAGGCAATAAATGCATTCAATTGTTTTGTGTATTCGTGGTTCAAGTGCGACAAAAGTCTTGGACCACTCTGATGAACACAATTATTATTTTTTTAATTCTTCAAAATTGATTTCCGAGGGAAGAATGATGATCATGTGATGTTGTTGTGTTCATCTACAGCACAACACAGTGAAGAGATGAATGGTGGAAGTCTAGTCGACGTGCTTCCCGTGTTCCAGGTCAAGCGATCTCCTTCAACGCAGCCATCGGTCAGTGAGTTTGCAGTGGATTGTTCTGGCGGTCAGTGGCGCACACATCTGGACGCTCACCGCCTCACACACACCACACCTGGATCTGAACACAGGAGTGCCGTGTCTTCTGAAGCCTCCAGCTCGAGCTCAGACTCAGAGCGGCTCTCGGACTCTCTCGATGTGAAGATGGAGAACGCCAGTGTTCTGAACTCCAGGAAGGGTTCTGCTCCTGCGGTTCTGTCCCGTCAGATGAGCTTCGGGAGTTACCGCTCCACTCCGGCGGGATCCGAACACCAGCCGTTCCCTCAGAGGAAAAGCCTGAGGAAGTCTGAGACGGCCAGGAGACTCGGCCTGTACGCCTCACTTTAACCAGGATCAGGGAACCTTCTCAGAATGTAATGGACAGTAGCGTTAAAGCTGCATTGTGTAATATTTAGGAGGATCTGTTGACAGAAATGCAATATCATATACATAACTATGTTTTCAGTGGTGTATACACCTTATATAATGAATCATTATGTTGTTATTAGCTTAGAATGAGCCATTTCTGTCTACACGCACCGGGTCTCCTTACATCCACATGTTTCTACGGTGGCCCTGAACGGACAAACGCGTTTCGTCACTATGTAGTTCTTCATGTAAAGATCTAGCTAATGTCAGCGAATAACACATGATACAATGATGAACAAGTTACAATAATATTCACAATAACATCGGTTTACTGAATAATTAAGTTAACATAATTTCTTAATTTATCTTTGTAAAGAAATTTTATTGTTTAACTGGCCACTCTCTGCGGTCTCAGACGACGACATCACTTCCTGTCGGCCACCGTAACTTCTGTTGGGTGCGATTCGTAACCTCGCCACTAGAGGCCGCTGAAAATGACACACCGCACCTTTAATAGAACATTAGTTATATAAGTTATAATAATGCTCTCAAAATTTCATCATTCATGGAACTGTTCTAAAACTTTTTTATTTGTTTTACATTTTTAAATGTTACTTGTTTTGGAGCCTTGAATATTCGAACGTTCTTAACTTCATGTAAACATTCTTACACTTTTGCCAAAAAATGTGCAGTAAATATTTCTTACTTTTATTTGTTAGGCCTACCATTAGTATTTTGACAGAAATTGTCTGACAACAAAAACAGTGGCTATTTCTCATTGCTTTATTTGATTGACTGAGTAGTGTCTTCATGTAGCATGTGAAGAAAGCTCATATGCACTTGAAACTTTGTTATATATTGATATGCATTGGTTAATAACACATAAACATGGAGTCAGGTAATTGAATGATGAGAGGCACCATGATTTGCATCATATGTTTCCTTTGCACAGTTTGCACAATCACTAGGTTAATTGTCTCATCAATGTTTGATGTACACTGTAATTAAAATAAATAAATAAAAGAACAATACTATTTCACTCTTTGTACTTCAACATTTCATGTTTAATTCATTGTGTCACTTCTTGTTTCTTTGTAATTATTGGTGAAAATTGTTTGCAAAGGGAGTTTAAGTGTAAATAATGCAAACACAATCAGTCTATGTAACCTGACACTGATATTTATATAATATAAACATTGATGATTTGAAAACATCTCTATTGAATTATATATTAGCATTTATAAATGATGATTGATTTATAATAATCAAATTGTATTATTAGAACAAAGTATACAATAGTATGCAAACATATTTTAAAAGAATTCACACATAATGTCACACACACACACACACACACACACACACACACACACACACACACACACACACACACACACACACACACACACACACACACACACACACACACACACACACACACACACACACACACACACACACACACACACACACACACACACACACACACACACACACACACGCTCATGCACATTTCCTCCTTTACGAGTAGCTTTATATAAAACAGTGTTCTAAAAAAATAAAAAATGAAAAACAAATATAATTATTATACGAAAAAAATAAATAAAATTTAAATAACAAAAACAGTTCATCCCCAGTCCAGGAGGAGGTGCTAAAAGCAACAAAAAAAAAGAAAAAAAGAAAAATCAGATGACGAGTGCGACCGGAAGTGACAGAGAACCAGGAAGAAAACAACAACAACATCACGTGTGCGCAGCGCAGCAGAGTTGGTGAGACGTCCTCAACATCTCGACAACAACCGATATATTTAATCACATTAACAACACATACACATACATATATTAGTATATCATCTATATAAAGCGTCTAAATGTGTATAATCGCTGATGTTATTTTAAGCGTATATTCTGGATTTCTAGGGGGTTTCCATCCATTCAAGAGCTGCTGCTTTCAGTTTCAGTTCCAGACGCGTTTGATTTCGACCATCTTCATCTCTGCTGGTCTGTAGCGATGGATGAGCAGCACCTCCAGGCCCAGCTGATCACTCTCCTCCGGCAGGACAACATCCGTCTGTGGCTCGAGCCCTTCACCACGGACACCGGAGACCCGGAGCTCCTCATACAGGTGTGTGTGTGTGTGTGTGTCTGGCAAATCCGACATTATGGAGACAAAATGTCCCCACAAAGATAGCAATATCTGAAATCCTTGTCCTTGTGGGGAAATGTTTTGGTCCCCATGAGGAAAACAGCATATAAATAAATATATTTCCCAGATAGCACAAGCCTATTTGATGTGATTTTTACATCTGGAAGACGTATTTTTAAGAGTGTTTGCTCATCTGCAATACGTCTATAGGACGTCTCCGTCAGATGTCAAATAGATGTTTAGAAGATGTCAGTTTAACGTGCATTCTAAATCATTACATCTTAAAGACATCTTCTAAACGTCTATTTGACATCTGACGGAGACGTCCTATAGACGTATTGCAGATGAGCAAACACTCTTAAAAATACGTCTTCCAGATGTAAAAATCACATCAAATAGGCTTGTGCTATCTGGGAAGTGATGTTTTTTGAAAATGTAACAATGCTGAAAGTTTTGTGTGATGGGTAGCGTTAGTGTAAGGGGATAGAATATACAGTTTTTACAGTATAAAAACCATTACGACTATGGAGAGTCCCCACAAAGATAGTGAACCAGACGTGTGTGTGTGTGTGTGTGAGTGTGTGTGTGTGAAACACCTGTTAGATCCCCTGTTCCTCCTGCTAACTGCTTCAGTCGTCTCCTCTGCTCAGGAACTGGCTGTGAAGTACGCTCCTGTCACAGGCTTCTCTGTGGAGGATGTGAAGTCCTCGCTGGAGATCCTCAGATCAGACACCAGCAGGAAAGATGAAGGGATTAAAGAGTTTAAAGAGACTTCAGTGGCTTTGCTTGAGCTCCACCTGCCACCTGAAGGAGAGGTGCGGATCATGCTTTCAGATTCACTAGTACTCAACTGTTTACTGATTTAACTCGGTGTTTGTTGTTTCCTTTAAGAAAAAGAAAAGGAAAGTTCATTTAAAAACCAAACTGGACATCACCACACAAGAGCTCAAGGACCGGTGAGTCAAGACATGAACAATACAGACTGTTTCACAGCAGCGTCACAGAGATGAACAGGGACATGACAGACTGCATTCAATATTAAAGTAAATTCTGATGTAAAGTTTAGTGTTGATTCAGTTCAGTTCAATTACTGTAAAGTTCATCAATTATGAAACAAGTTCAGTTCAGTTCAATTAGCAGCTCTACAGAAGACAACAGTGTAATTATTCAGTTCAGTTCAGGGTTTGATTCAGTTCAAGAACGGTGAAGTTAATCAACTATGAAACAAGTTCAGTGCAGCTCTACTGTCATTATTCAGTTCATAACAGTGTTGCAAAATTAATCATTTATGAAGTGTAAATGTTGATTTCTTGGTGAATCATTTCTGATGTGATTCACTCATTTGAACCGTTCTATCTCATCCTGTTTGATTATAAACTTCTTCTGCTTTTTAAGGATAAGTGAGGAGTTTAAATACAAACACTTCAATCTGATTTTGAGTGGGAAGAAACTGTCTCCAGGTAAACGATCTGAACATGTCTTCATACGTCCATTACCCAGCGCATGTAGTAAGAGAGCCGTGTTTGTTTAGGGATGAGGCTGGATGAACAGAACGTGAAGAACAACAGTAAGGTCATGGTGCTGAACGTGACGTCGGAGGAGGTGAAGAACGTGATGCTGGAGGAAGAGGAGAAGAAGCGCAGTCAGGATGAAGGAGTGCAGAGGACACAGAAGGGCTTCCAGATCCTGTCGGAGAGAGGTGAACACACACGTCCTACACACACTCACACACACGTCCTACACACATCAACACACACGTCCTACACACATTCACACACACGTCCTACACACATTCACACACGCGTCCTACACACATCAACACACACGGCCTACACACATTCACACACACGTCCTACACACATTCACACACGCGTCCTACACACATCAACACACACGGCCTACACACATCAACACCACACGCCTACACACATCAACACACACGTCCTACACACATCAACACACACGTCCTACACACATTCACACACACGTCCTACACACATCAACACACACGGCCTACACACATCAACACACACGTCCTACACACATTCACACACACGTCCTACAGACATACACACGCAGACTCAAATTGGTCAATCCAGTGTTATAAAACAGAATAATATAAGCTGTGACGTGAAACATAATTGATACCTTAATCATAATGCTTAAATTACCAAACTTACATAGAAACTAACATAAGTGTGAGTGTGTGTAGTTTTTTTTGTCAATTATATATGTTACATACATGTTATATACATGTATACAATTTCTATTTTTTTTTAATAAATTATTTAAAAAAAAATATATATATCATAATTATAATTTAAAAGAAATATGTTACAAATTGTCAATTATGCATATTGCATGTATGTTATATGCATATAAAAAATATTGACATTTTTAAATAAATCTATTTCTTCTTTAACTTGCATCCTAATCTAATAAACCGGCTGTTGTATGTTATGAATGTCACTTGATAAATTGCTTTTGTTTCTCTTTTGTAAGTTACTTAGTATAAAAGTGTCTACAAAATCCATAATTGTGTGTGTGTGTATATATACACTCACCGGCCACTTTATTAGGTACCCCATGCTAGTAACGGGTTGGACCCCCTTTTGCCTTCAGAACTGCCTCAATTCTTCGTGGCATAGATTCAACAAGGTGCTGGAAGCATTCCTCAGGGAGTTTGGTCCATATTGACATGATGGCATCACACAGTTGCCGCAGATTTGTCGGCTGCACATCCATGATGCGAATCTCCCGTTCCACCACATCCCAAAGATGCTCTATTGGATTGAGATCTGGTGACTGTGGAGGCCATTTGAGTACAGCGAACTCATTGTCATGTTCAAGAAACCAGTCTGAGATGATTCCAGCTTTATGACATGGCGCATTATCCTGCTGAAAGTAGCCATCAGAAGTTGGGTACATTGTGGTCATAAAGGGATGGACATGGTCAGCAACAATACTCAGGTAGGCTGTGGCGTTGCAACGATGCTCAATTGGTACCAAGGGGCCCAAAGAGTGCCAAGAAAATATTCCCCACACCATGACACCACCACCACCAGCCTGAACCGTTGATACAAGGCAGGATGGATCCATGCTTTCATGTTGTAGACGCCAAATTCTGACCCTACCATCCGAATGTCGCAGCAGAAATCGAGACTCATCAGACCAGGCAACGTTTTTCCAATCTTCTATTGTCCAATTTCGATGAGCTTGTGCAAATTGTAGCCTCAGTTTCCTGTTCTTAGCTGAAAGGAGTGGCACCCGGTGTGGTCTTCTGCTGCTGTAGCCCATCTGCCTCAAAGTTCGACGTACTGTGCGTTCAGAGATGCTCTTCTGCCCACCTTGGTTGTAACGGGTGGTTATTTGAGTCACTGTTGCCCTTCTATCAGCTCGAACCAGTCTGGCCATTCTCCTCTGACCTCTGGCATCAACAAGGCATTTCCGCCCACAGAACTGCCGCTCACTGGATGTTTTTTCTTTTTCGGACCATTCTCTGTAAACCCTAGAGATGGTTGTGCGTGAAAATCCCAGTAGATTAGCAGTTTCTGAAATACTCAGACCAGCCCTTCTGGCACCAACAATCATGCCACGTTCAAAGTCACTCAAATCACCTTTCTTCCCCATACTGATGCTCGGTTTGAACTGCAGGAGATTGTCTTGACCATGTCTACATGCCTAAAAGCACTGAGTTGCCGCCATGTGATTGGCTGCTTAGAAATTAAGTGTTAACGAGCAGTTGGACAGGTGTACCTAATAAAGTGGCCGGTGAGTGTATATATATATATATATATATATATATATATATTTACATACATTTGTATATTAATATATACATACATATATATTAGTGCTGTCAAATCGATTAATCACATCTAACATAAAAGTTTGTGCATATATATATATACAGTAAATGCTGTATTTTGAAGTTCTTTTGTCAATAATAAATCATTTTAATAATAATGCTAGTCAATAATAAATATTTCCACTCCTGTGTCCCTCAGATGGGAGTGAGGATCCGACCACCACCCCGTTTCTAGAGATCGCAGATCAGAAAGGAAACCCACTCCAGATCCCCAACGAGGAGAGGAAGGTGATCCTGTCGTCTTCATGTTCCTCTATCATCCATGTCCTAAAAATGATTCTAATAAATGTGTCGTCCAGCCTCCTGACACTCACAGATGAGATATGAGTATATAATCCCTCAATAGATTTATTTGAAAGTGATCGATGATAGACTGACACTGTTTTCCTCATCACATCATTATGAGTGTGTGTTCAGATGCATTAATATCCGCTCTCTTGACCTCTGCTGACCTCTTGACCTCTGCTGACCTCAGGCTCTGATCCTGGCGATGGGTTTCCACGAGAAAGGTCGCGCTCTGATGAAGAAGAGGGATCACAGCGCTGCTCTGTGTTATCTACTCCTCGCTGACGAACAGTTCAAGTACGGCTTCATCACACCTCACACTGACCATGACATCAGTGATCCATCAGGACTATTCACGGCAGTCAGTTCATCTGCACATATCGTCAACACAGAACCAGATATCATCTTTGCTGTGAATAAATGCCGTGATATATGCAAAAAGGCAAAGACCAGTAATAATACAATCAATAATGCTTGAAAAATAGACCAAGTATTTATTATGCAGATATTGCAATGACATCAACGTAACTTCTGACAGTGTGTTTGTTTGATCATTTTTATTTGTTTATCATTATGTAAATAAATGCATTAAAAAATACCAGTTATGGTTCAGTATTACAATGACATCAGCGCTGTTATTCTGACATTTAACATTCTGACATTGAGACATTTTATAAGGCATGTAACACTAACTCTTTATATTATATTTATCATGGAAAAAAAACTATATATATATTTTTCCCAGTAGTTCAGTATGCAAATATTACAATGACATCAGCGCTGTTCAATTTTGATGTTAAACATTCTGTGAAATCTGTAATTTTACAAATAAAAAGCTTACAAAAGCTATTTTTTAAGATGTTTTCTACTTGAGGAATTTGAATATGATGATGATGTTTCTGCAGTAAGTGTAACTCTGATGTTGATGATGTTTGTGTTTCTGCAGTAAGTGTAACTCTGATGTTGATGATGATGTTTCTGCAGTAAGTGTAACTCTGATGTTGATGATGATGTTTCTGCAGTAAGTGTAACTCTGATGTTGATGATGTTTGTGTTTCTGCAGTAAGTGTAACTCTGCGCTGCTGAACACGGTGGATAACTACGCCGTCCTGCAGCTGGACATCGTGTGGTGTTTCCAGGCCCTGGAGCAGCTGGAGTGCCTGAACGACGCCAGACAGAGACTGTCCCGGGCCGAGGAGTGTTTCCTGAGGTGTTACGGAGAAGAGCAGAGGCGGCTGAAGTCCATCAAGGTCTGTGAGCGTCTGAACGCCGTTCTTCACTACAGAGGCAGCCAAACCAAAGTTCTGGCCCGAAACCCAAACATTCTGGATGCACTTGGCCGAAAACAGAAACCGAACATTTTATATATATATGTATAATTATTAATTTCTTATTTAAAATATTTTTTTGGGATAATTTAATTAAATTCAATCATTTAATGGATCTGAATTAAAACAAATTCAAGCCAATAAAATAAAATAACCAGGCTTTTTTTTTTCAAGTGTAACAAAAATTTTACAGAAAATAGGCCTACGTATATTCAAATAATATTAAATATCAATGTAATAATATCAATATTTCAATATATTATTATTTTTTCAGTATGCAGCAGAATCATATTTAACAGATTTTATTTTTGACTAAATAAAGTACAGTAGTCCTCCAGAGCTATCGGGTCATGTGAGCAGGGGGTGCATCAGTGAGCGGCTTATGAACGGGCCGGCATATTTTTGTCTTATTTTTTTTGTTATAAATGCTATTTTTGGCCCGATAATTTTCGACAGCTGAAATTTTGGTGCATCTCTATATTTCACCTCACACGCGTGTGTGTGTGTGTTCACTGCATGATCCGTGTGTTTCTGGCTCTCAGGGCCACACTGGAGGAGAAGACGTGCTGTTTCTGAGGCTGTATCTTCTTCAGAGTGTGCTGGCGTACCACGACGGAAACAAGAACCAAGCCTCGAACAAGCTCAAAGAAGTAAATGCTCATTTGATTCTTTTAGAGGGTGATTAGTTTGATTCTTCTAGAGACCATGAGTCATTTGATTCTTCTTGACCATGACTCGTTTGACTCTTCTTGAACATGACTCGTTTGACTCTTCTTGTTCATGACTCGTTTGACTCTTCTTGAACATGACTCGTTTGACTCTTCTTGTTCATGACTCGTTTGACTCTTCTTGAACATGACTCGTTTGACTCTTCTTGATCATGACTTGTTTGACTCTTCTTGTTCATGACTCGTTTGACTCTTCTTGACTTTGACTCTTCTTGACCATGACTCGTTTGACTCTTCTTGACCATGACTCGTTTGACTCTTCTTGACCATGACTCGTTTGACTCTTCTTGACCATGACTCGTTTGACTCTTCTTGAACATGACTCGTTTGATTCTTCTCGAGTATGACTCCTGGTTGTCTCTCTGTGTCGGTCAGGTTGAGCGTCTGTTCGGTCAGTTGTTTCTGGACCCGGCCAAGATCTCACAGCTGATAGATATGGATTTCTCTGAGCAGGACGCTCGTCTGGGTCTGAGAGCCTGTCGAGGAGATGTATCAGAGGCCGTGCTGCACATCACACAGAGGAAGAAGGTTCTGCATTATAAACACGTAAAGCATATGTTCACTCATGAGACGTCAGAATTAAACATGTGCTGATGTCCATCAGGAGAAGAAGGAGACGAAGGAGAGAGAGAAAGAGAAGAGGAGACAACGTCTGCAGGACATCAACACACTGGTGGAGCTGAGCTTCAGTAAGAGAGACGCGGCCAGAGCCCTGCATCAGGCCAGAGGAGACGTGGACAAGGCCTATAACGTGAGCACACACACACACACACACAGACACAGACTCATGATTAACACTGAGATGTTCTTCTGCAGATTCTGCTGGACGGCGCTGAAGCTCAGACACACACACACACACTCATGATTAACGCTGAGATGTTTTTCTGCAGATTCTGCTGGATGGCGCTGAAGCTCAGACACACACACACACACACTCATGATTAACGCTGAGATGTTCTTCTGCAGATTCTGCTGGACGCCGCTGAAGCTCAGACTCAGACTCAGAGTTCAGACCGACAGACTAAGCTGGATCAGGTGTGTGTTCCTGTGATTTACTTGCAGACTTCAGCTGTAAGATCGTGAGCGTGACGTGTGTGTGTGTGTGTGTGTGTGTGTGTGTGTGTGTGCAGCTGGTGTCGTACGGCTTCCAGCTGGACGTGGCAGACTCAGCGCTGAGGCTCATGGGAGATGATCTGGAGTTGGCCACACAGATGCTGCTGGATCATCAGGGTGTGGTTCCTCCTGATCTCCTGTCTCCTTCTCCTCCATCCTCTTTCTCAGAGCCCAGCACCTCCTCCGACAACACCGGTGAGAGCAGCAGCAGCAGCAGCAGAGAACACACACAACATCAGCAGCAGCAGAGAACACACACAACATCAGCAGCAGCAGAGAACACACACAACATCAGCAGCAGCAGAGAACACACACAACATCAGCAGCAGCAGCAGTAGAGAACACACACAACATCAGCAGCAGCAGAGAACACACACAACATCAGCAGCAGCAGCAGAGAACACACACAACATCAGCAGCAGCAGCAGCAGCAGAGAACACACACAACAGCAGCAGCAGAGAACACACACAACATCAGCAGCAGCAGCAGCAGAGAACACACACATCAGCAGCAGCAGAGAACACACACAACATCAGCAGCAGCAGAGAACACACACAACATCAGCAGCAGCAGAGAACACACACAACATCAGCAGCAGCAGCAGTAGAGAACACACACAACATCAGCAGCAGCAGAGAACACACACAACATCAGCAGCAGCAGCAGAGAACACACACAACATCAGCAGCAGCAGCAGCAGAGAACACACACAACATCAGCAGCAGCAGAGAACACACACAACAGCAGCAGCAGAGAACACACACAACATCAGCAGCAGCAGCAGCAGAGAACACACACAACAGCAGCAGCAGAGAACACACACAACATCAGCAGCAGCAGCAGAGAACACACACATCAGCAGCAGCAGAGAACACACACAACATCAGCAGCAGCAGAGAACACACACAACATCAGCAGCAGCAGAGAACACACACAACATCAGCAGCAGCAGCAGTAGAGAACACACACAACATCAGCAGCAGCAGAGAACACACACAACATCAGCAGCAGCAGCAGAGAACACACACAACATCAGCAGCAGCAGCAGAGAACACACACAACATCAGCAGCAGCAGAGAACACACACAACATCAGCAGCAGCAGAGAACACACACAACATCAGCAGCAGCAGAGAACACACACAACATCAGCAGCAGCAGCAGTAGAGAACACACACAACATCAGCAGCAGCAGAGAACACACACAACATCAGCAGCAGCAGCAGAGAACTCACACAACATCAGCAGCAGCAGCAGAGAACACACACAACATCAGCAGCAGCAGAGAACACACACAACATCAGCAGCAGCAGAGAACACACACAACATCAGCAGCAGCAGAGAACACACACAACATCAGCAGCAGCAGAGAACACACACAACATCAGCAGCAGCAGCAGTAGAGAACACACACAACATCAGCAGCAGCAGAGAACACACACAACATCAGCAGCAGCAGAGAACACACACAACATCAGCAGCAGCAGCAGTAGAGAACACACACAACATCAGCAGCAGCAGAGAACACACACAACATCAGCAGCAGCAGAGAACACACACAACATCAGCAGCAGCAGAGAACACACAACATCAGCAGCAGCAGAGAACACACAACATCAGCAGCAGCAGAGAACACACACAACATCAGCAGCAGCAGAGAACACACACAACATCAGCAGCAGCAGCAGAGAACACACACAACATCAGCAGCAGCAGAGAACACACAACATCAGCAGCAGCAGAGAACACACACAACATTAGCAGCAGCAGAGAACACACACAACATCAGCAGCAGCAGCAGAGAACACACACAACATCAGCAGCAGCAGAGAACACACAACATCAGCAGTAGCAGAGAACACACACAACATCAGCAGCAGCAGAGAACACACACAACATTAGCAGCAGCAGAGAACACACACAACATCAGCAGCAGCAGAGAACACACACAACATCAGCAGCAGCAGAGAACACACACAACATCAGCAGCAGCAGCAGAGAACACACACCGCAGATCAGCAACTTACAGGAAACAGCAACTTATAAAACGCATATTACAGACATGCATAAATATTAAATATGTAAAATGGCATTATTTATTCTTAATAAAATTGCATTCATAAGTCCACATACAAAACATATATTACATATTTTTTAAAACATTTTTTAAAATATGCATATGTACACTATGCATATTTAAAAATGTAAAAAATTGCATTGTTTATTATTAATAGAAATAAAAAAATGCAATGACAATGCTTTGTATTAATGACATTGAATAGAAAAAATGCATATTTTAAATATGCATATATATGAAATGCCATTCTTTATTATTAATTAAATAGTATTAATAAAAATAAATAAATATGCATATACAACTGCATTCAACACACATGCATTCATGCACACACACACATAGATACACACAATTAGATATAAAAAGACAATAATTTGTATCAGTGAAAATGAATAACATGACAAATGAATTTTGTTATTAATACTATAAATATGCATATTTATTATATTACGCATGTGTATAAAAGTCCATTTTTTATTATGAATAAACTAAATCATGATCAGTAATGCAGATGTTGAGTAGCTGTGTGTGTGTGTGCGCAGTTTCAGCCTCTAGTCCTCTGGATGAGGAGTTAGTGAACGAGGCTCTGGAGGACATTCCCCGACACGAGGAAGACTATCTGGACCTCACGCTGGATGAAGAGCAGGAGCTGATGAAGAAGATCAAATCCCATCTGGATAAACAGCCCACGTCCTCCGGATGAGCAGAGTTTCTCCGGATGAAGAGCAGAGATCACACCGGATGATGAGCAGAGATCACACCGGATGAGGAGAGATCACAGCGGATCCAGAGATCACACGTTTAATTTCTCCTCCAAATCAATGCAGACGTTCATGTTTCACACGCGTGTTTGAGTTCAAAACTTTGATGCTTTTTTGTTTTCAAATAACATTGAATCTTAAAAGGACCTTAGATTTATAATAATAATAATAATAATGTTGATTTCAGTAAAATAATTTTAGTTTCTACATTATTGATGACATGTATAAAAAGAAAGAAAGCTTTATGTAAAGATCAGGGGAACTTCTGTTAGTTTGATGGTGATTTTAGACACTAATGTCACGATCCTGTTGAATGTGCTTTTAGTTCTGATTCTTCTGTTCAGGTTCATACGGTTCATCTGAAGAAGATGTTAATAAAGATTCACTCACTGTGAACATTTACAGTGTCTATGGTGTCTCTCATTGTACATTCTGCAATATTCCTCTCATTAGGAAGCCGAATGCTGATCTATTGATTTCAAATATGCATTATACATTTATTATAAATATAAATGTTTTATTCAAATCACTGAAATGATGTTAAACTGTTAACCTTTTGTTTGATCAACTAATAATACTGTGGTACTTTGACATATTTTTTTATTTGACATAAGTTTTATTTATATAACTGTTTTATGAGCTCCAATTAAAACAAAATATTTGTACTTTTATTAAAGTATGTTTCACACTGCAGGACCATTTACAATTTACCAGTGAAGATAAATGGGTGACTAAAAAAATCAAGATATTTTTTAAACATTTTTAAAAGAAGTCTCTTCTGCTCATTTATTTGATTAAAAATATAGTAAAAATTAGAAAAATTATTACACTTTAAAACGGCTGTTTTCTACAGTGACAAATACATGTCAACATACATATTATTTTCCCACTCAATTATGTCGTAATAACGAGATGTTATGTCAGTGCTCTCCGTGCTGAGAGACAAACACACGCACAGCATGACTCCAGCTCATTAAAACAATAAGGTGTACAGAATTTGATCTTTGAACATGGATGTCCATGGGGGACTGCTATTGCTTCAGCTTTTTGAAGGAAGTATGATAAAGGCATGATAGGCTATATACATTTTATGTGGATAAAGGTCCTTGTAAGGCCTACAAAATTTGACGTTTTAACGTAACATCTCATTACGAGAAAAATATTTCGTTTTAATGACATAAGATCTCATTATGAGAAAATATGTAGTTTTAACGACTTAACATCTTTTTATTACAACATAATTGAGTGGAAAAATATTATGTATGTGGCAGAAATGCGTCACCGTAGTTTTATGTGAATATATAGTAAAGTGTAATTTATTCCTGTGATCAAAGCTGAATGTTCATCATCATTACTCCAGTCTTCAGTGTCACATGATCCTTCAGAAATCAGGATAATATGATGATTTGATGATCAAGAAACATTTATGATTATTATCAATGTTGAAAACAGTTTTGCTGCTTTAACTGTGATAAAAAAAATGTTAAATAAATTTTTTATGAATTGAAAGCTCAAAAGAACAGCATTTATTTGAAGTAGAAATCACATAATAAATGCCTTTACTGTCACATTTGATCAATTTAATGCGTCCTTGCAGAATAAAAGTATAAATGTCTTTCAAAAAAACTTTAAGTGGTTTGAACTTTGAATTTGATCCTAAATTCTCGATATTGAAGTGAAAAGGTGCTGGGAGTCAGTGACGGACACAGAGACTGTTGTGTGATAAAATACCGTGTTGGTTTTGGTTCTCAGTGTTTATTTTACATGTTCAGAGAGAAGGGAGAGGTAAGGCTGGAGATGGAGGAGTGTGTGGAGGGTTTAGAAGTAGTTGACGATCCTGCGGATGGACTGGATGTTGGGGTTCTGCGCCTGCCACTCATTATGACTGCAGTAGTTCCCTCTTTCCACAATATACATGCGACCACGGAAGTTTGGCTCTTCATACATCACCCACCTAAAGAGAAGAAGAGGAGGAACCACAGCGCTGTGACACCACTGATGATGATGATGAGACACATCAAACTAAAGCTAAAACATCATTTCGGGTCATTGAAATAAAGCAAGAATAAATTAATAAATATTGCATGAAAAGTTTTTAAACGTTTTTCAACATCTGAATATATAGATAGATGCAATGCAAACTTAGCAATAATTCTATAATGTGGATGGAGTTTAAAAGCAGCTGATCCTCGGGTTTATGTCCACAGAAACTCAAGGGAAGTGAACTCACGCTCCGTCACCGAACACTCGGATGGAGTTGACGCAGTTCGTGTTGAATCCGCGGCTCTGGAGGAAGGGACAGTCGTCACAGAACTCCATACACTGACCGGTGTAGTTACAGCCCTCGAACATCTCCATCCTGTAGTGCTCTCCGTGCTGAGAGACAAGCACACACACACACACACACAGCATGACTCCAGGTCACTTCTATAGAGTTCTCATTACATTTTACAGCTGGAATTACATGCAACTCTAACTATTTCTGCAGTGTGAAGCATGCATACTATGTACAGTAGCCTATGCAAATTCCCTGTGTGCATGGAATAACATTTAGCATTTTATAAAATATGCAGTATACAACACAATTACAACTCTATGTCTGTATTATGAAGCATGCATATCATGCACAGTATGTAATTTTTCCTCTATGCATGGAATAGCATTCTACATTTTCTAAAATATGACACAACAAAATTACAACTCTTACTATTTCTGCAGTATAAAGCATGCATACTATGCACATTTCCTGTTTGCATGGAATAACACTGTATTTTCTAATATATGAAGAATACAGCAAAATTACAACTCTATTTCTGCAGTATGAAGTACATTATATTTTATGCAATTATTTCTGCAATATGAAGCATGCATACTTGTCTGAATATGCACGTTTCCTGTATGAATGAAATACTATTCTACATTTGCTAAAATATGCAGTAAACAACAGAGCATACCGTGTCAGATGCTGCATCCCATAATGCAATGCTCTTGACTTCACTTTTCATAGTGACAAATGTTATGAGGTCATGTGACAATGTTTATCAACTGTCTTATTTATGCAATGTTTAAAAAAAATGTTTTCATTTTTCTGTTTTCATGCACGGCCTCATAAATGTGCTGCATGTAATCGCATCATGTTTAAAGCACAAAGGCCTTTGCTAGTAAGTTATATTTAGGGTGTAGATTGATTTTGAGTACGCAAAGTTCCTAAATGCATGGAGTAACGTTTTTTTTATATATGCAGTAAACAACAGAGGATATTGCGTGAGATGCTGCATCCCATAATGCAATGCTCTCAACAAATGAAGTGAGGTCATTTATTTCCACGAATAACCTTTAACCTCCATTGCATATAAAGTTCTTTAGATTATTCAAATGTTCTTTACACTAAGTGTATTTTTCAAGGCTCTTCAGGGAACCAGAAACGGTTCCTCTATGAGCAGCAGTGAAGGCCTCACCATCCGGATGGGTTTGCAGGAGCCCATGTGGTCGTTGTGGGAGTTCCAGCGCTGGAACTCGGGGTATTCTCCGCGCTCCAGGATATACTGCTGACCCTTGAAGTCGGGGTGATCGAAGCAGATCCAGGCGCCGCTCTCCACACGGATAGAGTTCACCCTGTTCATGAAACCACGATCCTGGAAGTTATCGCAGTCGCCGTACACCTCCAGCCTCCTGCCGGTGAAGCAGCGGCCCTCGTAAAACACGATCTGAGGACCAGAGGGACATTCAGAGGAGTCTGGGCTTCAGATCAACACGTCATGACCACCAAAACCTGTTTCACATCAGGATAACGCTAGACAAAACATTCATGTTACGGCCCGAAAAAATCCTTTCCATTCCTGTGAAACTTCTATGTGGAACTGATGTCGAGGTAAATATAAAATAATGTGACTAAAGGAAAAAATAATGCCAGAAAACCTCTGAGACAGTTAAAAACTAAAACCATAAAAGAACATTTTCATTCCTTGAATAACTAAAATAAGATATAAAAAACATTAAAACTTATTTTATTTCAACTAGTTGCTTAAGCAACGTTTCTCGTTTTCATTTGGTTTAAGTACTAAAATAACTAAAAATAAAATAAATAAATAAATATATAGACATTAAAAAACTAATTAAAAAGACAAAACAACAATTTCTAAAATTGTAACTAAATTTAAAATGAACTAATTCAACATATGAACAGACTAAAACCTAATAAAAAATATAGACATAAATATAATAAAAATGACAAAAGCAGACAAAAAAATTACTAAAATTGTAACTAAAATTAAATTTAAATTTTTCATTTAAAATATTAACAAAAACTAAAACTTAATAAAAAAACTATATAGATAAGACAAACAACAAAATATCTAAAATTTTAAATAAAATTAAAATGAAAAATATAAAAATATAATTAAAAATATTAACAAAAGCTAAAAAAAGAAAAAAACACACATTACAAAAACTTTAACTAAAATTAAAATGGAACCAGAAAATACCAAAACTGAAATATATTTCAAAATATGAACAAAAACTCTAATAGTATATAAATGCCAGCTAAAATCCCACAGCTCCACCTGTGCAGGGGCCTAAAATGAGGACAATATGAACAAAGGCAGAATAAATGCATCAAACTTCACAAGGAAAGGGATTGTATGAAGATCCATAAGTGCTGAATATGTGTTCCGCTAAAGGTTTCTGTGAGAAACATGGATGTTCTCTTGACTCGTGACCTTGACTCAGATCCTTACCTTTCCAGAATACTGCGACATTTTCCACTGGATACTGTCCAAACTGACCCACACGTGAGAAAGTGTGACACTGGAAAAGTTGGACAGCCCAATATATACAGCCGGTCGCGTGCGGGCCGATATCGCGAGAGCCGCGCCACAAAGGTCCCACAATGGAGGGCTTTAGCTTCTGCTGACGGGACGCTTCCCGCCGCTCTGCTGATGCTGGGCTTTGGCTGCAGGCCTTCAGTCCACGCCACAATAGATTCTGCTTCGCTTGACTTTGTGGGGACGTTTTTACAAAAGCGAGGCTTGTGTTCAGTCGTGTCCCAGTGAATATGCATTGGTACAATCCAGATGACATGAAATTATTATTATCTGAGGGTTTGAGGCAAGACCTTCTGAATATCTGGAGAGTTTTAGATGGGAAACACACAAGCATCAGACTGCTATTATTGAATTAAAATATGAATCATTCATTCATCAGTCAGAACTTGACTTAATGAATCCTGAGATACATTAAAGAGCTTTTATGAAGCATAAACTGTCCGTGCTTGTTCTTTGAGTAAATAAGTTAGAAAACCCCAGAAACTGTGTCTGTCGTTGTGTGATTGATTCATGGCTCAATGGGGTTTTAATGAAACAGCCCTGCTGTCCTTTCTGATTCATTACTGCATGTGTAATTAGTTTTTAATCAGATCATACTGTCCGGTCTTTATTGGTATCACAATATGATTCTTGTTCTGAATCACATTCATCTTGTTATATATTTATGAATCAGTGGATTGAAACTGACTAAAGTGCCACCAGAAATACAATATCATTCCTTCAGAACCTGCTTACAGTAAAAAATATATAAATATGCTTTATTTAAGCATATATCAGAGATTATCTGGTTTAAATATCAGTTATATTAACTTATAATTTGATTTATTTCTTCAATGACATCAAAACGAGTCATTGTTGGTCATTGCTCAATTACACTTCCTTTTCATAGCATTTCACATAGGCTATAGTATCTTTTGTAATCTTTATATTATCAAACTGATTTGAGTAATTTGATTGAACAGGATGGATGTATTTGGAGAGACAAAAAACATCCCAGAATTAATCAAACCCATTCATAATTCATCATTCTGTCGTTTTCCCCATAGACAGTATAAGAAGTGGACAGAGCCATCTCATTGGAACTCAGTTGAGACAGTTGAAGCCCATTTTTAGCGATTTTTTAGCACTTCCGTTCCTGACGCGCAGACTCAAACCGACTCAAACTAAGCTTGATGACGTGAGCACCCTGTCTGACAGATGTAAATATTCTAGTAGCTGTGCGTGAAAACTGCCAACGTTGATCTTGCAGAGACGGCGAGCTTGAGCAAAGAGTTCTTTGGCGTGAGTGAGCAGGAGTAAGTAATTTGTATAGTATTTATTTTAAAATGTAACGCCAGTACGCCATATTAAGTTAATGCATTGATTGCCTGTGAGCTTCTCCTACTGTCTGTACGGTAATTTCTCTACTGTGCGACAGAGCGTCGAGTGGTTATGACGCAATCGTTAGCCTATTTTTACAAAAACTGTTTCTACGGGGCCATAATGTAACATAGAAGGTAATGGAGCCCTTTATACATTGTCGTGTTTCTTTAGAAATAAATAATGGACAAATGGAGTCTTTAAACGCCTCAGATGTAAAGTTATTCGCTGTCAAAGTGACGCGAAAATGAATGGGAGTCAATGGGAATGCTAACGCAAGTGAAGTTCTGCTACAAGATGGCGGCTCCCGCGAGGCTTCAACTTCCGGTCGATGGATTACCCCCTTGGTTTTCCCTCCAAAGTAATGTCACTTCCTGGAGCCAGGATAGTGTCGTACAGGAAGTGGCTTGCTAATAGAGTGCCGAAGTTACGACGTCACTCTGTAGGCCAAAACGCGGAAGTGAGTTAGCATTTTAGCACTACCGGTTCCCTCGCTCTTGAATGGGTTTTTGCTAAATCGCCTGAAATAAGGTCTGTGGTTAACAAAGCCTCTAAATATTTTCACGTTTTGGTCTATGACATAGAACACACAGTTATAACCTGCTTGTGGTTTTTTAAACTTTATTGTGTCTGCTTGTGTTTTTAAAAAACTTTATAGGCTTCAAAATGTATAAATTTTGGATTAACTTGTAAAGATTATCTTGATAGACAAAACGTGTAAGGATCACAACTCTTTGTTAAACACAGATCTTATTTTTTGCGATTTTCCAAAAGTCTATGGGGAAAATGCATAGCTTTTCGATCGAGGGAACCCATGCGCTGCTAGCTTCCGAGTTGTCCTACAAAGTGACGTCATCACTTCGGCACTCTATAGACCTTATTCACAGCGGCGCCATCTTTGATTTTTAACAGGAATGAAAGCGAGGCTGTGAGGGATAGACCTCCATCTCTTCAGTGGGTTGTACTGCTATTAAATGTGTTTGTGGATTGTTCTGCTGACGAAACCCTGCAAAAATATGTTTCTGAGAAATTCCAGTAGACCAAATAATCCAGACAATATGATCTGTTTAAAAGTATAAGTGATCTAGGAGCTTTATACAGCTTTTTACAGCGGATCCCATTGAAAACACAGTAAGTCTATCCCTCACAGCCTCACTTTCATACCTGTCATGGCGCTGGTCTGAATAAGGTCTATTCAAGGGATTTTACAAAAGACTAACATGATGGCAACAGAATATAATTATGCTTATAAATGATATGTATAATTTATACAGTTACTGAACATTTTCAGAATAATTCACCAAATATAAATCATAACTAATTGCTTCTAATCTCCCTTCGAATTTCAGAATCAGCATAACTTTCAATGTTGTGCTTCTTCACCCATTTAAGACTATTGCATGATGAACATGTTTCTTTTTCGTTTAAAAACTTCTTCCTTAAAAGTTGAAATACAAATACCTTTGCAGAGCGTCCATGCTGTTGAGTGACGATGACTTTGTTTGCTCCAGCTCTGCAATTCACCTGCATCATGTGGACAGATGAGGTAAAATCACACTATAGTTTGATTATATAAAAAGTATATTTGAGACTAGCCTAGACTAGATCTGACTATAGTTTGAATTTCTTTGCATTACACATTGACATTACAGTACAGAGCAGCTCTTTCGATATTATCCTGAACATTGATGTATCCGTGTACTAGTAGGCCTATAGCGCGCGTAAACGTCTTTTGATTTTCCCGGCAAAAACGTCCCGAATCCTTCACATAAAAATCAGTCTACAGGCTTCCGTAGACAACCTCGGAAGTGAGACTCGGAGGTCTCGTTGTTAAGTTTCGTTACAAACTGTTCACACTTTGGCGATAAAAAAAAAACATTAACATCGAAAATAAATGTAATAAAATAAAAAATTCTTATGTATTCTTAAAAATACCATCTTTAAACATAATTTCACCTGGTTTATTTCCTCCATTACTCTTGATTTACTACTGTATTTGCCTAAAGATGACAGATTTCTACAAACATTTGAGTCTTATTTTTTTTTTGTTGCATTGTGACATTTTCCCCTCTACTAAACATTTTACCTCACCAAATTTTCATTACTGATATATTTTATTTAAACTGTAAAGGATAACATTTTAAATATATGTTGCACTGTTTTTCATTTCAACTATTTTTGGTGTCTAAAAAGTCTCTGTGTATTAATGATTAAGAAAATAAATACTAATTTGAAACTGCATACTCATTTGTGTTATTGTGTAAATCACAGCAAGCGACTCCAGTGATAGTGAAACAAAATGCTGCGTTTAATGATTACAATCAAAAAAAGTCCAACAACATTCACTACTGAATGAATGCTGCCAACTTTATTGGCCATAATTACCGTTTAAGAAACACGATATACAAATTCCAAAGGGTTTGGGACAGAGAGGAACATGAGAGGTAGAGAAGAGCTGAATGAGAACATAAGGCTGAAGATGCAAAATGGACATGAAGCAGAGTGTGTGTTATTCATGTATGTCACAGAAAGATTCAGAATAAATAAAAAGAAAAAATATCACAACTTAAAAAAATTAAATTAAATGAAGTATAAAAAAGGTTTAAAAGAAAATGTCAATGCAGGAAAACAGGCAGTTAGCCACTTCAAGTAGAGGGATATCCCAGTGTCCAGTGCTGTGGTGCAGGCCGGGGCAGGAGGACTCTATAAACAGACTTTTCTAGCAAACATTTCACATTAAGAGTCTTTAACCCTGTTCAAATCAGTTAATCCTACAGCTAACCGCGTCGTAACCGTAAACTAGACCAAAACACAAAAGCAAAGCTGCTCAGTGAAGCCCAAACACCAGCCTGAAACAAACATGCTTTGCTAGAAAAGTTTGTGCTTGTTCTCCGGTGGGCGGGACAGACTGCGGGAGAGGGGGCGGGGCTAGGGTGGGAGGGGCGGGGCCAGCGTGGGAAGAGGGCGGGGTTATCTACATCATCGAGCAGGGCGTCCGGCCCTGTGGAGCGCCACCATCCATCTTCTCTGCTTCCAGAATTATCCTCTTAAACACCTCCACCGCCGTCTGTAAACACACACACACACACACACACACACACACACACACACACACACACACACCATCTTCATTCAGTATCATGCTTCATCTCTCAAAAAACTTTGCTTTTCTACTGACGTCTCTTCAGGTGTGTGACAGATTGGTTCATGTTCACCATCAGCCCAACAAATTAATTTAAAATTCATAAAAAGCAGCACATTTTTAAGCAAAATATCTCAAAGGAAAATAATAGCATAAAAGCAAATATAAATGTAGCAATACAATAAAAAAGCAGAAATCAATGGCATCATCTCTGATTATTTAACTGAAACTCATAATGTTTTGATTTATATTTGTCTGTCAGGTCAAATTTCTGCACTCCAAAAAAATCAGGGCATAGTTTATTATTAACTATTTGCATCTTTAAATAATCACGTTTCGAAATGCATTTATTAAAAAATGTTCCTTGTGAAAACAATTAAGTTTATAAGTATGAACATGGCTAAAATATGTCTAGCTGTGGAATATGCAATATTAAGTTAGATTTATTGATGCTAATATATTAACCTGTTATTGTGTATTTAAAACACATTTGTTTATTAGCACTACTTTAGAAATATGACCCGTTTAATTTATGTATGACTGACAAATATGCATTGCAATAAGTTTATTAGTTTGTTCGTAATGCAAATTAATTTCTCAATTAAATATAGGTCTAAATATTTTTTTGAGTGTGTTTTCAGGTACAAAACTCCCGGAAGAGCATCTTGAGATCTGACAGACAGGAGACTGAGTTATACGATGAACTGATGAGTGTCTCAGAGACGGAGTGAGTGATTTATGAATGCATGCAGACGGACTGCTGGATAAAACATTATTGAGCATTAGAGAGAGTGCAGATCAATGATGGTCTCCTGAGAGTAATGCTGAGGTCATCAGCAGATACAGCACTTCCTCAGGAAACACTAGCGGACAGGAAACGCATCATCACCTGATTCTCTTTGGCTGAGGACTCCATGAACGCTGCGTTCCACGATTCTGCCAAAGCTTTGCCTTCTTCACAGCTGATGACACTGAGACACATGACGACACATGTTATACATTACAGGGCACAAGCAAATCTGCACTCATTTTACAGTTTTTACTTATTTAACATTCATTTTAGCTTCTCAGATTGAAAAAAAGAGGGCTGTGCAACGATTAATCGCATCCAAAATAAAAGTTGGTTTACATAATATATATTTATGTACTGTGTATAATTATTTAGTATATATAAATACACACGCATACATGTATAAATTTAAGAAATAAATGTTATTTATATATAAATGACATGCAAATATGATATGTACATGTGATTTCTTAAATACACGCATATGTGTGTATTTATATATACAAAATAAATATACACAGTACACACACATATACAAATGTAAACACTAAATTTTATTTTGGATGCGATTAATTGAGATTAATCAGTGCACAGCACTATTAAAAAAAATCACTTGTACAGTTTTTTCATCAATCAGACGTGAATATTAATGATTTCCGGAGCGTCGAGAGTTAAAGCAGATCCCTGACGCTCGCAGGATCAATACACCAGAGATTCACACAGAAGCTGCGTTTCTTTCCTCCTATAGTGTGTGTGTGTAGCGTGAGGAGTCATCATTCCTCCTCTAGTGTGTGTGTAGCGTGAGGAGTCATCATTCCTCCTCTAGTGTGTGTGTGTAGCGTGAGGAGTCATCATTCCTCCTCTAGTGTGTGTGTGTAGCGTGAGGAGTCATCATTCCTCCTCTAGTGTGTGTGTGTAGCGTGAGGAGTCATCATTCCTCCTCTAGTGTGTGTGTGTAGCGTGAGGAGTCATCATTCCTCCTCTAGTGTGTGTGTGTAGCGTGAGGAGTCATCATTCCTCCTCTAGTGTGTGTGTGTGTAGCGTGAGGAGTCATCATTCCTCCTCTAGTGTGTGTGTGTAGCGTGAGGAGTCATCATTCCTCCTCTAGTGTGTGTGTGTGTAGCGTGAGGAGTCATCATTCCTCCTCTAGTGTGTGTGTGTAGCGTGAGGAGTCATCATTCCTCCTCTAGTGTGTGTATTCATCATTCCTCCCGAGGCTCAGATTACGCTCACGTTATGAAGGAAACGCTAGTGAAGGATGTTGACAGCGGGCCTCAGATTCACCGAGGGGAATATACACATTACATCACATCCTGCAAACCGTTTCCTCTCTATTCCCAGTCAACTATTGACTGAAATAGTGGAAAAGTTGAATACTTCATCAGATCAATATGAGCACTAGTGATGACTGATATCATGAAGAATAAGTCTGTAACATTCATGTTTAAACATCAAAACTGGGACAATTGAGAAAGAGTCAAGATATAATTGAGATCTGATTATATTCTTTTAAAGTACATTATTTCCATAAGTACTCTTTTAAAAAGTGCCGGAGTGTTTCTCTTCTGAGATGTCTGACTCCAGGGTTATTATAGTTTTTTCGCAGAAAGATTAATTTGCCTTTAAATGAGGTCAGAGCATCTGCGTCTGAACATGTGAAAGTGAATTCATCATCATCATCATCTTCATCATCATCATGTGACGTATCAGGAACAGAATATCACATGCTTTCATTAATCAAACGCAAAAATAGCCTCGCGTGACGTACCGTTCCATGTGAAGGTCTTTCTTATTGCCCACCAGCATTATGGGTACTCTGGGAAAAGGACATTAATGTTGAACATTAATAACATGCACATGTTTATTCTGCTGATAATTCATCATTACGGTCAAAACTGACCACATTAATATTCTTAATAATACAGCTTTATTATGAATGATTCATCCAGATTAATCACTCCTGTTTTCATTCTTGTGAAATATCATGTTTTTCTCAGAAGTTCGTCACATTATGGAGGTAAAATGATTAATGTTGAATAATTAAAATAGTTATTAATTATCAACACAACTCCAGTGTCAGTAATTAAATGCACTTTGCAAATGCTGAATTAAAAAATAAACATACTTACTGTACTTTTCCCACCATATCCAACAATTTTTCATGGATAACTTTTACTACTTCAAAACTGCAGAGAAGAGGGAGAGACGGATCATAATTGGGATTTCTGTAATATTGCAGATAATTTTAAAAACTTAAAAATGAGATACAGGCAGAGGTGATTAATCACAGTAAATTCACTAAATTATCTAGTGATTTATTGCATTATTCATAAAGCAATAAAACTCTTGCTCATAAGCTCAAACTAGATTGAGGCATAAACCCCATCATCCTCCTAAAACATTATTCATAAACACACTCCTGATTACAGTCACATCATGTCCTTGGGCTTCAAACCTCCCGACGAATGAATTCAAACACTTTATAATGAAGGACTTATGGAAATACATTCATTTACATATTCAGATTTTAAAACGCTAAGACCGTCAGCTCTGCTTCACGATTTGTTGGCTGGATGGTTATGTTTAATAACTGGTTACGGGTGTAAATCAAAGAGAGGCCAGAAATTATAATGTAATAACATCAAATATCCGGAGACGAAGATAATCATGAACAAACATAAAAACGAAAAATATTCACTAAAAATGAAACCTCATATCTGGCATTAAGCACTAGCTGAAACAGTTCCTCAAGTACAGTACGTTATGCACTAATAATTTAATAATTCATTATTTTTTTTAATAATCGCTGTGAGCGTCTGAGGAGGTGAGATTAACTAAATGACTCAATCAGACACAATGATTTATTCATACACTGGATTCTGACAGACATCAGACACATTTCAGCAACATGCTGCACAAATCATAATGATTTTCATATTCATATTAAAGAGACTAGATGTAGAATTGAGAAAGTGAGTTGTGAAGTGAACTGGAGCCGCAACAGTAACGTACAAGAGACTGAATGTGATTCAACGCCCCAATAAACTCACAGTTGAGTTATTTTTATGTAAGTATTAAGTATATTTTTTGATTAGGCATAAAAAATAATAAAAGTTTAGTTCCAGTTGTCAGTTGGGTCATGGGTCGGTAGGGAATTTTATTTTATTATAAATTTTTTTTCTCCAGTGGCAGCAAGGGATAGGTAGGAAATTAATCAAATTATTATTATTATTTTACTTTACAGTAGCGATGGATACTCTACACCACATTTTTTTATGCCTTTGATACTGTATTACAGTTACAGTGGTATACTGTTCATGAACAACTAGACGCTTCTGAAACCGACGTTTAGATGAATATGTGGATAAACCGTGTGCTTTCCTCTCAATAACAAAATAAACACAACAGAAATGACAGACGTTCAGAAGCATCTGATCATAGAGATGTGGATGTTTGTCACCATGGCTTCATGGTGTCAGATGAGGTAAAATCACACTATGACGCTTTATTATAAAGTATATTTGAGACTATATAGATCTGACTATTTGAGACTATAGAGCGTTGATCCCAAAAAATGGCCATGAAATTGCTGAACCTTCTGTGTGAACGCAGACGCATCCCGGGATTGGGACCCAGTAACACCGGGAAGCTTGTTCACACATTGGCAATAAAAAGCGATTACTATATGATAATTCATATGCATGGCCTCTTTAAACAGAGTCAGTCGCAAACACAACTGGTTGTTCACCTCAGTGGAGAGTGTATAAAACCATCAGGAATAATATTCTGCACACGTACCTTTTATTTGACGTGACTGAATACACCAGAATGTAACCGTTGATATCTATGGAGTAAGTCTGAGGGAAAATTGAGTATTCGTCCTGAAAGAGGGAGATTCGAAACACACTTCAGAGATGATGCATTCAGAAATATAATTATTCATGCCATGAGGTTTTTATTACAACTTTAATTTTTTTTATTTTTTTTTATTAATTTAAATTTCTTGAAAATAATAACTGTACATGTTTTGTAGTGCTTTACTTTATCTCAGTTAGTTGGCAATGCAACATTTCTAATGTTCCTTTACGTGAGGTTTGTGGTGTCAGAATGTGTGTTTTCCTGGTGTTGGTGCAGGTGTACTGAACTGAACTGGTTTATTAGTGAAGGTGTGTGTGAGTAACGCACACCTGTCCTGCTGTAAAGGTGTGTGTGAGTAACGCTCACCTGTCCTGCCGTGTCGACCAGCTGGAGGTGATACTCCTGACCGTTCACGGTGATCATCTTCGTAAATGCTGCGGAAATAAAGAAATAAAACCCCGGATGAGAGAGTGCAGACATCAGCAGCTGCTGTCAATACGCACACATTAATCACACACTAATCATAGAAATAAACGACTGCGCAAAATTTTGGGGTCGGTTTTATTGTTTTGAAAGAGTCTCTTCTGCTCAGCAAGGCTGCCTTTATTTGAGCAAAATACAGGAAAAAATATGAAATATTATTACAATTTAAAACAGCTGTTTTCTATGTGAATATACAGTAAAGTGTAATTTATTCCTGTGATCAAAGCTGAATGTTCATCATCATTACTCCAGTCTTCAGTGTCACATGATCCTTCAGAAATCAGGATAATATGATGATTTGATGCTGAAGAAACATTTATGATTATTATCAATGTTGAAAAAGAATACAAATAATAATATCTTTAAAAAAACGTTTGAATGTTGGCAAATATATGTTATTTTACATATTCCATAATGTATTTAAATAAATGCGCAGTTGATGTATATCATGTTATTATGATATAAGGAAAGGTATTTTATATGATTTAAAACGATTCAAAACATGCAAAAAATTTAATAAAGACAAAAAGGTATTATTTTACAAATTATGCAAAATATTTATAAAAGAAAGGAAACATATACTTCAGTTAATTAGTCATAAGTTCACTATTATTAATTATAATCATAGAAGTTCAGAAATGCTTGAAAATGTAGTTATTAGATACAGCCTGCTGAAGATATTCCTCTGAAACACTGTTCAATTTTCAATTAAATAAAATAAAATAATCAGGAGTCGATGATGTGTTAAACACAAGCAAAGAATACTGAAGGGGAGGAGTCACCTCAGAGGAAGCCACACCCACACGACTCAAGCCCCGCCCCCATGAGTCCACTGACACCACTCAACTGTTCTACTGAAGCACATCTGCGTTATGAACCGCCCCTTTAAAAATATCTCATCATAATCTAATAAGACAACATCTGGTGTAGTTCAGCGGCTCCTGAAGTCAGTGACGAGAGCAGAAGCTCATGCTGGTGTGTGTCTTCACTGAGTTCACAAACGCTGAAGCTGCTCGAGGGAGTCACATGCGTTTGCATCTATCCTGCCTGCCATTCACGTACCACACAACTAAACAAGACACACACACACACACACACACACATATATATATGGCTTTCCTCCAGAGTTCACATCATCCTGCCAACAGCTCTTTGTCATACAGCCAGATGAAGAAGAGAATGAAGAAAACCAGCGTTTACACACACACACACACACACACACACACACACACACACACACACACACACACACACACGAGGTCAACATACGGTCAATAAATTCAGTTTACCAACAAGCTAACAGATACACACCATGTCCAAACTAGACTGGATGCAACAACAAGCCATTAAAGGTGAATCACAGTTTTAGTCCAAATCAGCCACAATGTGCAACATATATGTTGCATAACTTAGCATAACTTAAACTACATGTTGAGTCATATCAAAAACTTAGTAACAAGTCTTACGTGTACACATATTGAGTCAGATGTGTGGTTCAGTGAGTCAGATCTTGAGTAATCAGCCCGAATGATTCAGTGAGTGAATCATTTTAGAATCATCCGAGTCATTATGAAGAACTGATTCATGAGTCATTTGTAGTAGAGCAGGGCCGCAAACGTGTGGCGATGGGTCATCACTGGCACATGACGTATGTATTTAATTTAAATAAAGTCCCTTTAACTTGCATATGGATTAACATTTTGAGGAAATCCTCACAGCCTGTTTTAGTTAAGTGTTATAATTACTATTAAAGCGTGAGATTTTAACCCGTGCTATCGCAATCCGATAAATCATTCAGTGATTATCCCTCCACTGCAGACCGCTGTAAACTCTATATATGTATAGACTACACTAGTCAAGAAGACAATAGGAATATATATGTGTATCATTTATGGTTATTTTTCACAGATTGAATGTCAATTCCCAACCCTACATTATGATTATCATGAGGTTGATTGTGAGTGATCGACTTACTGTTTTCAATAGTGGGGTCGTAGGAGTCGACAAACTGGCCTTCCACAAACTGTATTGTCAAGGAGGATTTCCCTGAAACACAGAAACACGAGAACAAAGTCAGAGACGTGAACGATCTTAACCTTCAGATCACGAGAGAATGAACGTGAACTCACACCAGTAACATGCACTAAAACATTACACACATATAGGGTGAGTGTAGTTTTCTTCAGTTATGTAATGTATGACTATCCTACAGCTCACAGAATACAGTACATTTATAGTAAAATGCACATGTTAGATTCATGATAAAGAGATTGACACGATGATGCAGAAATCATAATGCTAAATAAAAAACAATTCATATCTCACACAAAAATATCTTAATAGATCAAGAAAATGTTAGGGCTAAACATCTTTTTAGATTTTTTTTATGCAAAACATTATTTATCCTTTTGATTTTAGGGTGAATCGTGATCTGGACTGGTTTCATGTGATTCGCTCTTGATCTGGATCTCTGCATGTGAATGTATCATAATTAAACACATTCCCATTCAACAGAGCATTTGTGATGAAACTGCCAGTGGTAGTAACGCAGGACATTCACATTCACACACACACACACACACACAGAATGAGTGTGTGGGCAGATTTGCCCTGGAGCCTGTTGCTATAACAACGGCGAGTTCCTCTCTGCATCCAGCATTTGTAAATGCCAGCTCTCATTCACCGGGAAAAGCCCACAGGAACATCGGGACATTCCGGAATGGAAGCGCAGCTCTTGGACAGAAGTGTGTTTGATCATTCAAATGGACCATCCAAACATGTTCAGACTAGAGAACAGGAGAATCTTCAATGGAAACGAAGAAATTAATATTTTACCCATCAGGAATAAACTGGATTGTGAAAAGCAGGAGTTCCTAAAGTCATTCCACTCAACAGTTAAGAGAAGGCAAAGACTCCAAAAATGTAGCAAGTTTGTCAATGTTACAGTTAAATAACATTCCAAATCAGAAATAAAACGCTACAATTGTAGCAACTGTGCCTCAAATGATACAAAATAACAGTCTCTCACACTCTAAAGCTGATTGGCTGTTTAAATGTAAGGCGGGGCTACAGCGCCATATTGGGTGTTATGACTTCTCCTATCTATATTGATTTAGGCTGTCAGCGGTAATGCATGCGATTAATTCAAAATTATATGCAAATAAATTACTGAATCACAAGAAAACCAACGCTTCTCTAGTAAAGTTTTGATGGGTGAGGTTTATGATCAAGGTAAAGATGATTGCGGTGACGTACAGGAGTCGTACAGTAAGAACACGCGAGTCTAAACAAACACGCGGAAACAAACCGTGTGTGTGCGCTCTCGACACACTGATCACACTGTATTTATGCACATTTAAATACATTCATGTTGTTTCCACACACATTCAGGATAATGTTTGGATTTGTCGTGTGTATGTTGCTGTGTTTAGTAAATCTGAATTAATCTGTGTACTGTCGTAGGTAAATGCAGTCAGTACTTTTATATTATTTGGTGTCCTTTTTTGGAAAGACAACTACATTTTCCTTGAATAAAGCTTGCACAACATTCAGTTTTATGAGAATCACCTTCAATCTGATGGTTCTGTTGGATATAGCAAATGATGACAAAATGAATGAATTAAACAAAATAAATGGTGTATGCTTAATTTCACAAGTGTGTGATTATTAACTGTGATTACAATTTTTAATTTATTGCCATATAAGCTTCATAGGTAAGCAAAGAAACAACGAACACAATACAATAAATACAAACATATTATATCATTCAACCTAAAAAAATGTCTAAAAAAAGTCTAAAAAAAATTTTATGGAATATTCTTTAAATGTTCTTGATACATTTTTTGGCTAAGTCCTTAAACATGTTGTCCTCATGCCATAAAACATCTCTGGCAGAATGGAAAGAAAGGGTTGGAGTAAAGAAGTAAGCGATTGAGGACATCAACAGAAAAAATAAAGTCGTTTCAGAGACTGACAAAAACCGAACATTTATTTTTGTTAGAATAACATCACTGATTAATAATTTACAAAGAGCAGAAATATGAATGAACTTTTAAACAGTCTAAGGACAGATCTATCCATTGGTTTCTTTATAGTTGTTCAGTACAAGCATGTCTCGATGGTAAAGCCATTAGAGCTTCAGTCCTGATTCCCTCCATTTTAATGGAAGCGCATCAGATTTCAAGCATCCTTCCTCATCTATAAATAGACCCTGAAACAGGAGCAAACGCATCAGGAACATATAGTTCTGACCCCGCACACAGAGCCCAGATGTGGGCGGCCGGCGTGTAGTCAGTGACCCGTGAAGTGGACACAGAGATCCTCCAACGCTGAGGAATACTGTACAACAACAGACGGATTTAAAGACTTGCTGATCGAAAAGAAATTCATATGCATTTGGAAATCACAAAATAGAGAGTTTATGGATGGTTTATTTAATCAAACTGCAAAGACTTGAGTGCATCATTAGAATAAAACTCATTAGCATTGACTAGTGAGGGTTTCTGTATCGCCATACACTGAACTGGACACCAGACACGTCTCGAACGCAGAACTGACGGCTCAATCGAGTTGAAACTGGACGTCCAAACATACGTCATGTTATATAAAGTTCACATGCATCTGCCATACTGAGGCCTGAGATGAACCTTGTGAGAGCTGACAGCTTCATCAAATCATCAAACATACATTTATTTCTCCTGCATGCTTTCATGATACATTTTCACTACAGGTCCAAATCTACAGACAGATTATTTTTCCTGCATTAAAGGTGCTCTAAGTGATGTCAGGCCAAAATATTTTTTGTCACATACAGCAAACATCTCCTCACTATCCGCTCGCTGCCTGTCCCCTGAACACACTGTAAAAAGATGCGGTCTCTGTAGACACCACAGGCTCCACAAACGGCAACAAAAACAAACTGGGTTTACCCGCACCACGAAACATAACAAACAGTGTTCTAGCCAATCACTGGCAAGAAGTATTTGAGGGTCTGGGGGGTTAGTGCGCGTGCACATGAAGGGGGTGTGTGAAGGAGAGAGAAGCATCAAGAGGGAAGTTTGAATAATGGCCGACACACGACCAAAGAGACGACGTTCCGATGATCAACTTACAAAGAAGAGGGAAAAGGATAAAGAACGCGCAAAGTACCGAATTTACATCGGTAAAGCATTCGAAAGATGGCGAGAACTCCGCCGGCAGAAGGGCTTCCAGTCCGACATCCAGGTATGAAGGGAAGGGAAGGGAGGAGATGAGGAGGAGGGAGGGTCTAGATAGCCTCCGTTTTGTTTGACAATAGTTCGAACGTCAACAAGAAGTGACGTCACCCAGGATCGCTTACAGCACCTTTAAGTTTTGGTGCATCAGACTCAACAGTTTGAGAGGATGAATGGATGGATGAATGGATGGATAAATGGATGGATGGATGGATGGATGGATGGATAAATGAATGAATGAATGGATGGATGGATAAATGAATGAATGGATGGATGGATAAATTAATGGTTGAATGAATGAATGAATGGATAAATGAATGAATGAATGAATTAATTAATTAATGGATGGATGGATGGATGGATAAATTAATGGATGAATGGATGGATGGATAAAGCACCAAAATTGTGGCAAAATGTTACTACAACTGGTTTAATTTATTACCTGAGAAAAGAAACGACATCCTGTACAACATTTAGAGTTCAATTACCTACATTTTATTACAAAACTATTTTTTAGTCTCATCTTTTTGTTGCATCACTAATTTATATATTAGTGACAATGATTTGAAACGTTAAACTGAGTGCAGTGCATAAGCATGCTAAGGTTTGGTTATGATTTCATGAAACCATGATTGTATGAGAGGAACTGTTCCAAAGGCTGAAGGAACTCGAGTGTGTCCTGATGTGATGTTGGCATGTTCCCTCAACTGTGATCTGCAAGGAATCCTCACACACAACACATCAGCACACACACACACACACACATCAGCACACACACACGTGTTCTGTAAACGCTTCATTGAGAATACATTTGGTTTAAATGGCTACTGACACAATCAAATCCAACAGATCACGATCCAACTCAAGTGGGAAGAATCAGAGTTTGTACTTTTGAGTCTGTTATTGCAGAGATCCATGAGCATCAGTACATCCAGACCCAAATATGAATGAATTTCAAGCTCCAAAATAATTCTTCTGAACTCTGAAAGCTGTGTTCACTGAAAATTAATTAAACTCTTAATCCCCAATCGAGAGTTCACATATTCAATTGATTGGATACTCGAGATTGGATAGTCAAGAGCATTAAAACAATTCAAAACCTCAAATTTTTAAAATCTGAACATAAAATCAAATGAGATCTGAGATCTGCTGAGGAAGGTCAAATTTTCTCTGAATAATAATAAAAAAAAGTGTTATTTTCAGACACTGATTTTTGGGTGAATTATTACTCTGACACTCAATGAACAGTGACTACATTACACAACACTCGTGTTTGAAATCATATCTGTGTCCTATCCATGAATTTATTATAAATTAGCTTTTTATAAATAGCAGCTTACACACAAACTAAAATCAAACATTTTGACACATTATTTACTGAAAATCATCAAAAATTAACTAAAAACAAGCATCATTCATTGACACAGCGTGTTATTTGGAGCTGATTTGAGAGGAGCCAAAGCATGACAGTTTCTGGCCGATGCCGATAATCTGGAAACGGTGAAATATCGGCTGATATATCGGCTACGGTGAGGGAAACACTCTGATTGGACAAACCTGCAGCATCCAAACTCATTCACAACATCACACCACAATCACTGAATGACTCAGAAATAAATGTAATAAGTAATTATATTAGTATACCAATTTAAATATGTATAAATTGAGTTTTCACATGAAAATATATGCCTTTTCATGTTAGGATGAGGATTATTGATAATATTTTGTGGTCTATCTATGGCATCTATAGAGATGTGATGAAGCTACTATAAATGAATACAGGCCTCTGTTAGATATTAACATATGTATTCATGATATGAAGAATGAAAATGCATGAAACATAATGAATAACGTTATACAGGGAGTAAAAGCAGTTTGACACTGTACGGAGGCCTGCATGCTTCTGCAGAACACCATCACACTGCATTAATCGTAAAGAAAAGGCTAATTAAGTTTGGGGTTAAATGCATGAGGGTGTTTTACAATATGTTATAGGCTATGTCACAAAGCATGCATACATCAGCTCGTGCTTAAATGCATGCGGCTGCATCACGCGCATGGGGTGACATTCAGCTCACGCGAGCACGCACGAATCTCATGCATGCGGGGAAATATAAAAAGCTGATGTAAACGATACATAAGACGCAACGCACTACGCAACGAGCAACGCGCACTTACCGACGGATCTGTAGCCCAGGACGGCGATCTTGCGCGATTTCGGCTGCGGCATCTTTATTTATTCCCTACCACATCAATATCCACATGGAAGAGGGCTTGAGCTGTCTGGAAGAAACGAAATCACATGGAGTTGATCCGGTATAGAGTTACAGCGTCGTGAAGCTTGAATGGGATAAAGTATTACTCCGTTCCGGCGAATGAAGCGATATTTTTGATAAATTACGAGGAAAGTCTCGGACTCTGCGTCACTGCCCACCGCAAGCCTGCGTTAATTATGCAAGAATGAGCGCGCTGGATTGGTTGGCCCGCCCTGGGAGGCGGGACGTGTCGCTGTTAATAGCACAACCATTGGCTGAGCGGGTTTCAACTGTGAATGTGATTGGATGACTACAGTTGTCAATGACGAGACTCAAGAGACATGCGTTTTACCATTTTTTGACTTGCAGAAGTGCTGAATTACTTTCAAATGTCTATTATAAGAAATGTACGTGCCACTTGTGATTGGTCGTTTTAACTGTACATTAAATGTCCATTATTATATAGCTGAATCTATAGGAAAAATTATCAAACTTTACAAAAATATGCAAATCATCATACACACACACACACACACACCACAATATCACAATTAAAGGGGTGTGTTGTGCCGAATTTCGACCCCCGCCAAATTATTACCCCCCCTATCATTGGTAGGTTTTAGGATTAGTTTTGGGGGAGGAGTTAGGATTAGGCAATCAGGTACTGATTTCAACGAGGGGGGTAATAATGTGGCAGGGGCAGGGCCGGATTAAGAGTTCAGAGGCCCCTGGGCACAATGTCTTGTAGGCCCCCTCTTTTAGACAGACCAAATGTATACTTTGTCCAAGGACATTTTAATATGGCATTTACAGTTTTACTGACTTAAAAGGAACGTTGTTGTACTATGCTGGAGTAAAGTTCATAAATGGTCATTCTTTCACATAGGAATTTGCAAAACTATGTTGGGTGGACCTCTGTGCCTCTAGGGGGGTTCGGGGGCATGCTCCCCCACAAGAAAATTTTGTACATTTTAAGGTTAAATTCATCAATCTCGTGCTCTTTGAGAGATCAAAATTAAGAGCTTCAACCCATGAGCTGCTCGTTGAACAAAGAAAAAGCATTGCATTGTACCAGGACAATAAAGAGAGCTCAAACATCTTTTTAGTTATGAGAGTCTCAGTCTACATTACTTTATCAATGGTGTTTTAGGATACCAAACATTTATTATAATAATGTAATAATGATTTATATAATTATTCCTATGATGTAAAACCCATATAGCCTATAAATGTACTATATAAATGAAATTATGAAAATGAATATTTCAAAAGTATATTTTAGCCTACATTACACTATAATATAGGAAAAATTTAAATACTTTTGTCCTAATTTCTTCACTTGCAAGAAATAAACCCTTGATCTGGAGAAAACACCCGATAACCATGCTGATCGCGTGAGCAAAGAGCGCACTTTTCTTTAAATCACCCAGCACAAACAGGATGCTTAAAGTCTTGTGCTGTTTTATAAAGGCACAAAGCCATATCATGGTTTCGTTTTTAGTTCGTTGGCAAAATATAACGCTAGAGACCTTTATGTTAGGTAATACATTTTACATCTGTGTTGGGAAAAGGGAGAAGAGAGTTCGGCAAAAGGCGGATTCGAACTCGGGTCCAGCGCGTCAAAAACTGCTTTATAGCACTTCACGCCCTACGCCACTGTAGCTATTACGCGACGGGCGCCTTTTTGCTAAAAAGACAGGCACTCAGTGGAAATATACGCTCCGTTATCTAATAATAAAATATTTTTTTCTTCCCCTCGCTTGGGCCCCAAGTGCGAATTTGCAATGTATACATTTTATCAGACCGGCCCTCGCGGACTCGAAACACTACCGGCCCACCGGGGAAACTCCCGACTCTCCCGATTGCCACTCCGCCCCTGGTGCCCAGGGCCCCTTAGATGTCGTGGGCCCCTGGGCAAGTGCCCAGTTGCCCTAATGGTTAATCCGGCCCTGGGCAGGGGGTCGAAATTCGGCACAACACCGGCGAACTATGCAACTGGAAGAACTGGATGAAAAATGTTGAAAACTGTCTCTACTGATAAATAACACCTGGCTAACTTAGAAATGAGGTCCGATGTCCAAAATCCTGAACCACCCCTTTAACCGAATATATGGCCTAATAATTTTACTTTGAGTTGATGTTAATTTTATCTGCACTTCTAACAGAAAAAAAGTACCCTATGATAAAAATCTAAAACAAAACATGCGTTCTTTGGATCCTTCAATCCCTTTATAAAAATATATTTTTTTAATGACATCATCCTGGAGGAAGTGGTAGCCTATACTTTTTTACAGGAAAACAACAGCACAAACACCAGTAAGAATCAGTATTATCAATGGGTTCTTTTTTTTTTTAATCAGTTCTTCAGGTTGACGTCCTCATATAAGATGACTACTTCACTGAGACTCACTATAATCCTTTATGAACATCCAGTTCATTTTCTTGTCATTAAATACGTGCATTACATGTGCATTAGATAATTAATGAAAGTGATGTCTGACCTTGACCAGAGCAGATTTGTTCTGATATACACTACAAAGACTTTTTAAAATTACACAAACTCAATCCAGTTTCTCAAAGTTACAGAGTTGAACAGATTTAGGAATGAGCCAGTTCAACTCTCAAAAGTTTTTCATCAAATTAATCTACGTGTTATTTAAAGATTTTGATCAAATGAAAATAATTTACAATACTTTACTTTATGTGAAATGCGAGTCTCTGCTGCCCTCTTCTGGTCAGTCAAATATTCACACAAACTTTAATTTGTTTATCCAAAACTGTGGAACCTAAAGACTAATAATCAACCACAATTTATTTTCTGTTTGTCTATCCTTCCCCCCAACATTTTCATAATTTGCTTCCATGATGTTTGCTTCTAGTAATACAATAAAACATAATATGTTTCAACTTCATAATCACAACAACAACAAAATACTTCGTCGACAGGTGTAAATGAAGTGCTCAATTGAACCATTTGGGACAGGAATATGGAGAAAATTATTCAATGGCATTCTTTCACATAGTGTCTGTCCAGTTTTTGCTCTGTTTTGTTATCGACAGTGAAAGTGAATATGTGTATTAGAGACTATAGAGTTTAGTTTAATTTTATATTGAGAAATATTATGTGAAATAAGTTCACAGTAATACTTATATTACTAATACAGTATAAATAGTTTTTGCACTTATAAATGGTTTGAGGCAATTTGCTGTGAAATTACTATTTTGTTATAGATCATCTATTCTAGGCTATGTTTTTAATTCAACAGTGTTTTACTGTTTTTAACGGGCGTTCACTGGAAACTCTGCTGCCAGAAAAGTAATGTTTTTTGTTCGCTTGTTTATTGTTTTACGGTCCCACGGTGTACAGACCAATTTAAACAAATATTGGCAATCCAAATCTTGAGTGCATTGAGTTGAAACACGCTACAAAAAATATAGCATAACAAATAAGGTGAGAGAAGTACAGTACTGTGCAAAAGTTTTAGATCGGTAAGATTTTTTATGTTTTTAAAAGAAGTCTCTTCTGCTCACCAAGGCTGCAATTATTTGATAAAAAATACAAAAAAAACAGTAATATTGTGAAATATTATTAAAATTTAAAACAGCTGTTTTCTATGGGAATATACAGTAAAGTGTAATTTATTCCTGTGATCAAAGCTGAATGTTCATCATCATTACTCCAGTCTTCAGTGTCACATGATCCTTCAGAAATCAGGATAATATGATGATTTGATGCTCAAAAAACATTCATTATTATTTTCAATGTTGAAAACAGTTGTGTAAATTTTTTTTTCAAAATTCTTTGATGAATAGAAAGTTCAAAAGAACAGCGTTTATTTAAAATAGAATATTTTCTAACATTATAAATGTCTTTACTGTAACTTTTGATCAGTTTAACTCATCCTTGATGAATAAAAGTATTGATTTATTATATTTCTTTCCCCCAAAAATAAAATTTAAATTCTTACTGACCCCAAACTTTTGAAGGGTAGAGTTTAATGTTACAATAGCTTTAGATTTCAGATAAATGCTGTTCTTTTTTAGTTTCTATTCATCATAGCATCATGAAATAAAAATGTAAAAAACTGTTTTCAACACTGATAATAATCATAAATGTTTCTTGAGCATCAAATCATCATATTAGAATGATTTCTGAAGGATCGTGTGACACTGAAGACTGGAGTAATGATGATGATAAATTCAGCTTTGATCACAGGAATAAATTACACTTTACTATATATTCACATAGAAAACCGCTGTTTTAAATTGTAATAATATTTCACAATATTACTGTTTTTGTTGTTGTATTTTTCATCAAATAATTGCAGCCTTGGTGAGCAGAAGAGACTTCTTTTAAAAACATAAAAAATCTTACCGATCTAAAACTTTTGCACAGTACTGTATATCAGGGCTGGACTGGGACGAAAAATCGGCCCGGGCATTTTGGCCCAGACCGGCCCACTACATAAGATCATAAACACAACCAATCTTTGCACGTCCTTGAATATGTATATCATCTCCTATTCCTTAAAACCACTAATCCCATAATGAGTGAGTAGGAATGAGTGAGATTTAACAGATGAAATAACTACTATTTGCAAAATACAATTGAACTAGGCTACACTACAGTGATGAATCCTAAAACAAGCTACAGTATAAGTTGCATTGGCATAGCGATACCAGTGTTTCATACATGATTTTTGGTAAATCTGTGGTGGGTGTACCTTGATCCATCTAGGGGGGTTCGGGGGCATGCTCCCCCGAAAGAAAATTTGGTGCTTTTTAATGTTAAATTCAGCCATCTGGTGCACTTTTAGAGTAAAAAATTAAGAGCTCCAACCCATATTCAGTGTGCATATTGAACAAAGAAAAACTCAAACCTCTTTTAGTTATGATATAGTGTCTGTCTACATTACACTACTACATAAAAATAGTTATAATATTAATCCCATGACAGTAATATACATGTATTGTAAAGCAAATGCACTGAAAAATAAAATAAACTTTCATAATTAGTTTCTTACTAATTTCTATACTTAGAGAAATATGTGATCTTTTATTTTGACAGAAACTGCATCAAACTTTTATTTTGGCGGAAAACATGGTTTCCAAACGCGTCTCATTACAATTCTAGTAAAATGCGTAATCATCAACTATGCAGATGTGGAAATAATGCCTGGGTAATGGGTTCTACACTCCTATAGCCTATAGGTGTTAAAGTAGCTCTGCTCACCACAGTCCTCTACACTCACTCATCTCTCCTGATCCTCCTCACTCCTCATCAGACACTTGAAGGGCCTGATTCTTTTTTTCACGCTATTTCACTGCACTTTTCTTGCGTTTCTTCTCCATCGCTCTGACGATTTAAACAGATACTGCCGGCTCGCTCAGAGCCCAGAGGGTGAGGTGTTTCAAGATGTGATTGGACCAGCCCAGTGTCAATCAAGAAAATAACCAATGGGCCGCTGATCTACGCATTTCATGGGCCGGTCTGAGAGAAAAAACAAAACCACCTGACTTTTTTTGTCCAATGCATTACACTGGTACAAAGATCCCAGCGCCGCCAATTAATCAAAACTAAACGAATGGGCCGCCGATGTACGAGTTTTATGGGCCGGTCAGATAAAAAAAATCTTTTTTTTTTTTCTTTTAAGTTTGAGATGTATCGGCCCAAATAGCGCGTCGGCCCACCGGGCATTTGCCCGGTATGCCCGATGGCCAGTCCAGCCCTGCTGTATATTTTAAAATACTTCAACTGGTGTACCCTGTTAAAACTGATGCAGGATTACCCCCTTTTTAACTGCGTTATATATAATGAATAAAAAGTTGTGTTCATCTGTGAAAATTATCATTATTTACAAAATGTGTAAGTATCAAACTTTTGTTTATCACAGAGCTTGATTTTTTCTTCTTCTTTTGATAATCCAAAAACCTATGACAAAATCGTTGAGGAAAGTGTGACGCGAACTGCCGATTGGCCTACAACAAACTGACGTCCTATCAGAAACTGCACCATAGCAAAGAATGTCTAATAGGAAGAGAATTGGCACTCTCTGGTTACTTCCGGTTTCTGGACTGGCTGCAGTAGTGGAGGTTTCACCCCCAGAAATCCACTTTTCTCAGGATATAATTTTTTGTCTAGTAATTTGAATATTGTATTCGAAAGGAGATACAAAGAAATTACACATTGCCGGGTGTTAGTTTTTTTAGAGTCACTTATTTGCTTTAAAAAGTCTTTTAAAATGTCAATGACGTCATACACATTAGCAGAGTGCTAGCGTGTTATGGGCAACAGCAACTCAACCTGTAACAAATCGAAAGGACTTAAGTACCCGTTCATTCAACTTTCGACCTATAACCAGTGTCGAACTTGCAAAACCTACAATAAAATTTGAGATTTCTCAACGGCAATTGACAAATTTAGCGTCTAGCTCCATAGATTCCCATTCATTCTGCACTCGGACGATCGCCCCCAGTGGAGCTCTGGTGGAACTACAACCAAAATTCGGTACAATAGGACTTAAGTGGCCAGGCTCTCCGTAGACGGGCTTTGACCATAGACAGTAGAGAACTGCTTGTAGTCACTTGTCGTGACTATCTATTTTATCTAGCGAGAGAAGAAAAGGAAAAGGGAATCAGCGATCAATGAAGAACAAAGATGCTTTTAAAAAAAAAAAGTTTGTTTCTGATCTGAACAGACAGCAGATCTTTGTTATTCTCGTGGTTGTTCGTTTTTGAAACGATCGTTCAGAGAGTGAAAGTAAAGTCTAGAGTTCAGAAAGGGAAAATGGCGTCACGACATGTAACGTTATTTCCAGAAGAACTTTCTTGTCCTGTGTGCTGTGAAATCTTAAAGTCTCCTGTTCTTCTGTCGTGTAGTCACAGTTTCTGTAAAGAGTGTCTTCAACAGTCCTGGAGAACCAAGGAAACTCAGGAGTGTCCAGTCTGCAGGAGAAGATCCTCAAACGAGTTTCCTCCTCCTAATATGGCGTTAAATAACTCGTGTGAGTCGTACCTGAAGGAGAGAGATGAGAGTCGTTCATCAGGATCTGAGGAGATCTGCAGTTTACACCGTGAGAAACTCAAACTCTTCTGTCTGGAGGACAAACAGCCGGTGTGTGTAGTGTGCAGAGACTCACAGAAACACGCCAATCACACTTTCAGACCCATCAGTGAAATTGGTCCATCATATAAGGTAAGAAATATTTATTTCTGAGGATTAAAGCTTGTATTACTACATACATGAGCATTTTACAGAAATCTCTGGTGTCTTATAGATGTTCACTTAAAATTTTAGGAGGAACTGAAGTCCTTAAAAGAGAAACCTAAACACAAAGAAAACATTAAAGGAGAGAAAACAGTTCAACACACCAAGGTGAGGATTGATTATTTTGACCTAGGCTATTCACAAATGTAATTAGAACAACTTAATCAGACAAATGTCTGAGATTACATGTTCCATTATTGGAGAACACACGCAGCCATTCTGGGGGTGTTCGATTACAAGTTTTTCGGAGTCGACTCTGAATCCTTGATTCCATTTACTTTACATTAAAACATTGTCAGGAATAATACAAGATTACAGTCGTTATTACACAATTATTTGCAATTAATTACGTGCGGAATTCAGATGGAGGGCAGGAAGCGAAGAGCGCAATGGACGAGATGGAGGAAAGTCCGCACTGTACTACTTTAGACTCTATTACAAGAGAAATATATATATATATATATATATATATATATATATAAAAATCGAACCATATGTTGGACGTAGAGGTCTTCACGGGTCCAAAAATTCGTGCCCGAGCCGGAAGAGACCCGTAACCGACCCGGACCTGTCTATTATTTCAAAAGCTGGATCCGGGCCCGTGCAGATCCGAAAAATGCCATAAATGTACTACCCGGACCCGACCTGGACCCGTCTATTATTTGAAAACTGGACCCGAACCCGGCGGGAAGACACAAACCCGACTGGACCCGATTGTCACAAATTATTCCACAGAAGTTGCGAAAAATAAATATTTTTGTCTTACCTAATTTTAGTAGCCGTTCCTGACTGACTGTGACGCATTACAATCCTCCGACAAGAAAGTTCTATCCATGTTATTCCTCTCGTTATTCCAAGCTTAATCCACTCATTATATCAGCTTCAAAAGTCCACTTGATGTCATGGTGATGGATGACAAATGCAACTTTGCACATGTAAGTTACATTCTGACTCGAGTTAAGTCGCATAATAACTTTGACTGTTTGCCCTTTTGAACTATAATAACGATTGCTCGTTCCATGGCCGCTGACATTATTTATTTGCTATTATAGCTATTCTCTCTGCTCTGCATCGAGTCTGAATCTGACCACCAAAACTTTAAGATTAAGCAAGACTGTTAATTTTATTATTATAAAAATGGAAGAAAATATAAAGTGCGGTTTGGCGGAAGCTCTGGTTGCCATAGAAACATGACACGCGCTTAAGACTGCACATGCGCGCTAGCTGGATCAACCTAAAATATGCTTTTTCTTTCCCTAATTTTACAAGTTGCAAGTTACAAAAACACAAGCAGGGCTGACTGACTCGGTCTGATCACGGCCGGGTGTTCTCCGAGACGAGTCCGATGACTCCGATCGCACGGGTATTACACACAACGTTAAACAGACCCGGGACCCGAAGTAATAGATTTGGATCCGACCCGGACCCGGCTGATCATTTAAAATATAGACCCGAACCCGTACGGGTCCCGGGTCGACGGGTCTCGGGTGCACTGTGAAGACCTCTAGTTGGACGTGATCCTTACGTTATAAAGAGGAGCGATTTTTCAACTGAATTGAAAGATTTGCCATGTTTGTCTTCAGTTACAGGGGTAACTTACAAACTCAAAGAAAAGAAGCAACAATTACTTTGACTTTACAAAGTTCGGCAACTGGTACGTTACACAAACAGCCACATAACTGTGCGTTCACACCGCCGATGGCGAGAGCGTCAAAGTGGCCGGAAGTCATTCATTTTCAATGAGAGCCGCCGGCAAGCTCCGGCGAGGGCGGCGCGTCTTGGACGGTGAGAGCGGCGAGGAGAAGTTGAAATCAGCTCAACTTTAGGGAAATGAGCTATGACGCGGTTCGGCGGCAACCAATCGGAATGTAGAAGTGCTCCGTTTGAGAGGATTCCAGAGAACGCAGTCAAGTAACTTTGGTTCCGACCACATTAGTTCCCAAGCAAAATAGAGGAGAGGCTGATCATTTGAATTTCATAAGGCGGCACGCAACACTGTTTATAGGCAAGATATTCGCGCTAGAACGCTTGTTTTTCAGCGGGAATGCAAATTAGAATAACACTTAACCATGAACACAAAAGCCACACCACACAAATGGCTTTTAATTGGTTTATTTCGTTAGCAAACATGTCACAATAATTGTTAAGTTCTTTCCATCGATCAATTTTCTGCAAACATAACGATCGACGTGCTTGTTTGCTTTGCGGCCCCTTTAAATAAAGTTTTAAAAAAGACCAAGCATTCAATCTACGTCAGAGCATCAGAGCGCCCACGAATCTTTCCACGGCGTCGCTGACAGGGCGGCGAGAGCGAATTTTGCCGCTCTCGCCGGCGGCGGTGTGAACGTACGGTAAGGGACTGTTTGTTTTTTATTTAAGGGGCCACCGGAGGGGTTTTGAGATCTGTAGTCAAAAAAGACTTGACCCTCCCTTCCCCAGTAATAAATTTTTCTGTGACCCTCCAAAATTATTGTGAAAAAAGGCATGACCCTCCCTGATAATTTATTGATTAGCCATTGGGTTTTTTTAGATAAAAAAATAAATAAAAATTTTCGGGTGCTGATGCTGTGGTGTTGTTGTGGTGTTGTGGTGCTGTGATGCTGTTCATGTAACATGTAAGGGTGGCGCTGCCAATAAAGCACAAGCTGTCACAAAGAACCGGCAAAAGTAATGATTATGAATATGCCAAATATAGCAAGGAGACATTTTAATTATTTATTAATAAACAAGGGTTTTCTGTGTCAGTCTGTCGGCTGCAAAGATGAAGTTGACGATGCTGACTCGCGATCTTCGCAATGAACGCGCCAGAGAGAAATGCAGATTTCATACGGAGAGAGCAGTCTATTTTCTTTCGTTTTGAAATGTTCTGTTTAAAAGTAGACATCAAGCTTTCTATATATTTCTCAGGTCTGTGAGGCAAGTATTAGGCTATAGCCTACGCTGAGTTTCGGTTCATAATATGAGACGAGAGTCCAGTTCACTGCGCCGGCGCCTCCGTGTCATGATCTATTTTCTACTATATTTAATTACTTCTTATTTATTAAATCCAGGCAATTGGTTGATGAAACATTGATTAAAATTAAGATACAACTAATAAAAAATGAAATTCACTTTAAAGAAAGACTTTGTTCTTTCTGTTTGAGGTCTCTGTGAAAGTTTTAAAGTCGCTTTCAGAGCGGTCATGACATGTCCGTAACGGAGAACTGTCACAACATTGTTTTTTTCCTCATAAATGCGAACACGAAAAATAAAATAAAAATTATATTTTATATTCTGTGGAGGCCGACCCTTCTTCATCCGTTTAGTAGGATATTACTTTTGTTTTGCGCAGTGTAATTCATAGAATTAGGCTACTAAAAATATTTTGCCACCTAAAACTTAAAGATTGTTTGTGTTATGTCTAGGGCTGGGCGATATGGCCTAAAAATAAAATCCCCGATTTTTTCACAAAAAATCCGATTTACAATGACAGGCCCTGTCATTTATCATTTATTGTGATTGTCAAATTATTTGGTAAATAAACATAATTTTATTAAGTTTATTAACCATGTAAACACAATGTTTACATGGTACAATGACTGGTATGCTACTGTTTTTATTATTACTTAACACAAATTTCACAATTTCAATTCAATTCTTGTGATTTGATTCTGATATTGATTCAATATCAATTCCTTTGGATAAATATTAGGTAAAGTAGATACGTTAATGTGTTATGTTAATTGTTCTCCAAAAAAAAAGAAAAATCACCTAATGCTGTGTAACGAATGTACACAATAATAATATACATAAAATGTATTTAAGGGGGCCGGAAGGCCAATTTAGCTCAAAAGGAATGATTCATCGATTTGCAATGAATCTTGACCGAATCACTATGGAACCGAGCAAATGACTTGTTTAGAGTTCATTTGAACGGGCCGTAATTATAACCTTGGCACAGATATAAATATCCAATCTATAGTGAAACACTATGTATTAGCAAGGTAACTTTAGATCGACAGTACAAGACATTAAATGTGCAAGCACAACACAAGGCAAATATCTTTTCAAATATAAACAAGACTTTATTGATTATCCTAAAACATAAAACTAATATCTAACACAAACACACACACACATTCATACAAGTTGCAGAAAGAAAGAGAGTGAGGAAAGAATGAGTTCTAAGAGTGGGATAGTGAAATCCCAAGTTTCTATATGCACTTATAAGACATGTCCTGAACGAACCATTAATCATTAATTTAACCCTTCTATCGTTTCTCAGGCAGGTTATTAGATATTACATTAATGCACCAGTTCAGTTAAGAGTCTGGAGTGTTACTTGCATGTCCTTGCGTGGCTTAGGGAATTCCCTTTTTGCGGTGCTTCGTCAAAGGGGTTTCCCGGCCGTTGCTTGGCTGGCTGTGCCTGGAGACGTCTTGGGGCGGCCAATCACGTGGCGTGTTGGCGCGGATGAATGAAGTCTTTGAAGTTGAAGCAGGCTTTGCAGTTGAAACGTTAAAACGAAACTTTGCAGCAAAACTTAACTTAGAACCGAGACTCACAACGGAAAATAAAGGAAAACTTAGGAAAGAAAGAAAGTGAGACGAGTTAGATGGCTTGAAATGAAGCTGTTGAACCCGTTCTTCTGATCTAAATTTGGGTTCTTTGTCTCTATGCGTCTACATGGTTAGGCTACCACAACTATCGTCTGCTGTCTCCACCCGACTTGTTGTTCTGCCGAGACCTTTTCAAAAGAGAGAGCCCGCCCGACTTCTGTGTTCGGGTCTAAGATTTTAAACTCAAATGTTTGTCCCGCCATCTTTAGCCATCTTTTGAATTAAGGGCATACGATTCTTTTGATTGGAAGCACGGTACTCTTTCATTCATACACACGGTTATAACACAATTACATGATTTATATGTGATCTAAGCATAATAATAACATGAATTGTAGGAACAACAAGAATTATGATGTTTGATTATAAGTCCACTGAGCATTGTTCTGTGTGAGTTTTAATAGGTTTGATATGTAAAGTCTGTGTAAGTCTGTGTAAGTCTCTGTAAGTCTCTCTGTTCCATGAAAGCGTGGTCTGTTTTACATCTCTGTCCTGCTCAGCAGTGGTGCTGCAGGAGGGAGGTCAAAGGTGGTCAGACCCCTTGGTGGTCAGGCCTCGTTTCACCATTTCTGAGCAGCTTTGTCTTGCTTAAGGATGAAACATTGACAGCGTTTTTGTTACTTCGGCTTATCTTTTGGGTGCCTGCAAGGCCATAAAAGTCTTCTCTGGGGGGTTTTCTTGGCCAGAGTAGACAATCTGGAGCCACTTTTGTGACTTTGGAATGTGGTGTTCAGATCCGGAATGCTGAATCACATTTGAATGAATCCCATGAGAGATTAATTTGATTAATTTGTGTTTGGTTCATCCTTAAACTCTCTACAGCTGTAAACATACAGAGAGCCCTGTCAGCCGGTATTGTTAAAGGTTAAAACTAACTAATGCGTTTTTTATAATAACAACGTTATAATATTTTAATGATATAGGTAAAAATATAAGAAATGTGTAATAGTTATCAGTTTTAACAAAATACTCCTCTCTATAGCAATTATTTTAAGTCCAACTAACATGCGTGTTATGGGTCATTAAAAGGCATTCCTGAGGTAAATGTAACGTTATGTGACATATGTTGTTCTCCAGTTGTTTTATGGACATCTTTCCGCGGTTGAAAAACACTGATCGATCGATTTTATTAGCTTTATTTCGGTAAGTTAGTAGTAAAGACAAGAGTAACAGATGATCGGTTCACGTGCTGCTTGAACTGAGGTCTGTCAGCGATCTTTCACGTCACATTTACAAGCGCCAAAATGTGTTTATTGTTTGAATTTCGTTAAAAAAATTACAGAATCTGAGAGCTGAGAATCTGTTTCTTAGAAACAGAAAATGTGGCGTGAGAGCGTGTAAAAAGTGACAATTGCGTCTCTCACATTGAACTCGTGACAGTTGCCACTGGCAGCCCTGCAGATTCAGTTTGTAAATGTTTTCGGCATGTTGTTGGTGTATCTCTATCATGGCAAGCGCTGAGCCCGGTCGGAACTACGGGAGCCCAGATGGGAGCGTCGGCGGTTGTTAAATAGAAAATCGATTTTCATTAAAAAAAAATCGGCGTAAACTACACATTCAAGTTAATCGATAAAATCGATTTATCGCCCAGCCCTAGTTATGTCACGTGTATTTCGCTCATATTAAATATAAAACGCATGTGTAGACTGATAATTTTCTAATGACTCCTTTATTAAGCGGAGACATTTCAGTATTAAATGCATTTTCTGAGAATTTATATTTCAAGTTTTGACTGCAAATGTCACATCCATAACGCTGGAATTGCCCAATCTTAAAGGGACACTCCACCCATTTGCATTAAGCTTTCCATTGTTAGAAACCCAGTCATACTATTGAATGGTCATGCAACGGTCTCTCATTTTTCCCTGAGACGAGAGAAATCCGCTATTTACCTTTTTCACTTCCTCCTACAATGACGCAAAAATGCGTCATTTTACGTCATTGTAGGAGGAAGTGTAAGAGGGGGGGATTTCTGTAAAGACTACAAGCACTAGTTCCCACCCTTTCAAACCCGCCCATAGGGGGTTGGACCTAATGCGCTAACAGACCTATCACAGATCAGTGCCCATAGGGGGTTGGACCTAATGCGCTAACAGACCTATCACAGATCAGTGCCAGTGCGTTTGATTTCACCGGCAGAAACTTTTTGAAAATATGGACGAAGGTCGAGCAAAACATACAAGATATTTAGTTTGTAAACAGACAAATCATAGGTGATGTGTTGCTTTACAGCAGACGACTATGTCAGTGTGTGTTCTCAGTAGCCACTAGCTGCTAATAGAGTCGAGTCAGAAAGAACCTTACCTCCAGGCAAATGCGTTTAGCGCTGCTAAGCACTGCTAGTTCCAGACGTTCCTGGCTGTTCGTCGTTATCATCTGGCAAGGTAAATATCGACGGAATTGCGATTTTCACAAGCGCGGGTCTCAGTTCAATCCTCGCCACAGTAAACTTGATGAATGGCGACTGTAGAACGTAAAAGCCGAATCCCGGACATTATGGGCGATCTCGAAAACCCGCACACACTCATCACCTAGTAGCCTAGCCTTGTTAAACATGTTTAACCTCCGCGCTCTCTTACCGGTATGCGTGGCCTCCTAGGGCAGCGAAGCAAATGCATTCTGGGAGTTGTTTTCTTTCATCCACATAAGCCAAAAATACATTTTCTGGCTTTTCTCAGTCTAGAAAGCTCCAAATTCAAAAATAATTTCACATTTCTTCTACATAAATGACCCATTTTAAATACACATTCATCTTCCCAGAGGTGGAATGCCCCTTTAAAGAATTTATCCCAACTAGTTTTTTTGGGTGTAGGTCTACGTATTTTATTGTTAACTTCAAATAGCCTAATAGTAATTTTAAAATGTTGTAACCCACGTCTTACACATCACACTCCACTGTTATGGTGGCAATTTCAGTAGATTTACTCTGATTGTTGTGGAAACACAATAAGAATGGAAACGAAAATAATATAATGGTATCATGCATTCGAGCTACAGCGCACATTCTATCAGCTGCAGTTCTGGCGCCTCAGTCCCAATACTGTATTTCTCGACGTACATTCACATCACATGTTAATGCAGTGGTAACACTCACAGGACACTGCACTTATTCGCAATCACAAAACTTCATTATTTGCTCGTGCTTTAAAGCTTTGCTGGGTAAACATTTCACGTTTTTTGGTTAATTTCTTGTATTTTTCCCCCTTATGAACAACAACTTTTGGTACACTATAAAAACTCCTCGTGTTTCTCGGTTTGATCGATTTGAGCAACCATAAACGACGCAAAACATAGGCATTTTGAGTTTGTTATAGTGCTTCCTAAATGTAGCAAATCACTTCCTGCCCTCCATCTGCATTTCGCGACATGGCAACGCAGTGATGTGACGTCATATGAAAACAAGCTATTTTCAGGGAAACACGACTAAAGTAGTTTCAGGCAGGTTTAGACCGCATTACAGTTCCATATCACTTCGCTAAATTATTTCAGTTATTTCAAAGGTCCTTACAGACTACAACAGAAAAATAACCAAAACCCACAACGACACTGACCAGGCAAATAAATATAGTAAACAATAGGATAAAAATGTCAAAATGTGACATTTCAACCAAAAAAAATTTCCACCAAAATTACGTTTTATGTATGAAAAGCACATACTCTCTCTCTCTCCTGCTCAAACACACACATACGAAAAAAAAATTTTGTCAGCTGCTCTAAAAGAGGTTTTGCTTTCGCATCCAAACACACAGCGACAATACTTTCACTGAACTCTCGTCTTTTTTTATTGCATATGTCTTTGGGCATCATTATGCTAATATTTCACACTGTGACATGAATGTTTGAAAAAGTAATATCTGGACTTCAATAAAGGCCTTTTAGGCGGGGACAGCGTTCTCTGTTAGATAGAATAAATTGCATTGTAACTTTACAGATCGTATGAATACACAAACAGATAATTAACATATTAAAGGAAAATAAATGACCCCTTCATATTCACATTCTTTTGGAGTAAAAAACAAACACAAAAAACCTTTATTGTTAACAGGGATGTTGGTGCACATTTCATAATTTTATAATTGAAAAATATAACATTGTATCATTTACACATGACCATAATTATTGTTGTATTTTTATGTTTCACATTACAGGACGTAAATGATATCATCAAGAAAAGCATCATGATTGAAGATGGAAATCCTGCTCGATATCGTCTGCAAAAAAAGACAGACAATATGGATCAGTCTGAACCATTCAGAAAAATGACCTTTGGGGAGAGAGACAAAAACAAACCCCATAAAACCATTCTGATGGTGGGAGAAACAGGAACAGGAAAAACAACCCTGATCAATGCGATGATCAACTACATGTTAGATGTTCAGAGAGAAGACAATGTTTGGTTTGAGATCACAGATGATCAGAGAGACCGAACATCAGCTCACACTCAGACCTCCATCATCGCTGTTTATGGGTTTTATCCAGAAGAGAGTAAAACTGATCTAACAATCATCGACACACCAGGATATGGAGACACTCGTGGAGCTGAGAAAGATAAACGGATCGCTGAGAGTTTGCTTCGTTTATGTGAATCTGAAGAAGGAATTCATGAAACACACACAGTGTGTCTGGTGATTAATGCGACACAGACTCGACTCTCTGACAGACAGATATACATATTTGATTCTGTTCAGTCTTTATTAGGGAGAGATATTGCTGAAAACATTGTCTTACTCTTCACACACTCAGATGGAGCTATCCCTAAATCTGTCCTGATGGCTGTTAAAGAGGCTAAAGTCAAGTGTGCCGTGAATGACAAGAATCAGCCGGTGTTTTTCCTGTTCGACAACTGTCAGACAGAACCTGCTGATGAAGAAGGTGATGATGAAGATCATGAACAGAGGCGGAATAAATCATGGAGTCGCAGTTTTAAAGGAATGGCAGGATTGTTCAAGTTTCTTGAGAGTGTAAATCCAAAATCCCTGAGGATGACTCGAGATGTGTTACAACAACGGAAACAGTTGGAGACAAATATCTCTAATCTAAAAGCACGTGTTCACATGACAGAACTAAAACAAACTGAGCTGAAACAAACTCAAGAAGCTCTGGAGAAGAACAAGAAAGATGTAGAGGAAAATAATGACTTTGAGTATGAAGTTGACGTGTCCTATAAAGAGAAGGTTGATATTGATCTCTCTAAAGCCAGCATGGCGATGTGCTGCACCGTCTGTGAGGAGAACTGTCATTATCCAGGATGCTGGTGGGTCAGTGATCTCTCATGGTGTGAAGTGATGAAAGATGATCATTGTACAGTGTGTAAAAATAAATGCCACCACAGCAAACATGTCAAAGGAGCAAAAATATATGTAACAAAGACAAGAAAGGAGAAGAGGACATATGAAAAATTAAAGAAGAAATATGATGGGAAGATTGGGGACGGTGTGTCTCTGGTCCAGAAGCTGAAAGAAGAACTGCAGGAATTAGTGCAAGAGAAAATAAAGCTGGTGAATGAAACTTTTCACTGTGTGGATACTCTGGAGAAGATCGCTCTCAACACTGACTCTCTGTTCACACTTCTGCACATTGATTTTCTGATTGAAAAGCTGAAGGAAATAAATGAACCTGAAAAAGCTGAAATACTGGGAAACATCAAGAAGAGAGCAGGAGGAGAAAAAGACAGAGCAGTGGGATACATGGGCAAATTTTAAAATATTTTAATAATCACAAATAATGCCTCATCTCAAATGATGCTGACACAGGAAACTCTGAAAATAGGATCCTGAAAATATTTCTGCTGTGTTCAAAAGTATGTCCTTCATGTGATGTTAAGCAATATTATCATTGATCATAATTGAAATGTTGAATGAATCTAACATTTTTCTTTCAACACATTTGCTTGTATTTCCATTTGTAAGTTGCTGCATAATGCAATAAACTGCATCTGCAAAATTAACTAATGTAAAAGAGATTTCTGTGCATTCTGTATATTATCAGAAAATTATGTGCATGTGATCACTGTCAGTGAAAATACACACAATAGGCTTGTTTGAGATGAGCAAAATCTGCGCAGAACCGATCACCGGCGATGTGTCCGAGAGCGGTCCGCCTGGCTCTGATGTCATGCTGACCTATGTCAAAAAAACTCTAGCGAATGCAAGCCGGAAGTGTCGGATTGCGCAGTTGCTCTCCACCAAGGGGGTAATCCATCGACCGGAAGTTGAAGCCTCGCGGGAGCCGCCATCTTGTAGCAGAACTTCACTTGCGTTAGTGTAACGGGTTGTATATAGTTGTTAAATTCCTGCATAAATGGAGAAAGCGCCATCTTCTGCCGTCACTTGGTATTGCGCCACGGTGCTAAAAATAGCGAATTCTGGGTAATCCACAGCAGAACTTTTGATAACTGCTGTGGTAAGTCGCATGTTAAACGCTGCAGAGACAATAATAGCCTAAGTGCTTTAAATCTCACTACACAATGTTTTATTTCACTGTATTTTTGTTATGATGTAACTAAGAGATGAACGCTGTTTATTTGACGCCGAGTGAGTCATTAGTTTTAGAGTTGAATGTTCAATGTAGCATATGTTGCATGGCTGCTGCTAATGCTATTCCTCCATCTGATTTACTGTGTGTTGTGTAGGGCTGTTCTATTCTCTGTCTGCGATGTCATGCCATTCCTGATTCGTTTTGGTTTCCCTTTGTGCAGGTATTGAATTTGATGTTTATTTTTGTTGTGTAAAAAATGTATGTTATAACAGCAATATTCCTGCTGAGAACATTTTGCTGTTTTATATACTGTGTTTCCATATAGCAGAAATGCTTTAGAAGCTAGAGATTTTATTTATTTTATTTTATTTTTTATTTTACATTTTACTGTGGAAAAGACAAAGAATTGTGAAACATGTATATTTGTACTTTTGTTAAAAAAAGAAAAGAAAGAATCATTCCACTATACGGTCACATTTGAACCAGTTTAATAAAAAAAGAGCAGAACTTTTGATAACTGCTGTGGGCTGTTCTATTCTCTGTCTGCGATATCATGCCATTCCTGATTCATTTTGGTTTCCCTTTTGTGCAGATGTTCCACATACACAACACAGAGTGAACGATCAATAGAGGACCGTTACATTAGCATTCCCATTGACTCCCATTCATTTTCGCGTCACTTTGACAGCGAATAACTTTACATCTGAGGCGTTTAAAGACTCCATTTGTCCATTATTTATTTCTAAAGAAACACGACAATGTATAAAGGGCTCCATTACCTTCTATGTTACATTATGGCCCCGTAGAAACAGTTTTTGTAAAAATAGGCTAATGATTGCGTCATAACCACTCGACGCTCTGTCGCACAGTAGAGAAATTACCGTACAGACAGTAGGAGAAGCTCACAGGCAATCAATGCATTAACTTAATATGGCGTACTGGCGTTACATTTTAAAATAAATACTCTACAAATTACTTACTCCTGCTCACTCACGCCAAAGAACTCTGCTCAAGCTCGCCGTCTCTGCAAGATCAACGTTGGCAGTTTTCACGCACAGCTACTAGAATATTTACATCTGTCAGACAGGGTGCTCACGTCATCAAGCTTAGTTTGAGTCGGTTTGAGTCTGCGCGTCAGGAATGGAAGTGCAAAAAAATCGTTAAAAATGGGCTTCAACAGTCTCAACTGAGTTCCAATGAGATGGCTCTGTCCACTTCTTATACTGTCTATGCTCTCCACCGACTGCGCTGATCAAAAGCATGATGGGAAACGACTTGCTGACGACACAACTTAATGCTCATTGGTTTAAACAACCGTGATGGATGGTTCTCTTTTTAAATGTTTGATTTTAAAACTCTGGTATCATGTTTGATGTGTATACGTACGTTATGTGTGAATAAACTCTCTGACAGTCACACTGCGCTATGGGTTATGTGATAAAAAAATATTAAAAAAATATGTTTGTATTAAAGAAAAAAATATTGATATAACACATATTTGGAATGAAATTAAATAACAAGTACTTTGGGTGTCTTGTTCATTATATTTATTTTCATATAAAAGCAACACAACTTAAATTACATCCAGTTTATTAGCAACACCTGCACGAGTGTGAATCCTGCGATATCCGCCTTTGATCTCACATGTGTCTGATCCACCGTGAGAAGAGAGATCTGTCTGGCTTGCCTGTATGACGAGTGGATAATGTCTTTTCTAAGACTTCCCTGAAGAAGGTGAAGGAGCAGTCTACCCTTTCGTCGCCGTCAGTCCGTGTCATTTTTTGAATGGGATTGATAGAGACGGCAGACGACAGACCGGCGGCGACGTCACGGCGATGTCACAGTTGGAACGTATACCTTACGGCGACGTGGCGACGGCGTATGTGAGAAATCCATAAATAAATCAGACGTCTGAACTAGTCACGTCGCATCATAAGACGCCAGATACACACGTCGTATCTCTGTACGTCGCATCATAAGACGCCTGATACTGTACGTCGCATCATAAGACGCCTGATACTGTACGTCGCATCAAAAGACGCCTGATACTGTACGTCGCATCAAAAGACGCCTGATACTGTACGTCGCATCATAAGACGCCTGATACTGTACGTCGCATCATAAGACGCCTGATACTGTACGTCGCATCATAAGACGCCTGATACTGTACGTCGCATCATAAGACGCCTGATACTGTACGTCGCATCATAAGACGCCTGATACTGTACGTCGCATCATAAGACGCCTGATACTGTACGACGTCGCATCATAAGACGCCTGATACTGTACGTCGCATCATAAGACGCCTGATACTGTACGTCGCATCAAAAGACGCCTGATACTGTACGTCGCATCATAAGACGCCAGATACACACGTCGTATCTCTGTACGTCGCATCATAAGACGCCTGATACTGTACGTCGCATCATAAGACGCCTGATACTGTACGTCGCATCAAAAGACGCCTGATACTGTACGTCGCATCATAAGACGCCAGATACACACGTCGTATCTCTGTACGTCGCATCATAAGACGCCTGATACTGTACGTCGCATCATAAGACGCCTGATACTGTACGTCGCATCAAAAGACGCCTGATACTGTACGTCGCATCATAAGACGCCTGATACACACGTCGTCCCCATGTAGGCTATGTCGCCTTTAAAACATTTAAAAGTTTGCATTAGTGGATGTAGGCCTACTTGCTATAGGCTATTGCTTTTAATTATTAACTTATTTCCCAAAGGGCCCCTGGTGCATAATAACTATAAGTTTATTCAATGTTTGATATCATGGGTGGCGTTAGGGAGGGGCTAGCGGGACTTCAGCACCCCCAAGAAAGACCAAAGCAAAAATATTTTCTGGAAACAATTATATTCAGGCTGTAGGCTGTATATTAGCCTACTATTCTATGGAAGCCCTGAACCGCATGGTGAAGAAAAAATGAAAAAGAAATCTTATCTTGTTATTTCGAGATATTAAGTCGTTATTTCAACATTAGGGTAGAGTGGGGGAAAACGCCCCCCTTAAGGAAAATGTGACATTACTGTGAAACAAAAAATAAATGTGACTAGAATAACCATCCCAGTTTTGAGTGACTATGGCAGGAGCTATTTACCAAATAATAAAATTGCTCAGCCTTCATGATTAATTAGTATTTTGACTGAAAAATTTTTCGTACAAAGGGGGCGTTTTGCCCCAGCGGTGGGGTAAAACGCCCCCCAAGGTGGGGTAAAATGCCCCCTTTCATAACCAAGCCAGTTGCTTCATAGATCAGCAGCAAAATTAACAGAAAACCCTAAATAAATATTAAACTTATAAATTAGTATACTTATGTAGTGAAATACATTTAATAATTATGCATTAAAGGCCACTGTTTTATCCTTGTGTCACCTAACCACCTTCCAGCAGCTGACTGTGCTAGCAAGCTAGCTAGTTTATGCTCACTTGAGGTATTTTTTTCATGTTTTGTTCAAATATTTTGATTTTACCGCCTAGTTATACTGCATTAAAGTGTAAAATAAAGACTTTGATGAACAGAAATATGTTACTGTAGTAATTATGATAAAGAGAAACTATGCCCTTGGGGGGCGTTTTACCCCTCAGCATAGGGGGCGTTTTACCCCACAAGCTATGTCTTTTTAAAAAATTGTTTATTTTTAAAAATATAATTATATTCCTTATTAATAACATATGCTCTCAAACTACAGACTTCACTATTCTTCTATCATCCATCACTGTGATATCACTGTGAACAATATTCTATTAAACACTTGTTTACTAATATCTGAAAATTATAGCACTTTCCATGTAATCCTCTTTTCTTCAAATACGTCGCTGGTGTCAGCTTCTCCATGGAGATTTGTTTATCCCCGTTGTCAACGTAGTGCATAGCAATAGTAAAAATATATCTTGATTCATTCTAGTGGTTATTTTGGGAAAAACGGGTGGGGGGCGTTTTACCCCAGGGGGGCATTTTCCCCCACTCTACCCCTATATCTCCTTATTTAGACATACTAGTTATTTCAACATTATATCTCCTTATTTCGACATAATAAGTTGTTATTTCGACATATAAGGGGCCATTCTAATCTGCATTAAGCCGTATAATAGTTATGGGAGGAAAATGCTTAACGTGTAGCCTAATTAAACACTTTGCGTTCATATTCTGGGCTCATCTGATTTTTTTTTTTTTTGTAATAGCCTATATTTTATTATGATTTTTAGCATAATGATTAATAAATGCACGCACAGTTATCTGTGAAATTGATAAATGTTGCAGATATGTTTATTATTCACAAACAAATGCCTTTCAACTTGTGTGCAAAATTCTGAATTAAATGAATGTGCAGCAAATTGTACAAATGAGCCATTGTGTTTATCTGAGGAAATCCCTTTTTTTTTCTTTTTTTTTTTTAGTGACGTGTAAAAGTCTTCCATAAGTCTTGTATTTTTTATTTTCCAAATAAGAATGAAAAAGAAATACGGTTGTGGGACAATAGATCCTTATACATTTAACCCATTGGTACTATTATGTTCAACAGAGTTGAGTTTGTGGCAAAAATGGACATTCCTTGTATTATTTTATTTTATGCTTTGGTACTTTTCTCACAATAACGTGCATTTTGGAATATGGACGAAACTTGTGCTGTTGAACTTATTTAGTAACTTAAAAACACGTTAACAACACAAAAAATTAACCAATATATTTCTAAGAATGCAAATAGATGTTTAAGGTTTCAAAATGAAACTGTTGGCTATAGCAAAAAATTACAGATTAAGTGCAATCAAACACTAGATAAACAATGGTTTGCTCTTGATGTAAAGTGTAACAATTATCGTCAGGCCTCTTGCGCCCTCTGTTGGCATTTGTTATAATACATAATATACATAAGTTCAGTGTTTATATATTTCTTCATGTAATAGTGTTGTTAAATAAAACAATATAATTACTTTTAATACTTTATTTGAACCAATTATATTGCCTCATTTGTAATATGTATTTTTAAGTCATACTAAAGGCAATTGTTCACTTCAGATCTATCTTTATGACCAAAAAATACATAAATAAAATAGTCGACACTGACAGCCCTAGTTTTGAACATTTGAACATGAACCTACATTGTTTTGCATTTTGTGACTAAAAGACTATTTCCATGTCTTATATTTTTTCATTGTTGATTTCTTGAAAATAATAGGCTATTAAAATACTTTCTTGTCACCTTCTCCTGTAAACAATTTCGTGAATAGTTTCATATTGTCAACTGTGTTAATTAAAATTATTACCACCTTCAAAAGTAAAAACTCAGAATGACACAGTCCAGAATATTATGTTTATAGATTACAATTAATGAATTTATCTGTTCAACTTTAAAGTTGTTGGTAATTATTGTGCAAAAAGTTGTGACTTTGATGGTGTAGGATATAATTTACATAGTCCTCATATCCAGTAGAAAGTGAAAAAAAAAAAATATATATATATATATATATATATATATGTGTGTGTGTATATTCATTTATTATGGTGCGACGTTGGAGTCACACGTCGGTGTCAGGCGTCTGTGGTGCGACGACGTTAGAGTCACACGTTAGTTTCACGCGTCTGTGGTGCGACGACGTTAGAGTCACACGTTAGTTTCACGCGTCTGTGGTGCGACGACGTTAGAGTCACACGTTAGTTTCACGCGTCTGTGATGCGGCGTACCCCTTCTGTCACGTAAAAGTACACGACTGTCGACTTCGGTAGGTTATCCGTGACACTATCCACTCGCCATACTCTTGAGAGTCCTAGGTTTCCTAGGGGAAGGTATTGTGTGCAACACGCCCCACTCCGGTGATGTAAACATGCCCGCACTGATTAGCGCTGATGCATTGCAGGTGTGAGAGAGAGAAGCGGCGCTCACACAGGCTTCCTGTTACACAAGCCAGGATAAAAAGGGACCATTCAGAGAGTGTGTGAAGTGTTCAGTGGGTTTGAAGTGTGTTCAGTGGGTTTGAAGTGCTCGGTGAGTTGGAAGTGGTTGAAGAGCCTAAGGGTTGACTTGGAGCAGTGTTGGATACAAGTTTCCTCAGGAAAACCGTTGGGGTGTGGAGATCGCCCATTTGAGTTTGCTGGATCAGAGTGATCGTTCGTGGGAAGTCTGCTGGATTGAACTATCATCTGGATTGGTGCTGTGGAAGGAGAGAGAAGAGATAAGTGAACTGATTTCATCTTATGAGTATTTAAATTGCTGGAAGAGGATGCAGTAAATATGGATCTGATTGTTGGAAGAGCTATGTGTTTCAGAGTGTGTTGAGGAGGAATTGAAAGAGAAATCTCTTGTGGAGCGAGTGCAACAAACGGAGTGGGGCCTCTGACCAGCCTTAACGTGTGAGTGAATTGCAGTGCTTTTGCCTTATTGATACACATTGATTTGTGGCTGTGGAATTGAAGTGAACACAAGTGTGCCGTGCCTTTGCTGAGAAGTGGCCCTAGCCCCATTCACACGTTGTGGAAAGTTATTATATCTGCTCCCCATTGGAAGTCCAGTGTGATACAGCTGCACTGAAGAGAGTACATTGTACTGTGAAGGTCCTTAATTGTTATTTACTGTTTGAGCTCAAAAGCCTACAGCATCACTGGAGAAACGATCTTTTAACCCATTGTCTCCTCACTGTGAATTGAAGAGAGTACTGTGCAGATCCTTACCTGTTCCACTTACTGTTGAGCCCAGACGCATGCAGCATCACTGGTAACGTACCCTTTTTAATCCATTGTCTCCTTGTTGTGCACTGAAGAGAGTACATTGTACTGTGAAGATTCTTATCCGTTCTACTTACTGTTTGAGCTCAAAAGCCTACAGCATCACTGGAGAAACGATCTTTTAACCCATTGTCTCCTCACTGTGAATTGAAGAGAGTACTGTGCAGATCCTTACCTGTTCCACTTACTGTTGAGTCCAGACGCATGCAGTATCACTGGTAACGTGCCATTTTAATTAATTGTCTCCTTACTGTGCACTGAAGAGAGTACACTGTACTGTGAAGATTCTTACCCGTTCTACTTACTGTTTGAGCCCAGAAGCCCACAGCATCACTGGTAACGTACCATTTTAATTCATTGTCTTCCTGCTGTGTACTGGAGAGAGTACATTGTACTGCGAAGATTCTTACCTGCTCTACTTACTGTTTGAGTCTAGAAGCGCACAGCATCAATTGGGAAGCAACCTTTTAATTCACTGTCTCCTTACCGTGAGCTGAAGAGAGTACTGTGTACTGTGAAGAGCCTTACCTGTTCCATTCATGGTTGAGTCCAGAAGTATGCAGCATCACTAGTGACCTTATAATCCATTGTCCTCCTGCTGTGCACTGGAGAGAGTACGTCGTACTGTGAAGATCCTTGCCTGTTCTACTTACTGTCTGAGTCCAGAGGTATACAGCATCACTGGTAAAGTACCCTGTTTAATCCATTGTCTTCCTGCTGTACATTGAAGAGAGTATTTTGTACTGTGAAGAGTCTCACCTGTTCTACTTACCGTTTGAGTCCAGAAGGACGCAGCATCATGGGCGAAGTAAACCCTTAACTCACTGTCTTCCTCCTGTGGACCGAAGAGTACCGTGCACTGTGAAGGGTCCTTACCTGCTATACTTACTGCCCGAGTTCGGAAGTCTGCAGTGTTGCTGAGAAAAAGTAAGCTTCCAAACCATTGTTCCATTACGGTGCGCCGATGAGAGTCCTTGGTACTGTGAATATCCTTACCTGTTCTACTTACTGTTTGAGTCCAGAAGCGTGCAGTATCGCTGGTGAACGGAGTCCCTAAATTGCCGCCCAGGGGACGCAGTGACAGTTGCGACACGCCCGCCCGTGGCAGAAGGATATCTAGAGGACAGTGAAGGCTATCCAATTGATGCCCCCTTGTTTTATCGTTCAATAAAGATTGTTCCTCCTTTGAAACTTACCTGTGTCTCCGTAGTCCTCTGTTGTGTGCCTGTGGTGTCGGCTCCTCACGGTGGTGACTCAGTAAGAGAGGGGGGGCGGTTGGTCATCCGAGCATTCCTCCCCTCGACCTGTGTGACATTAATAGTCAGGAAGTTGCTTTAACTACTAGAAAAGACTGGATGTGAATATCTTGATGTATGGAATAAATAGAGACATATAAACACATACCTAAAAAAAGCGGACATGCACAAATTGAATATCTTTGCAGAATGTTTTCATTAACTTTATGGTGGCTTTGCCAGGGATTATCATAGAAACACATATGATGACTTGTTGGAAAGGTGGGGCTGTGCTGAATCCAGAAATACCAAATATGTAGATATAGCATGACAAATCAGAGTGTTCTGTCAATCAATGTATGAGGTGTCTAAAATGAAAGAAAACGGAACACTGACAAAATAGTCTCAAGTCCAAATCATATTATCAGTGGTGAGAAGAATGTTGACAAATTCATTGTTACTGCAAAGCAAGTTACATTAGGTACGTGCTGATCTATATTTATGATACGTTTAATAATGATACATTTCATAAGACACAGTATATTTTACAATTCATATGAAACACAGATCCAGATTGAATCAGTTTAGCATGGGAATAGAACACCTTTATTAAAATATGTATATCCACTTGAATTTTGTTTTGGTCAAGTCATTACTGAATAATGAAATATAATATTGTTAGCTTTTGTCTGTCCAGACCAGCAGTGGGCGGTAGAGCCTACACTGCTTACTTCACCCCATTGGTGTGATCTTTGATTAGATAAGAATAAGATAGTAGAAATTTTTCATTTGATAAGCGTATTGTGGTCTAGTGAGTTGACTACTGTTAGGCTAATGGTTAGGGTGACCACCTGCTAATAAGCCCAAGGAGGGACAAGGGGTATGTTTCTGAGGGACAATGTGGGACACTGCCTGGCGCGGCGGTGCCACCACCCCACGGGCAGACTCACTGATAGTGGTTTACCCATTTCTAGCACATACCACCTAAACATGTGTAATTGCTGATGTATGCTCATGAATAGGCCAACCAATGTGTATTTTTTTTCTAAATAAAGATGCATAATATTTTGAACATTAGTGAATTGAATTGATTGATTTACTTTAGCTATTTAATTTTATTTATTTTTTCATTACAATTTATTCACTTTAAATAAATTATAATATAAAATTATAGGATTAACAGGAATTATAGTTGCTCAACACCTCAGGAACAGTAAAAAAAAAAAAAGAGTCCCTCTCGGTATCTCCCTCAACACCTTTCAGCAACAAATATTAATTTCCCCAGTCTTTCTTGTACCCACACCTTCTCTTTTTAATTGATGATGGCGGTGCGGTGCCTCGACTTCATTCTCTTTCCCCATTTTTCGAATTGGAAAGCGCGCATCTAAAAGTTCATTCCCAGTGTGTCTGGTGTGCACATGCGTGCGCTGTCATGACAACAACGTAAAAAGTTGACAACAACCTAGTCAGCAGTTCAACTGATGGGTGGGTCACGTAGGTGTGGCAACAGTAGCGTGCTGAACTGTCAAGTAATGTTCGTTTGGCTGCCTGGGGCTCGAGGATATAGAGCGACCAACTTTTTTTTTGAGCAAGCATTGATTATGCGTGACAAGGTCTCAATTTGCGGGACGCATGAATTGGGCTTCAAACGCTGTGCGCGCACGCGTTACGCGGGACGGGTGGTCACCCTACTAATGGTTGGATCCAGCCGTAGCTACAGACCTGCCAACCTGTACGTAGTTTGCTTAGCGGGCAAGCATTTTGCCCTCAAATTTTGCTGGTACGATTTGTCACTCTAAACTACGCAAAAACCTGGTGACGCCTAGTGCACTCGCAGTCCTCAAATCAAACAACAGTAAAAAAAATAAAAGAGTTCGACCAATCATAGTGCTGTGATTTGTGGATGACCGATAAGCGGTCTGGAGAAATCTGGAGCGTTTATTTATTCAGCTGAGAAACTTATAGTCTGCATGTTACATTATTGTGCTAATAATAACTAAAGTACCTAATTATGTTTGAGTTCATAAAAAGCCAAGGTGAGTAAGAATCAGTCAACAAACACGGTGAGTAATGTCTTGTCCTGTTATTGTCACCTGCACTTCATGTCAGATGTTTAGTATAGCCTTCTCCATTGGCAATATAGGATTTATATGTGATAAATGCAAGGAGACAGTCAGGCCGACGGAGAAGATTTCAGAACTAGAGACACACATCCAAAGTCTTATTGAGGATAGAAAGAGTTCTAGCGCTTTAGACACTATTTTGGATGCGCCTAGCATTGTGAACTCTTTACATGATTCGGTTCCGGCTGAAGTAGAGCCTGTGCAGCAGGGCAGATGGGTGACGGTGAGGGATCGCTCTAGTCGCGGATCAAAAAACCACTCTTCCGTTCTGATTACCATGACAAATCGATTTGCCCCACTCAATGAAACACCCACTGAGAATTCTGTTGATTGTGCCCTGGTAATTGGTGATTCGATCACACGGAACGTGAAAAGAGAGACACCAGCCACCATAGTCACATGTTTGACGGGAGCCAGAGCGCCTGACATCAAAGCAAATTTAAAAGTGCCGGCTAATGCTAATCGTAAATTCTCAAAGATCATTATTCATGTCGGCACTAATGATGTTCGACTCCGCCAGTCGGAGATCACCAAAATTAATATTAAAGAGGTGTGTGAACTCGCAAGTACGATGTCAGGCACTGTAATTTGCTCTGGCCCCCTTCCTGTTCGCCGGAGTGATGAGATAGTTAGTAGATTGTGTTCACTCAATCGCTGGTTGTCTGAGTGGTGTCCGCATAATAATGTAGAATTCATAGACAATTGGAAAAGTTTTTGGGGCAAGCCTGACCTGTTGAAAAGAGATGGTATTCATCCTTCTTGGACTGGTGCTGCTCTTCTCTCTAGAAATTTGGCTCATAGTCTTAGAGATAGTCAGGAAGCAGACAGACTGGCTAAATTTTCTACTTATTTTTCAACCCTATTAGAAGAAAATAAACATAATCCTAGGTATTTATTTGAAACAGTGGCTAAACTAACGAAAAAGAAAGCATCAAGCACAGAAGTTTCCAAGCAGCACAGCAGTAATGACTTTATGAACTTCTTCACTTATAAGATCGATAATATCAGAGAGAAAATTATAACTATGCAACCGTCTACTACAGTATCGCATCAGGGAGTGCATTGTAGTCTCCCTGAGGAAAAATTTGATTCATTTGTTGCGAGAGGAAGAATTTTGCAAATTCGTTAATTGCTCTTATCATCCAATCGTGGTTGTATCTCTCTATTAGTGTTACTCAATCTTAGTGCTGCTTAGTGCTGGTTTGACACCATTGACCACAACATTCTTTTAAATAGACTAGAAAACTATGTTGGCATTAGTGGAATTGCACTAAATTTGCACTAAAGTTGCAGTAAATGTTATACCTAGATGTAGGTATACCTACGTAATAACCTAGAATACCTTCTAACACTTGATGGCTGCTCTGTCAAGTCCTCGTCGTCGGTTAGGAACCTGGGTGTGCTCTTTGATACCAATCTTACATTTGAAAGTCACATGTCTAGTATCTGTAAAACCGCATTTTTCCATCTTAAAAATATATCTAAATTACGCCATATGCTCTCATTGACAAATGCGGAACAATTAGTTAATGTGTTCATGACATCAAGGCTAGATTATTGTAATGCTCTACTGGGTGGTTGCCCTGCACGCTTAATAAACAAACTACAGCTAGTCCAAAACCAGCAGCTCGAGTTCTTACCAGAACCAGAAAGTACAACCATATTAGCCCGGTTCTGTCAACACTGCATTGGCTCCGTATTAAACATCATATCAATTTTAAAATATTGCTGATTACTTACAAAGCACTAAATGGTTTAGCTCAGTACTTGAGCGAGCTCTTAACGTATTATAGTCCTTCACGTCTATTACGATCTCAAAATTCCGGCCAGTTGATAATGCCTAGAATATCAAAATCGACTTCTGGCGGTAGATCCTTTTCCTATTTAGCACAAAAACTTTGGAACAGTCTTCCTACCATTGTCCGGGAAGCAGACACACTCTGTCAGTTCAAAGCTAGATTAGGGGCTCATTACCCCTCAGAGTGTTTGTTTTGTTTAATTGCCATTTGATTGCTATTTGTTTGATTTAAGACAGTAATTTAATTTGTATTTTGTAAAGTTAAGTTATAGTTTTATTAAAAGGCTCATTAAGGTCAAACTGCAACTCCTGGTCTCCTGTTTGTGCAATAGTAAGGTGTTATCTTTCGATTTCAATCTTTATTTCAATATAGTAGGAACAAAGGTGCCATATGAAATGTTTCATAATTAAATGTATCTTATATTTGAATTTCTCAACATTCTTCTTACCACTGATAATGGGCTTTGGACTAAATTATGTCAGTGTTCTGAAAATAACCAAAATAATCCAAGGTTCTTATTTACCACCGTGGCTAGACGAACAAATAAACAGGCATCACCTGAGCAAAATATTCCGTTACAATGTAGTAGTAATGATTTTATGAATTTCTTCACTGAGAAAATCAGAAACACAATTGTAAATGTCCAATCTTTTATGGTGTCTTATGATTCAGCCTCAATTATCGCCCCTCAAGAACAACTACACCGCTTTACAACTATAGGACAGGAAGAGCTAAATAAACTTATTATTGCATCTAAACCAACAACATGTTTATTAGATCCAATACCCACTAAACTACTTAAAGAAGTGTTACCTGTAGTGGAAGAGCCTCTTCTCAATATTATTAATTCATCTTTATTTTTAGGTCACGTTCCAAGAATATTCAAGCTGGCAGTAATAAAACCTCTTATTAAGAAACCACAATTAGATGCAAATAACCTAGCAAATTACAGACCCATTTCAAATCTTCCATTTATGTCTAAAATACTAGAAAAAGTTGTGTCCGCTCAATTGTGCTCTTTCTTGCAAGAAAATGATATCTATGAAAAATTTCAGTCAGGATTCAGACCGCATCATAGCACAGAAACTGCGCTAGTTAAAATTACAAATGATTTACTTTTAGCTTCGGATCAAGGCTGTATCTCAATACTAGTTCTACTCGATCTAAGCGCTGCATTTAATACTATAGATCATAAAATACTCCTGGATCGACTACAAAACTACACTGGTGTTCAGGGACAGGCATTAAGCTGGTTTAGATCGTACTTATCAGACCGTTACCTCTTTGTCTGCTTAAATGGGGAAAAATCAAAGATAACGTCAGTAGACTATGGAGTGCCGCAAGGATCTGTGTTAGGCCCTCTACTATTCTCAATATATATGCTGCCACTTGGTAATATTATAAGAAAACATGGAATTAATTTCCACTGTTATGCTGATGACACTCAATTATATATCTCATCACGGCCAGATGAAAACACTAACTTATCTAACTTGACAGAATGTCTTAAAGATATAAAATGCTGGATGACGTGTAATTTCCTGCTATTAAATTCAGATAAAACAGAGGTATTACTTATTGGTCCAAAAAACGACCCACGGAATCCCTTACAATACAACTTTAATTTAGAAGGATGTCCTGTTACTTTAGCCACTACAGTTAAAAGACCTGGGTGTCATACTTGACCGCAACTTGACTTTCGAAAACCATATTTCATATGTTACAAGAACAGCCTTTTTCCACCTTAGAAACATTGCTAAGCTACGTAACATGCTATCCGTTTCTGATGCAGAAAAGTTAGGTCATGCATTCATGACCTCGAGACTAGATTACTGTAATGCTTTATTAGCTGGTTGTCCTGTATCCTCAATAAAAAAGCTACAGTTAGTGCAAAATGCAGCTGCTAGATTTCTTACTAGGTCAAGAAAATATGATCATATAACACCAATTTTATCATCTCTACATTGGTTACCTATTAAGTTCCGTATCAATTACAAGGTATTGCTACTGACCTATAAAGCCCCAAATGGTTTAGCTCCAGTCTATTTAACGGATCTTCTATCGCCCTACAATCCGTCACGCTCTTTAAGATCACTAAGTTCAAGGCTTCTGGTCATTCCTAGGATATCTAAGTCCACTAAAGGAGGGAGGGCGTTCTCACATTTAGCTCCTAAACTCTGGAATAGCCTTCCTGATATTGTTCGAGGCTCAGACTCGCTGTCCCAGTTTAAAACTAGATTAAAGACGCATCTCTTTAACCACGCATTCACATAATGCTTACCTTTTATACTACTGCCGAATCGGATCGAATGCATTAATATTATGAACATCAGCTATGCTAATTATTTCTCATCTGCCTTTCTGCTGTAAATAGCGTTCGTCAGCTCCAGTTTGTATCCAGCCTCTCATGGAGACTTCAGATGATCCAACACCTGTGATGAGACGACTAAACGCCTGTGATGAGACGACTCAACGCCTGTGGAGAGACGACTCAACGCCGGCGATATGTTATGCCTTAAATTAATACATGATTAACTAACTGTATTTTTCTATGTACATTTCTAATGCACTTTCTGTAAAGCTGCTTTGAAACAATGTCTATTGTGAAAAGCGCTATACAAATAAATTTGAATTGAATTGAATTGTTCCATTTTCTTTCATTTTAGACACCTCATACATTGAGTGACAGAACACTCTGGTTTGTCATGCTATATATCTACATATTTGGTATTTCTGGATTCAGCACAGCCCCACCTTTCCAACAAGTCATCATATGTGTTTCTATGATAATCCCTGGCAAAGCCACCATAAAGTAAATGAAAACATTCTGCAAAGATATTCAATTTGTGCATGTCCGCTTATTTTAAGTATGTGTTTATATGTCTCTATTTATTCCATACATCAAGATATTCACATCCAGTCTTTTCTAGTAGTTAAAGCAACTTCCTGACTACAAACATGTCAAGTTTCAAAGCAAAATTTAATCTACTCACTGTTTATCCTTCCTGTTCCAGATGACTTTAAACTGCAAGCAAAAAGATCGACAGTATTTACAGTAAACTGAGGGAAACACCCTCATGATCATGTGCTTTAGAGGAAATATGCTGTTTGATGGCATTTGTAGAACAATTGAATTCCTTTCCCTTTGAACACTCAGAACAGATTGATAATAAACTAAGTCAAAGTTGACATTTCATTTAAAGTCCCTGTAAAGGCAATTTAAAAAAAAAATTCTAAACACATTAGAAATGTTAGAAATGTATTGCTAAAACATATTACAAAGACTGTGAACTGTGAAGTACTGAATTGTGTAGTTAGACCGTTAAACAGTTTTTCACCATTGCAATTTTCCGGATTTTCTGGGCGGGGCTAAAAGGGGTCTCGATGACGCACTGGAGCCCCTGAGCTCCTGGACACGCCCCTACTTGATGACGCACTGGAGCCACACTAGAGCAAATTCACATCAGTTTGCCGATCAATCGCGTCAGTCTATTATATACTAGCCTACAGTTTGCTAGCTAGCTATGCCTTTGTCACGGAAATGCGTACTACTTGGATGCCATCACGTACAAAGCAGATCGGTGCCCTTATTTACATTTCCGAAAAACGATCACATCAAGAAGAGGTGGATTAATTTTGTGAAGAGCCACCTTGATGGAGAGCTGAGGATCACCGACAAAACCCGCATCTGTAGTGATCATTTTACACGGGATAGTTTTATAAACGTTCGTCGGAGACAACTGGGCTGAATGTGGCCGAACGGGCCGAACCGACTATCTCCCCCCTTTATCCTCCCGTCACGCCGACAACTGGTGCCATCATCGGCAGTGCGTGCCCACCAATGAGTGTAAGTTGCCTTGTGTACTTGTGTTATAATTATAATAGGTAGTCGGAGTCCACACAGTAACACTACTAAAGCATCCATTTCGGCTGTAGCGGTGACAGAGTTGAGTGTGGTGAAGGAAGCTTTCCCGCGAGTGGGCGTGGTTTCAGCGCAGCCAGCGGACACGCCCCCAGCGTTTGAGAGCAGAGACTACTGCTCATTTTTTCAAGATTTTGATAGCTTATTTTATGTACTTGCCGGCTTTTTTTATCATTAAAATTTGGCTGGGTGACTAATAACACATTTGTCTGTGGTGTGACAAACTCAGAACACATACTTAATTTTGACTTTACAGGGACTTTAAGTTTAAACTTTAAACTGGGTTTTTGTTGCATTTACACTATTCTGACCACTAGGGGTCACCGTGGAGACGGGTGTCGGATTGTTTCGAATTTGAATAAACTATTTCAGTGTTTAACGAAGCCTCAATCTGCCCACCACCAAATACAGAAACGCGCTGCAAATAAATTTTCCCAAACCACTTCATCAGAAATCCCGCCCTACAGCCGATTCTAAAGTTTTCATTGGTCATGTCAATTAGGCCTACTAGCTTATGATTGCCTACACCAAACACTGATCCCTATCCACCTGTTTCCTGGGGGCGCTACTGTAAAAAATAAAGTGGGTGCAACTTCCGGTTAGGCGGCGGAAGTAGCATACCAATGGTATTTTGTGTGCTATTTAGCGAAGAGGCTAGGTGTTTTTCGGATAATGTTTTACTATTTAAACTAAGTCGCAAACCTTTATGAGAGATGTCGTTACGGAGCTCAGGGACAACATGTGCTATTCGCGGTTGTGCATGGGCCTATAACCGGACTATACTAACGTTAATTCAGTGGCAAGTTTTATTATCCAACAATCTTGGACTAAATATTTTAAGTGAAGGCTACTGTGAAGCAACATATTCAGAACATGAATGACACACAGTAAACATTTCATAGTATATATAATATATAGGCTATATATATTTCAAACGTCTGTGAGGCAAGTAGACGCTGAGTTTCGGTTCATTTATGAGACGAGCTGCAGTTCAGGCGCCTGCGCCTCCGTGTCTTGATTATGATCTGCTATATTAACTTCTTATTTATTGGATCCAGGCAATTTGTAGATGAAACATTGATTAAAATTAAGATACAATTAATACAAAACGAAATTAACTTTAAATAAAGGCTCAGTGCTTTCTAAAAGTTATACGATTTTTTTTGTGTCACATCCTTCATGTGTATTTCCCTCATATTGAATATAAAATGCATGTGTTATATTTTTCTAATGTCTGGGCTCCTTTATTAATGTAGTATGATATATATATATATATATATATAAGAGGTTTCAATAGCCTAAATGCATTTTCTGATAATTTATATTTCAGGTTTTGACTGCAAATTTCACCTCCGTACGCTAGAATCGCCCAGTTTTAAATAATTTATCCTCAACTAGTTTAGTGGTGTAGGTCTACGAATTTTATAATGTTAACTTCAAATAATACAAATTGTAAAGATATGACGGGAAGGATCTCTGGGAGTTGGAAGGGGTGTGTGGTGATTTTGCCTGCCCTGACCGCGACACAGGTTCGTGGATCTGAGTATCGCGATTTCGGATTTATTAGGGCCCGAGCACCGATGGTGAGAGGACCCTATTGTTTTTGCTCTGTTTATTATTATTCTTCCGCTTCTTCTTCTTCTTCTCCTTCTCTTAAAAGAATCGCTTTTTAGAGGGCCTAAACATGCTCAAAAACTCATGAAACTTTGCACACGCTTCAGAAGTGGTGAAAATTTACATGTGATATGGTTTTCAAAATTGGGTGGGGCAAATTCGGTAAATTATTGCCCCCACATTTTGCCCTGGCTCTACGTTTCACGTACAGGTATGAAATTTGGTTCATACATGTAATGACCCAATACCTACAAAAAAGTCTCTTGGAGCATAGCCCTAAACACAACAGGAAGTGAGCTATTTTGAACTTCCTCCTAGATTTGGTGCATTTTTCGTAATTTCCTGATGTTGTACTTTAACGAACTCCTCCTAGAGATTTACGCAGATCCACATAATATTTTGTCAGTCTAATCTTAAGGCCTTTGCGACGTTAAATTGCGAAGATCTAGAGTTTTCGTCGAAGGATGTGACCTCGGCGGCCTGACAAAAATGTAGATGTGCAAATCCAATTTCAGTCTCTGGGTGAAATATGCATCATCAGATAACTTCTGTGTAAATCTTGCATGCAGTTCCGGTGTTGCTAGGCAACCACAGACAGTCTGCAGTAACTCAGCCATACAATGTCCGATCTGCCCCAAACTTCACATGTTTGATAAGAGTCCTGTCCTGAACACATGCCCATGCTCATATTTGGTTATAGCAATAGCGCCACCTGCTGGTAGCAGGAAGTGTGGCAAATACAAATACTTTGACATAGTCCTCCTGTATTTATTATCATTACATACTGCCCACCGTGCTTTGTCTTCCTAAAGCCACTGGGTGGGGATGGCACGGGTGCGAGGGCCCTTTCATCGCTGCTTGCAGCTTTAATTTAACATGATTCTTTTATTATTATTATTTAGGAACAAACGAGGGTCTCTGTTTAAAGAAACGCCGGCTCGCAGCTGCAGTCCAGAGCACCGCAGCGCATATCTTCAAGTTTAGCCATAACCGATCGAACGTCCAGTTTAACTGCCACAAGTTGATCTTCTTGTAATAAAGAACTCATCGTGGAAAAAATACACGGCATTTTTGTATTTTCATTGCATTTTTAATTGATAAAATGTTAAACAAATTAACTAATCCATTTTAGTATAAATATGAATGATTAATCGATATTCGAATGAATGAATGAGTGTCAAGTCTCGCTTGTTTACTTCGAACGGGAAGACGCACCCACTTTTGACGCAAGGCCTCATGGGGCGTAGGAAACTTGTGGATACCCGTCACTGTAACCTAAACCAATTAAACCAGTTAAAGTGGTTTGGAAAAGTTGTGGTCTGGTTGTGTTGTGATTATTTGGAGCACACGTGTGTTGTGAAACTGATGAAGATGTTTTCTTAATATGCGGGTGTTTTTTTCTATTTGCATGTCTGTGATTTTTCTATTTGCATGTGTGTGTTTTTTCTATTTGCATGTGTTTTCTTCAGTTACAGCACGTTGAGCTCTCGTAAAACACAACAGAATATTAATAAAGCTTATTTGGTAATTAATGGTAAAATATAACACAATATTACAATCTCTGTGAGCATAGCTCAGAGCTTTCATGATAGTAAAAATGTAAACATTTATTAAATAAAAAACTGTAATATTGATTCCAACAGGGTTGCTGCATTTCACAGTTAAATGAAGTCATTTATGAAAAATTAATTAATTAATTAATATAAATTAATAAAAAAATAATTTATTGATAAGTGATAAGTAACACAAATGAAAGCATGCAATATTCTCTCTGTATATTCTCAATAAACACGTGAAGCAATAAACACAAGGCCCAAAAATGTATAGTAAAGCAGAATTTAGAAATGTATATCATGTTTTTCACCTGTTATGATATTCAACAGTTCCTCATGGCCTCTAGATGACAGTGTTTGATAATACAGTTAAAACAGTCTCTAACAGGGATAATGATTATTACATGAACATCATTTTATGATAAATAATTATGTTCTGGCTATTTGTTGCTTTTATAGTATCACAGTTATATTTTCAATAGTATCTTATGTATAAACAAATATACAGCATTCACAGTAATCACTATTTTACATTAGTTTATTTAGATGCAGTTTATTTACAAATGGAAAATACAGGCAAGTGTGATGATAGAAATAGATTCATAAGATTCATAAAACATTGCAATTACGATCAATGATAATATAGATTAACATCACATGAAGGACATGATTTTGAATAAAGCTGAAACATTTTCAGGATCCTATATTCAGTGTCAGCATCATCTGAGATGAGACATTTTTTGTGTTTATTTTTTGTATTTATTGTGTTTATTGTATTTCAGTGCTGTTTTGTCTCCTCCTGCTCTCTTCTTGATGTTTTCCAGTGTTTCAGCTTTTTCAGGCTCATTTATTTCCTTACAGAAGTGTGATCAGTGAATCTGTGTTGAGAGTGATTTTCTCCAGAGTTTCAGTGAAAAGCTTCAATCACAGCTTTATTTTCTCTAGTTCTTGCAGTTCTTCTTCCAGCTTCTGGACCACAGACACACCATCATCATATTTCTTCTTTAACTCTTCATACTGTATGTCCTCTTCTTCTTTTTTGCTCTTAATCACAAATAGTTTTGCTTCTTTGACGTGTTTGCTGCAGGGCATTTATTTGTGCACACTGTACAGTGATTATCTTTCATCACTGCACCAAGTTCTGCAAACACTGCAAGAGTTTTCTGACCCACCATCATCCTGGATAATGACAGTTCTCCTCACAGATGCTGCAGAACATCTCCTTATAAACACAGCAGAGAATCAGAATCAGAATGAGCTTTATTCACCAAGTGTGCGAAAACATGTATACATACATATATAAATATATGACATGAGAACAGATATTTAAATGAGACTAAGGGATAAAATATAAATAAATAAAATAACCAACACTAGTAATAATAATAATAATAATGTGGTATAGATCTAGATGTTTTAGTGCACAGAGATCTGTAAGGTCTGCCTGAGGAGAGAAGTGTTGTGGCGGGTGAGAGGGGTCTGTGATGATGTCATCTGCCCGTTTCATCACTCTGGCACTGTACAAGTCCTGAAGGTCTGCAGGTGCACACACACACACACGGCCACGTGTCCAGGGGCCCTTACACAGAGAGGGGCCTGTGATGGGAGTTTTTGTTGTTGTCCTACATAAAAATCAGGGCTGCCAACTCTCACGCATTGAGCGAGAGACTCACACAATCGACACTTTTCACACTCTCTCACGCTACACATTAATTTCCTTAAGCACGGAGGCAAGGCAACAAAACACTGATTGATCCGAGGCGTATACATTTTGGTAAGTTGTACTATAACTTTCGATGTACCTATTGTTAATTCGGGTTTATTTAAAGAAGAGTAAAAGATGATCGGGTCACGTGCCGCTTGTACTGAGGCTCTATAGCGATATGCTGAATACTGACTGTTATGGATTTGCAAAAACATTGCAGCTGACTCAAGATGTGTTGCAGAAACTGAAGCAGTTTGAGGCAAATGTCTCCGATTTACGACGTTAATGAGCCATGAAGACAAGTCAACACAGGAAAGAAGCTTTAGTAAATCTATAATAAATCCAGGAGAAAGTTTGACTTTAATTTTCAGAGAGACCAAATCCAGCTTTTCATATCATTGACATTTTACATTCTCTTTTAGTAAGGAACTAAAGCAAAATGAGCTGAAACAGACTCAAGCTGCTCTGGAGAAGAACTGGGAAGTTGTTGAAGAAAATAAGAACGAGGCCCGGGATGATTTATTTCTTTTCAGATGCCCTTTCATAGAAGTTGTGCTGCTGTGGTGGTATGCCATTTAAGTTTTACAGAGTGTGCAGAGCACCATTTTATTTGGTTTCTGATTAAAATATTCCCACACTTTAGATCAGGCCAGATATTTTTGTAATAACGGCTGATTTTTAGCATGCCCGGGAGCTGCTGGGGAATATGTCCAAAAACATTGGACCGTGCAAACCAACATTTGACAAAAATTTTAAACATTTGAAAAAAACAAACACATGGTCTGTTCATGCACATCCTGGTACTTTTCCCTATCATCACACTGGCTTGTATTGTCCATGTCTTGCTTGGCATGACACTGCATTTGATCAATTATTTGATGTACAATACTGCAGTGTGCACGTAATCAACACTGTTTAGGGGACTGTTTGAATTGTATTATTAGGCATTGCCAAATATAAAAGTTTTGTTTCAATATAAAACATGAGAGATATTTGAGTGATTGCAATGAAAGCCAAATTTTGTGGAACTTTATTATTACTATCACACAGACAAACCTGTGCATTAGAAACTGTTGTGGAAAATGTAGATTTTCATTGATTTGCAGTAGAGATTGCAAGGGAATGTCATATGTTTCATTATTTGAACTTCTCTGCTTGATGTTTATACACCTGTTGTATGGACAAAACGGCTGGACAAAGGGCCTCTGACCTGTGTACTTTGGGGGGTCTTAAGGGTCAGCTAGCGATAAGTCGAAGCTAGCAGTAATGGATCCTTGGTCCGTGGAAAACCACTAGAAAAGGCGGCTGCTAGAATGAAGACCTTGATAATGGTATAGAGGCTGCCCAGGTCGGTGTCTCGCCTATTCTTGCAAGAATAAATACTTTTTCATTTACAATTTGACTCGGAGTGTCTCTTACGCAGTGAGGATGTTTAACAGAATTTTGGCACAACAAAACGCTCTCTGCATCTTTGAAATGGCCACAGCGCTTCCTCTAAACTAAAGAAACACTACAATAACAACTTCCAAGGAGACATCAATTTAAGGAGGCCTGGAAAACCATGTTTGGAGCAACATTACCCAGGTGAAAAGGAAATATATTTAAATTGTACTTATTTTGATATACTTAATGTATTTTAAGTGTACTGTATTAAGTGTGTATTAAATGTGTTATTTTGAGACAACTTCAAGTATACTAAGTGTACTTTAATATGTATTTAAATTCAATTTTAAGGTAACAATAATATATTTTAATATACTTAAATGTGTTAAAATGGAACTATTTTAAGTACATTTAGTGTAATTTAATAGCACTTCTTTAAATTGTAGTTTTAATACACTTTAAATCTACTTTCGAAATGTAGCGGAAATATATTTTTAGCTTCACATTAATGTATTCCCAGTATATTTCAAATATAATATCAGCTTATTAATAATGTATTAATAGAACACTACAAGAGCCACTATTAGTATAATAAAAATACATTTTGTATGAATACCATTCAGTATGAAAATAATATATTTTAATGTATTAAAAATACAGTGAAAAATTATCATTCAGTAAAAAACACAGTAACAAATATTTGTATAAAACACACACACACTTTGAAAGCTAGTAAACTTAAATGTACTACACCCAGTGTACATCAGTACAGCAGCATATGTAAACTGTAAACAAAATACATTAACAAAATACAGTGATGATTAACAATAATCATGTAGTAATACCTGAATTAATAATTACTTTACTATGAACTAATGATGAGTTAAGACATGTACTAATGAGGAACTAACCTTAACTACGACATGAGTCATATGAATTCCTGCATGAATTATATACCATCTTAACTACATGTTAGTACATGCATGTCAATTAATGTATTAATTAACATTTCGGGGTAAACTAAATCAAACATGCTCTAGAAAATGGACACATCTTGTGGCCCAAAAGAAGAGCCAGAACACAAGACTAACATCGACTGCATTATGATATAAAGACAGTAAACCAATCCATAAAATAACCACATAAATAACCATCATCTGTGCTAACACTGATTCTAATTTAGAAAATTGCATCTGTTAATGAATATGTTAGTGTAGGTATTTCACTCTTGATGGCAGCAGTGGAATCACTTAAAACAGAATGAGATTAATGTTTTTAATAATGAATGCATCATTGTGTGTTCAATGAGTAAGGCTAAATGGAAATATTGCAAGACATCTGTCATTTATTGATGTTTGTGACAGTTGCTGGTGTCAAATCTATGAACAATTTTACATTGTGCCCTTTTAGTACATCTTTCTTCTGATCTAGAGCATGTTTGATTTAGTTTATCCCGAAATGTTAATTAATACATTAATTGACAAGCATTTACTAACATGTAGTTAAGATGGTATATTCATGCAGGAATTCATATGACTCATGTCGTAGTTAAGGCTGTGATTGGTTCTTATGATAATGAGCTCATCTCACTCAGAGCTTCAGTTGCTGTTGGTCATTATCATAAGAACCAATCACAGCCGTTCAACGGCTCTGGAATCAATCAGGACTATAGTCATGTGTGTTATGCGCATTGTTCAAATTTAAACAAGTACAACATCTTTTATGAAAACATTTAAACATCTTTGGAAAATGTATCTATGATGCATTTCAAATAATATGATGTTGAAATCCTTGTGGGAATTTCAGTAATACAAACGTATCGTAATGGACAACAGCCTTTTAAGTAGGCTATAGCCTTTAAACAAGTAAAAGTGAACAACATTCATTTTAAGTATAGGCTTATTGCAATGCTTAATAATAGTTGACAAATTTTCAACTATTAAAATTTTCCCCCAAAATATATAAATATAAAAAATATATTGCAGTAGGCCTAAGCGTTTAAAAAAGTACTTTAAACACACTAAAAGCTTAACCATTTTGCTATGTTCTTACACAATGTACTTCTAGTATACTTTTTAGAAATATATTAAAGTTATGCTTGTGTTTAGCATATTTCTTAAAAGTATAATTAAGCATATATTTATCACCAATGTACTTCTAGTATACTTGTTAGAAATATATTAAAATGCAATTCAATGTATTTTAAATGCACTTCAAATAAGCATGTTGGGAATACAAATGTATTATAAAAATACTATTTGTATTTCAAATATATTTTTAATACATTTAATACTACGTCTTTTTCACCTGGGTATCGTGTTCAAGAATTAAGGCACTGGTAAGGACAGTAAAGGACGCTGGCTCACTACACATTGGGATACTGATGATGATGACTCTTTTTCCGGCAACGTGACAACGTCCTCATTCTACAACATCACTATGGCATTTATGAACAAAAGCAGAACTACTTGTGTAGTGAGTTGCCTCACATGTTTTAACTTTCGCACTTCAGAAATTCCGTTGAGGGAACAATTTGCATCGATGCTCCCTGGTTTTCACTGTGCATTGTGGAACTTTTTAGGCAGCAAACGTTACAGTGCCCTGTGGCCTGTTTCAGAAAGGAGGGTTAGTCAAATCTCTGAGTATGTTAACCCTGAAATGAAGGAAACTCTGGGATTTCCGTTTCAGAATGGGAAGTATGTCAAGCCTGAGAAAGCAGGGTAAGTCAAGCCCGTTTCTGAAGGAGAGGTAACTACTCAGAATCAGTTACCATGGTGACTTACTCTGTGAACCTAACCTGGTCGGGAGCAGGTTTTCTTTGGTAAACCCAGAGTTTCTTTAAGTCTCCTCCCCCTTTTTAAAGCCTAAGCAATGTTTAAATACTTCTTTCATTCATTCATGCTGCAAAAATAATCTTAATGCAAACGAAAACAAGATTATTTTTCCTACCCCATTGGCAGATAATTTGCTAAATAAGAAAAATTTATTTAAAGTTTTTTTTCTTATGTAGAAAATGCATCTTGATTTCATTTAATCTTTAGATATTTTTTACTAGAAACAACAAGACAAAAATGCAAATTGCCACCATTGTTTAATCAGATGAAGTCAGTTTCTGTTTCCTCTTTGCTTCAATAATTCTTATTAACAGGAGGTGTTCACCATTAAAAACACTCAGTGTCTGAATTCCCTCACATGTTATCATTCACTCATCAAGTGAACTATATAGTAAACTATAGGGAATAGTGAATGAAGGTAAAGTGTTTAACAGTTTTTTTTATGTAAAAAAATGTTTTTGGTTATTCACAGTAACAGGTTTTCATGTATTTTAAAGTAGACTTTATTACATTTCATGTAATTTCACAGTCTATTTTGTAATTGTATTATTTTTAATTACTTTATTTAAAAAATACAGGAAAAATCTGTACAAATAAACAGCAAAACTACTGTAATTTATTGATGGCAGTGCCTAATACAATTCTTGAACAGTCACCATGTTGTTTTCACAACTTACTGCTATATGTTCAGCAGTAGGCTATCTTACTGTATAAACTATTTATATAATCTCTCAATTTGTTTGTATTCCATGAAAAATTATATACATGTAGCAAGAAAATAATTACTGCAATCAATATAGTATACAATTTGTTTTATTACGATTTTATGTGTTTTATTACATTTACATGTATTAATATATCAAATTATGTTATTGCTTATATCTAATATGCAATCAAGGGTGATGACAAAATTTGTATTTATTTATATTTTATAGTGCTTCTTTTAACTAAATGACAGTATTAGTATACCTCTATTCATACAAAAACATGTAACTACACTCAGTTATTGCAATGGTGATTGCTAGTTTTTTCAACAGGGTTTTAAGTTTGATGTTTGTTCTTTATGTATTCCATTGCTCTGATTTTTTCTCCTCCTGCTCTCTTCTTGATGTTCTCCAGTATTTCAGCTTTTTCAGGCTCATTTATTTCCTTCAGCTTCTCAGTCAGAAAATCAACCTGCTGAAGTGTGAACAGAGAAACAGTCTTGAGTGCGATCCTCTGCAGTTCTTCCACACAATGAAAAGCTTCATTTAACAGCTTTATTTTCTCTCTCTCTAATTCCTGCAGTTCTTCTTCCAGCTTCTGGACCACAGACACACCGTCACTGATTTTGTCATCATATTTCTTTTTTAACTCTTCATATGTCCTCTTCTCTTTTTTTGTCTTTGGTACATATATTTTTGCTCCTTTGACGTGTTCTTTGTAGTGGCATTTATTTGTGCACACTGTACAGTGATCATATTTCATCACACTGCACCAAGAGAGATCACTGACCCACCAGCATCCTGGATAATGACAGTTCTCCTCACAGACGGTGCAGCATGTGGCCATGCTGGCTACAGAAGGATCAATATAAGCCTTCTCTTTGTAGGGAACTTCAACTTCATACTCAAAGTTCTTACTGTGTTTGACATCTTTCTTGTTCTGCTCCAGAGCTTCTTGAGTTTGTTTCAGCTCATTCTGCTTTAGTTCCATCATTTGAACATGTGACTGTAGATTAGAGATATTTGCCTCCAACTGCTTCCGTTTCTGCAACACATCCTGAGTCATCTTCAGGGATTTTGGTTGTATTTTGTCAAGAAACTTGAACAATCCTTCCATTCCTCTGAAGCTCAGATTCCATGATCGTTCCTGTATAGTTTCATCTTCTTCATCATCAGGTTCTGACTGACGGTTATTAAACAGGAAAAACACCGGCTGATTCTTGTCATTCACGGCACACTGGATTTTAGCCTCTTTAACAGCCATCAGGGCAGATTTAGGTGGATATCCATCTGAGTGTGTGAAGAGTATGACAACGTTTTCAGCAATATCTTTCCCAAATAAAGACTGAACAGCATCAAATATGTATATTTGACTGAGAGAGAGTCGATTTACAGTTGCTTTAATCACCAGACACACTGTGTGTATTTCCTGAATCCAGTCACATCTACATAAATTAAGCAACCCTATGGCGATCTTTTCATCAAGATCAACTCCACGAGTGTCTCCATATCCTGGTGTGTCGATGATTGTTAGATCAGTTTTACTCTCTTCTGGATAAAACCCATAAACAGTAATGATGGAGGTCTGACTGTGAACTGATGTTCGGTCGCTCTGTTCATCTGTGATCTCAAACCAAACCTTGTCTTCTCTCTGAACACCCAACATGTAGTTGATCATCGTGTTGATCAGGGTTGTTTTTCCTGTTCCTGTTTCTCCCACCATCAGAATGGTTTTATGGGGTTTGCTTGTGTCTCTTTCTCCAAAGGTAATTTTTCTGTATGGGTCAGACTGATCAGAAAGTACTATTTTCGATTTCATACGGCATCGAGCAGGATTTCCATCCTCAATTACACAACTTTTCTTGAGGATTTCATAAATTTTGTACAATTCTGGTTCTAAACTGGTCATATTTGTCTGTAATGTAAAGCAGAAAACAATAAAAAGAAGACATTTAGAAATGTAAAATAGTAAATGGTAACATTAACACAGCTTTCCCTAATGCTATAGTATTTTAGCAATGCTAATGCATTTAGTTATCAATAAAATCTTTTACGGAATAAATCTTGTAACAAATTTTACACTTTTGTTGGGACAAATCAAAAAGGTTTTTTTTATGTAAAGATTTGTATTATCATTTTAGCAGCAGGTTATAAAACAGCATCTTAGAGCAGGTTAATTTGTTGCTAAACAAAGTAAATACAAACTAAATAAAATTTTCATGACAAATATCAAAGATGCAATCTAAATAGTACTAAACAATTCTGTAAAATTTTTTTATTATAAAAAAATCAGTTGGAACTTAAATCAATTATTTTTCTTTCTATACACATATCTAGTATAAGACATTTGAGATATTAAAAGTCTGTAGAAGAGCAATAAGGTGACTTACAATAGATTCCATGTTTGTATCAGTGCTTCTTTCTTTAACTCACTTCAGAAACTTGCATCTGCATTTATACATGGGCAACACCTACTTTGTAAGATCACATGATTTGGCAACACTTTAGAATACGGTTTCTAACCCTAGGAACAAATGAGTAACACAAAATTAACATTCTAGTTAACAAACAAGAAAATCCGATTACTTAATTAGTTCACACATTTACAAATAATCAGAGTAAAAATTTGTATTTGGTATGTTGTCCAAGGAGAGGGCTCCGAGCTTGGAATTTGGCCCGAACAAAAGTACTCCCCCCAAAGAATGCAAAACGAACAATGGACAGCAGCTGGAGAATAGTACTAACACCCCCCAAAATATTGCAAAGTACGAGGCTGATGATGCAGCATTTGCAGGAAGCAGGTTGGACCGGGAGGGCACTCGCAGCTTCAGATGGGAGTTCAGTAGCATCGGACGGGTTAGCTCAGCCAGCAGCCGAACGGAGAGTTTAGTTGCTCAACCGGAACGAAGCCTTACATCTTATTACGAACAGCAGGTGCTGAGGATGGCGCATACAATAAAAGGAGATAGTACACACCCGCTGCATTTGGACTTTGAGTGGATGCCCCTAGGACGACGTCTAAGGGCAATTAAATGCTCCACAAATCGTTACAAATTTACTTTCGTGCCTGAAGCAGTACGGTTATGTAATAAACCTAGGATCTTTTAAAAATGTTTTTTTATTTTTTTATTTTATTTATTTATGTATCTGAATGTATGTGTTAAGTGTTTTATGTGAGGCACCATGTAAGCTCAAATTAATTGCCCCACAGGGATTAATAAAGCTCTAAACTAAACTAAAAATTATATATTCAATTATTGCTTCACATCTAAAGCTTTATTCAGGTTTCATCTTTTACATTTCATAGCTGAACTTCAATAGAATATACAGATTTACCAGCATGTTAGCCATATTTCATCAATGAACAAAATACAATTGTAGCCATACCAGTAAAATCTCAGTAGCCTAACACTTTGTGCTGGTGGAAAATAAATGTTGGAAGTGGAAATATTAAAATAAATCTTTGAAGAGTTATAGTAGCCTACTTAGTTATTATAGTAGTATACCACAATAACCAGCGAACACATATTGTCTTAAAACGTTTAAAACCACATGCCGTAAAGAAAAAGTTCTTCTTTATTGCAACGAATCTTCCCGTCTGTCTCACGATGGTCCCGCCGGGCTGCCAGCGCCGCTGCGGGAGGAAAATACTAGTTAGCATGAACTTTAGGGTGGCCATACGTCCGGATTTTGGCCGGACAGTCCGGATTTTAAGCCCCCTGTCCGGCGTCCGGCGCAGCATCAAGCCGGACACTCATTTGTCCTCCTTTTTGGAGTTGCGGTGAATTATTATTATTATTTTTTAAACAACCTATAAAAATCCCGCATACTGAATCTAGAGCTGCGAATGCGAGACAGAACATAGCCTACTGTATGTGGCTATGTGCGCCAAACCGTGTAGCGCGTGCGCACGGCATAGAGGGAGAGAGCGAGAGAACTTGCGTGCGAGTTTACAGGTTGGTAAAGGTTGTTGACCCCCCCCCCGTCAACAAAACCAATCACCAAAATATATTAATAATGACTTCTTGCCGGTTGGGATGTCTGTGTCCTCCTTTTTGATGTTATAGAAATGGCCACCCTAATGAACTTGCAAACTTGCATCTGCATTTATACATGGGCAACACCATTTTAAATGGGAAGTGAGCACCCGCTCCAATGTTCTTACATATATACAGGATATATAAATCTTTAAAGTGTAATCGTTGAGAGAGATTGAGTGTGTGTGTGTGTGTGTGTGTGTGTAAGCATACGTTTTCATGGAAAAATGGCCTTGCTGCAGTGGACATGTGCGCAGGCGCAATGATATTACTCAGTGCCTGAAACTTAGTGCCGGTCACGTTGAAAGTTATATAGCTGGGGACTATTTTCAGGCGCTGCGTAATATTACTGCGCCTGCTCACCCATGGTATGGCAGCAAAGTTCCTTGATCATTACGCAGGAATGAGAGTATAGTTCCTAGGCACATCGGCCTAGAAAATAAAACTTTTCATTTTCTGTCGGTCTTAGTACACGATGTAACTACAGAAGAGTCAAGTTTTAAATTGGAAAAATATCTAAACTCTTTGGTCATTTTTTTGAGAGAGATGCTATCTGTAACGTGGTGCGGTAGAAATAGCAATGAGGCTGGACCCAGACGCAGTGTGGCTTTATTAACAAACTGCAAACTTAGACAGGAACAGGATACAAGGACTCAAAAACAGGATTCAAGGACTCAGGAATAACCAACAAATGGGTACAACCACCACTCAAAACCAAAATAAAGTGTTCCAACCAATCACCGACAGGGGCGGGTGTTGTGAGGTTTTGAGCTCGTGCACGGCTGGACGCGAAGTCGGAGCAACACCCGCCCCTGTCGGTGATTGGTTAAAACACTGTTTATTTTGGTTTTGAGTGGTGGTTGTACCCATTTGTTTTTTAAATAATTTATCGGGAGCATTTATGCTGATGTGTAGGTTGTGGCGACAAATATGCTAACTTGAAAGTATTTCATGGACATACAGAACAAAAAAAAGATTTATACTTTTATGCAGGGTTTTGCGGGCGGGAGAAGGTAACATATATTTTTGCGGAAGCGGGACTAATCCTGCGGGACTGAATCACCTATTCAGTTGAATGAGTTGAGGTAGATCACTATTAACAACTACTATTTTTCATACCTCCTAGAGGAACACTAAGAACTACTATATACAGGTTCAAAATGTATGTGAATAATGCATAACTATTTCTAAAGTGATGATCATCAGTCTGTTATCAGTATCAAACCTTGGGATGAGATCTGTGAACTAGGATACTTGATGATGTTGTCACCACCAATAAACTTAAAGGAGCATTGCGTAGGTTTTTACTTAAAAATAATCTTTAACATAGAGTTTTCATTTGTACATTTATGAGCCAACCATGATGTAATAGAAAGAATGACACCTTGAATGTCCACCACGGTTGCCTCTATCAGCCTGTAGGCTCAATTGTGTGTGGAGGAGTTGGGTTCGAATTGGTGCAAAAATTCACAAAATGTGACGTCATTCGCGTTCTCGTCTACTTGGGCTTACATCCGTATACGGCATTTCAGAATGTTTGTAAACAATAGGCACCAAGTGTCACATGTCTGTCCTGTCTTGTGATGCACATGGGTGTTTGTTATGTTGAGCCATGTGCTCTTGTCTTAGTTTGATCCCTCCCCCTTGTTATCTGATTATTGGTTTATTTGCTCCACCTGTCTGTCTCGTTACCCTCCTTTGTTTGCCTCTCTATTTAGTCTTCCTGTGTTTGCTGTCCTGTGCTCGTTCGTTGTATTTGTTACGTGTATTCGTCGTGTGAGTTTTGTTCCTGCCCTGCCTTGTTTGTGCTGGATTAAGTTTGTACGTTGTAGTTTTCTTTTGTTTATTTTATGTTTTGGTCCTTATTAAATACTTCTTACTCTGCACTTGAATCCACGGATTTATTCCACACCACGCACCGTGACACCAAGATACTTCCGGGTGGCTTAATAACGTGAGCGGCTTCTACTGACTAACTGAAGAGATCCAGCCGGCTACTGTAACAGTTACACAGTTAAAAACATTGTTGTTGATAAAAGTTGAAACGATGATGAAAACGTGTTGTGTTTGGGGTTATTTTGCCTAGAAAAAAAGAGCTAGAGAGTATTTTATAAATATGTGTAGGCCTACTATATTACATATTTTTAATATTTTTTACTTATTTCATTAAACACAGTTGTTATTATGATTAAAAAACGCACTATATTTAATTAGATTTTTTACTTTTATTACATTTTTACTTTCGACGGTGGGTCTCCCTTCCAAGCAATTTACTAGCATTGCTCTCCAATAGAGTCTGTCTGCATCCTGCAAGACTTCAAGTTACGCCCCAAGACTTCAAGTTACGCCCCTTCAAATTACGTCCATTCAAGTTACGCCCACTTCAAGTCGCTCACTGTTTAAAGCAGCGCTGCAAATACAGCGTGTTCTCGTCGGTGTATTAACGCGAGAGCGATTGGAACACAGTTCTGTATGCTTTTGAATCGCTCTCGCACGAGTTTAACAACATAAACAGAACATACTGGAGTTGATTAAACTGACTCTTAGCTGTTTAAAAACCGAAATGCATGTTCTGGTATACAGTAAAGCAATCTGCAATCTGCATTAGTGCCAGGGTATTGATAATGTAGCCTATTGCAAGAAACCATATTGCAATGTAGGCTATTGTTTTATTAATTATTCTTCCCACCTCAACTAAAGTGTGGAGCAAGCTCTAATATATCCTTTTGAAATTGGGCTGTATTTTTATTTTATTTTTAAATAAATACTTTTAAACATCTTTTGATGTCTTATTGTATGCCTTGGCTGATGATTAAAAATGATGACTGATATCAACAGCACTAAAGAACAGCTAAATGCATCGCTGACAAACAAATCTAAAGATATTTTTGAGACAAATGAACAACAAGCACATCCATAACAAAAGCTTTTAATTGAAAGGCAACACAATGAGGGTTAAAGGACAAATGAGGAATTGTCACTCAAAAGCACCACAGCTGCAGAAAAAATAAAGAGGAAACAGTCATAAACTGGTTTTAAAAAAAAACAATAAATTAGGCGATATCTATGCATTTACATCTATTAGGTGACATCTTATACATTTTAATAATGGAAAGTGACCACTCCAGGGCGATCTACTACTGGGTCATTCTATAGAAATCTCATTTTTTTCTGTCCCTAGCCTTTACAGAAATATTACACTTAAAAGATACTTTAGGGTAAATATTTTCTTTATTTTTTTTTAAATAAAACAATATTCAATTTGAACAATTACACCTTGAGCCATCAATGTGGCAATATTTGATTTTTCATTAATTATACAGAATCCCAAGCACCACAGACGTGTTCATCCCCACAGTCATGTACAGAGGGAAAATGCTTTATTTGTATGTCAATAACAGGGTTTCCCACCATTTAAAATACAATAATGCATACATAACTATCATAAATATTGTGTAAATTACATAAAAAAACAAAATGCCAAATAAATATTATAAAATTTATAATGAAAGTAGTGGTCCCTGGAGTTGTCATTGGTGTTACCGTTAAACCAAAATCTCTTATTTTAAAATAAAAATCACACTGATGACATCACTTGACTTTCTCCTTCCAATTTCCTGAATAACTATAAAGAAAGGCCCATAGTAAATAATCTGTCTCTTTTCAGTTATCAGACATTTTCTCATTTATCTCATGATTTTATATGAAGCTTTTAGTTGAACTCACTGGTATGACCTACTTTATTGTTAGGTAATTGTACAAATCTAGAATACAAATGGATTAAACTAAATTTAGTTAGTATACCATGATTGACAACATGTGGTTTGATACCTTGCAGCTGCCATTTTGTAAAATGAATTTTTCATGAAAATTGTCACTGGTGTTACTGTCACTGGTGTCACCTTTCTTATGGGTAACACCAGTAACACCAGTGACTCCCATTTATAGATAAACTTTATTCAAAGCTATTCATTTAGATTGAATGCCAGATGTAACAATTTAGTCTCATCTAATTATAGTTGAAGAATAATGATCTTTGGTCTTAGAAAAAAAAGACAGTAACACAGTAACACCAGTGACACAATGCATCACCAGTGACATATCCTACATGTCACATTAAATAAAATATCACATGATGTGACGATGATAATTTTACATTCTGCTTACACTCAAAGTTAAGATTTAGAGGATTGCATCATTACTTGATTTTAACTGGTTTTCAAATAGTTTCGTTTTAGCAAATTGCAAATCATTCAAGCACACTTTTAACAAACCTGATTAAAATAAATAAAACATAATTTGTTATTTGTTGCATTATTATTATTATTTTTCTGTAACTCTGACTACATGTGCTGAATTTTTTTAAAATAATATTTCATAAAAACCTTTAATATTGCACAATATTAATAGTAAATAAATGCACAAAAAATATAAAAAAACCATTAAGCTGTAGTTTGTATATGTATTCATAAAGTCAAAGGGTAATCTAATAATGTCGTCTAAGTTTAAATGTTAGATATCTTTCCATACCAAAAGTGGACATTTCTGTAGAATGACGTGGCGTGAGACAGATTGCCTGACAGACTCTGCCCTTGTGCAATGTAAAAAGCGTCCATATGACTTATATTATACACTTATACACTACATTTACATGGTTATCTCGGGAACATATTCTTACTGTTGTCTCTATATGAGCTGGCATCTTGCCGACAACATCTCGTTTTGAGTTTGACATATCGTGTGGTTCTGTGTGATTTGGACAACTTCAAGTTACGCCCACTTCCAGTTACGCCCGCTTCAAGTTACGCCCCTCTCTTGCAGTCCGCAGACAGACCCATCTCTTGCCATAGGAACGCTTCGGCTTTTGCCATCCGGAAGAACTTCTATTACTGTTCTGACGTCATGGTGAATTGTCGTATACGGCAACCATTAGTAAGCTGAGGCAATCGTTAGCAGTTAGTGTTTCAAATGGACTCTGCGGACGGAAAGAAGCGACCAGCCTCGAGCACAATCCAGACACCCACGGAAACTCCTCGTAAAAAAAAAAGAAAAAAAGCCTTATCTAGTGCGGCCAAAATAGAGAGTGACCGGCGTCGGGCAAAGACAAGAGTCAACATCGGAGGCATTTGATTCTTGGATCCTCAGTAGGCCTACTCTCCTGCACGGGAACTTAGGACGAGCTGTCCTAACAGAAAAAAAAAAAAACGAATTCGGGTTGGGTATTCTGAATGAAAATAAAGTATGACAAGTTCATACATCAAGGTTAGAGTTCCTTTACCTTACCATATTGTTATTGCTATTCTACAAATAGTATAGTAGTACAACTACAATAGTAATGTATCTAAAAATAAGCATAACGTCTTCAACTCAGTTATATAATTTAGCGTTACTCTACAATAGTCAAAATAAGAGGTCTGTGAGTGTCGGGAGTGTGTGTTACAGTGTAGTGTTACAAACCTTTTAGAAGTAGACTTCAGTTGATAATATAAAGTAAGTTAGCACTGCAACATTTTACTAAAATATGGTCTGTCAAACAATAACCTTTACAGTACTGTAACTTTTCTTACCTCTGTAAACATGCTGGTGAATCTCGATGAGCCGTCTGTGGTTGCTGCGGTCTGGTTGCTGTGGTCGTGCTCGTCTGAGCGTGCGCACCGAGAACGAGCATGAGGCTGGCTGCAGTTTCTCTAACGGCCACTGGTGTCAGTAAGGGTTAGACATTTCTGAATTTACGCAATGCTCCTTTAATAGATTATCCCCCCTAATTTTTTTTTTCTTTTTATAGCAGCCAAAAACTACTGTTTAACAGTCAAGGGTCAAGAGTCAAACTAAAGCAAACACTGATCACAAAAATGAAGACTTCAAACAAACAAAAAAAATTCTATACAACAAACCTGTGTAATTCTCAATAATACATTTTTATAAAGTCAAACTACTTTGTAATAACTGAAGCTAATAATGCTTTTTTGTTGTGTAATTGTCCTCGGCTGAGATCTTGAGAGATCTGTTAGTGTTTAAAGGTGCCCTAGAATGTTTTTTATTTTTATTGTATAATGTTTTCTGGGTTGTTAGTGTTATAATGTTAGTATGTTTTTTTAGATAAAAAATTGTCATAATTTAGAAATAAAAGGCATTTTTCCTAGCCTGATTTTAGCCTCTGATGTGAACGCTCTGTTTGAAGGGGCGTGTCTGTGTGTGTAACCGGCCTCTGCTGTGATTGGCTGACATGATTGCATATGAAATAGCTACGTATTACATGTGAAACTCTCTCGAATACTTTTACTACAGATATTATACGTTTTTACTATTACAGCTATCGAGATTAACGAATCGTGAGATGTTTTTAAGTATTTAGATCTATTCCCATCATGTTGCCGTGATGAGCATTGAGCAAACAGACGACAGTGTGTTGATCGCGAGAATGAAGATCTTATCATTGCAACGCAGTTTCTGCACTCTCTCTAATGCTTTCACCAATGCAAACACGATGATGTAAATACAGTATTGAACGATTTTGAGAGAAAGATTACCTGTCTGAACTTGAACAATTACACATTCAGAAAGTGTTGCTTGGTAGCTCGATCGATCGAGGCCAGCTCTGGCCCAAGTTGAGGAAACAGTCTTGTTGCGTCGTCTGTGAAATGTTTGGAAATTTCCAGAGAAAATAAAATTAACCCATTGTTTCTTCAGAGGCTCGGATGAAGGAACTAAATACCTTTGTGTTCATTTGTACATCCAAACACTGATCGACTGCCATGCTTCGGCTGCGCAGTCCCGCCTGTCATTGAACATGGGCTGGCATATGCAGATTTTTGGAGTCGTACATATTAATGATCCGACTGTTGCGTCACAGTCGGTATTATGTGGAGATTCGCCTGTTTTTCAGGGGTGTTTTTCAAAAACGAGATTTAAGTAAGAAGGAGAAAACAATGGTGTTTCATACTCACTGTATGTCATGTCCATACTGAACTCTTGTTATTTAACTATGCCAAAATAATTTCAATTTCACATTCTAGGGCACCTCTAATGTTCTGTTGGGATTTAAGGGTTTCTGTTGTCTGAGTTTAAGAGAAGGAGAAGACCAAGAAACACTGATGATATGCTGCATGTTGCTTGATTTAAAAGGCAGTAAGTGTAGGCTTATCACCACAGGTACTCACAAATCAGGCAACCAACTGGACCTGGTCTACACACGCAACTGCATCACAGACAATGTTTTGGTTAAGCCTCTCCACGTTTCAGATAATTTCCTCATTACTTTCATTCAATCCACAACTCTTTGCATGCTTCACCAACCCCTCTACCAGTTACTTTCAGACGAAACCTGCGTTCATTTTCTCCCTCCCATCTCTCCACTGCTGTGGCATCTTCTCTACCCTCACCCTCACAATTCTCATCTCTGGATGTGAATACCACAACGGATACTTTATGCTCCACTTTAACTTCTTCTTTAGACAATATCTGCCCTCTCTCCTCCAGGCCAGCACGCACTACTCCCTCCAACCCCTGGTTATCCGGTGTTCTTCATGAACACCGGACCAAACTCAGGGCAACGGAGAGGAAATGGCACAAATCAAAAGACACATCTGACCTGAGTATGTATCAATCCCTGCTCTCTTCCTTTTCTGCTGATGTTCATGCTGCGAAATCTTCATATTTCCACAACAAGATCAACAGCGCCTCTAACACATGAACAATTTTCAAGACATTCAACTCTCTCCTCTGTCCACCACCACCACCACCCTCCTCCTCTTTAACGGCTGATGATTTTGCAAACTTCTTCACCAACAAAACAACTATATGATCAGCAGTCAGTTCTCAGCTCCACACACACTGAAACTCAGACCATCCTCTCCCACAACCATAAACTTTCTCTCCTCCTTCTCTCCACTAACCGAGGAAGAAGTATCTAAACTTCTCCTCTCCAGTCATCCTACCACCTGCCCTCTAGACCCCATCCCCTCACACCTTCTACAAGCCATCTCTCCCACACTTCTACCAGCACTCACACACATTATCAACTCATCCCTCAATACCGGCCATTTCCCTACAGCATTCAAGCAGGCTCGGGTAACTCCTCTGCTTAAAAAAACAACATTAAACACATCACTTTTAGAAAATTATAGACCTGTCTCTCTCCTGCCATTCATTGTGAAAACACTTGAATGAGTTGCTTTCAACCAAGTGTCATCTTTCCTGTCTCTGACCAACCAGCTGGATGTAAACCAATCTGGCTTCAAGAAAGGGCATTCAACCAAGACTGTACTACTGTCGGTCACAGAAGCCCTGCGGATCGCAAAAGCTGCTTCCAGATCATCAGTTCTCATTCTCCTTGATCTGTCTGCTGCCTTCGACACAGTGAATCAATCATGAGATCCTTCTGTCCACCCTCTCATCACTGGGCATCACTGGGCATCACTGGAACTCCACTCCACTGGTTTGAGTCCTATCTCACCGGTAGGTCCTTCAGGGTCGTATGTAGAGGCGAGGTATCCAAAGCACATCAACTGACCACAGGGGTTCCTCAGGGTTCAGTGATTGGACCGCTCCTCTTCTCCATTTACACCACACCACTGGGACCCATCATACAGGCACATGGTTTCTCTTATCATTGCTATGCTGATGACACCCAGCTCTACCTCTCATTTTAACCAGATGATCCCACAGTATCTGCACGTATCTCAAGCTGTCTGGCGGACATCTCGGCATGGATGAAGGAACATCACCTGCAGCTCAACCTGGCAAAGACTGAGCTTCTCGTCCTCCCTGCCAATGCGTCTCTACAGCACAACTTCACTATCCAGCTAGATTCATCCGCAATCACCCTGTCAAGGTTGGTAAGAAATCTTGGAGTATCATTTGATGACCAGCTGACCTTCACAGACCACATTACAAAGACAGCTCGATCATGCTGGTTTGCACTGCACAACATCAGGAAGGTCAGGCATTTCCTTACCGAGCATGCAACACAACTTCTCATCCAGGCCCTGGTTATCTCCAGGCTTGATTACTGCAATTCTCTTCTGGCTGGACTTCCATCATGTGCAACTAAACCTCTACAGATGATCCAGAACGCTGCAGTCCGTCTTGTCTTCAACGAGCCCAAAAGGGCCCATGTCACTCCTCTGTTCATCTCTCTGCACTAGCTTCCACTCGCTGCTCGCATCAAATTCAAGGCATTGACGCTTGCTTACAGATCCACCACAGGCTCAGCTCCGTCCTACTTTCACTCACTCCTACGAGTCTACACCCCGACCAGAAACCTACGATCGGTCAATGAGCGACGGCTCGTGGTACCATCACAGAGAGCCATAAAATCACTCTCCAGAACATTCTCATTCACGGTTCCATGCTGGTGGAATAATCTCTCCGCCTTCATCCGGAATGCAGAATCCCTGACAGCATTCAAAAGACAACTGAAAACTCATCTCTTCCGTGAGCACTTAACATAAAAAAATATAAAATAAAAAAAACCTTTCCCTCCCATTTAAATCCTCCCTTGTCTGATTTTTGCTAATTTGAGCAATGGCTGAACTTTGTATTTTGAGCACTTCTTGTGTTGTTGTTTTTAAATGTAAATGTAAGTGTAGTGCAATTATGTCTATTTTTACTACTTTGATGTTTTTTATTTATTTCATGAATTCAGTTAAATTTAAAATATATACAAAGTATTTAAACAACTAATTATTGTTATATACCTCTACATGGTTAGTCATATTATTGGAATATCTTGTTTTCGTGATTTACCACGAATAACATGTTTGGACCATGCCTCACAGACAACACTATTTTGACAAATATAATCAGCAAGAGCTTTATTTGTAGTAACAATAATACAGCATTTTCTCTGCCATACAATATATTTTAAAACTAATTACATGCCATTTAGCAACACAAGTCATTCAGTTTTTATTAATTTGATATTCTAATATCGTTCTAGCTTACTGCAATGTGCAAGTCTCTCATACCAGCCACCAAGCCAACGCACAGAGTAACGTTAAAACATAACTTTCAACACTTTAAAATATATTTTTAGTATGATTGTTTTGACCAAGTAAAACAGCATTGCATTTTTTTCAATTTTAATTCGTAAAGTAAAGTGACCTGGGTAGCAATTCAGCACTTGCGGCTGTTTAAATAAAATACTGTGAATTTAAGTGATCAAACAAAATTCAAGTTCAGGGACCGGCAAACATTAAACGGAACTTTAATCTTAAAATAAACAAACAGCAAAAAGAAAGTAGCTACTGTGGCATATTAGCAAAATAAAACAGCAATGAAAATTGTCCCTGGCCTGGTCCACTCTCGCCCTTCACTCTATTCATTCCTTCCCCCATGGGATTGGAAACTGGTGTGTCGTGCAGGTGTCTCTCATTAGCATTTGCTCATTCCGCTCCCTCGGCTCTCAGACCCGCGCTGCTTCATAAAGTGGTATGAAGATAGTATACACACACAACATGTGTCTAACCAATGTCCCTTTCAGGCAAGTCTTTTCACTCAGCGGCCATCTTTCAAAATGCCTCTCTGGCAGCTATTTCAGGCTCTTTTACATAGAAGGTGGGATTTATTCCGCCATATTGTGTATTGCACTTTCTCCCATTCATAGTGGTACTAGTTAACCGTCTTTGTATATCTATATCTATTCTATATCGTCTTTGGTCTAATTCCCAGACTTCAGTGAACGAATGCTGGCGCTCGCATGTGGGTCAAAATAGATAGAGCTAATTTACCAACATATTTTGGATCCTAAGGTGTAAGCACTTAAAATCTCTTCCAACAATTATAACAACACCATAAACTGCAGTGTTTGTTGCTGCCATGCCATTTGCAGCAATATTGAGAGACTTAGTTTGTTCAGTAAACCACTGTTTAATAAATAAAAAAACATGTTTTTTCCCACTTCAAAATCGAGGTATGTACCGAGCCGTCATTTTTTTTGTGTAGGCTTACTGTTAAATAAAATAATAAAATTGTAGGCAAAAACCACCTTCATTGCAGGTATAGCATTGTTTAGAAACTTTAGATACAACAGCGCAAGGTTGGAAGAAAATAGTCGTTAAATGCATCATTAACTTCAACATTGTGCATTTACTGCATTGTATATATTTAATTTGACCTAAATATGCATTTACATTGTGCATGCACACACACACGCACACACACACACACACACACACACACACACACACACACACACACACACACACACACACATATATGTGTGTATATATCCAGAAGGTGTCAATAAACAATATATGTCCCCACCAGTGTTGTGTGTATCTTAAATCTTACTGTAACGTAACTACTTTTTCGGGCAAAAAGTAGTGTAACGCGTTACTGCTGAAAATTTGGTAACGAAACGTAGTTCCTTTTTCAATTCCGCACAACGTTACTTTTCCCAGGGACAGATTTGACAGCGACACTGTCTCCTCAGCTGCGCGCTTGCAATAGTCACAAGCTCCACATGTAGGCTACGTGACAGAGGCTTGTAGCAGAGCAATCAATTCTATGAATTACACTGCGCAAACCAAAAGTAATACTACCCACCAGATGAAGAAGGGTTGGCTCTCCACAGAACACAAAATATTCATTTTATTGTATTTTTCGTGTTCGCATTTATGAGGAAAAAAAAACAACGTTATGGACGTTCTTCGGACGTGACCGCTCTGAAAGCGGCACTAAAAGACTGCTTTAAAACTTTCAGAGACCTCGCTCAAACAGGTATTTAAAACACCAAACATTAAGGATTGGCATATCAAGCAAAATAATATTCGATGATTGCTCAAAAATTGTACCTCTCCCCCCACATGCTTACGGTAAGACGGGCTACTGTATAGGCCTATGTGTTGTAGCCTAGTCATTAAAGAAAACGATTTAGTTTCATATTTATGTTTAAATAAAATTCTTAATTTTTTTATTTCATCTATGTTGATTATATGAAAAGTGAAAAGCATGAGTAAGATCATAAGATGCGCAATCGGGAGACAAATGGAGTGGGCAGACATGATTTTGATTAAGTTAAGTTTGTTTTCGTAGAAAGCCTTTCTTTAACGTGAATTTCGTTTTATATTAATTGTATCTTAATTTTAATCAATGTTTCATCAACCAATTGTCTGGATTTAATAAATAAGAAGTAAATATAGCAGGCAGGCAATAGCCTATAATCAGGACTTCTCAGGAGCTCCGTAGAAAGCCTTTCTTTAAAGTGAATTTCGTTTTGTATTAATTGTATCTTAATTTTAATCAATGTTTCATCAACCAATTGTCTGGATTTAATAAATAAGAAGTAAATATAGCAGGCAGGCAATATAATCAGGACTTCTCAGGAGCTCCGTGCCGGCGCGTGAACTGAGCTCATCTCATAAATGAACCGAAACTCACCGTATAAGCTACTTGCCTCAAAGATCTGAGAAATATATAGAAAGCTTGAAATGTGTACTTTAAAACAAAGCTATTCAAAACGAAAGAAAACAGACTAGCTCTACTCATGTAATCCGTATGAAAAGTGCATTTCTCTCTGGCGCGTTCACCTACTGCGAAGATCGCGAGTCAGATCGTCAACTTTATCTTTGCAGCCTACATTGACAAAGAAAACACTTGTTTATTAATAAACAATTGAAATGTCTCCTTGCTATATTTGACATATTCATAACCATTACTTTTGCCGGTTCTTGGTGACATTTTTCATGAACGCGTCACCACCGCTAGTTAATATTGTTCTTTGGTGTTCAGTTTAGGTTTTTCAAATGTTATTTAAATAAAAATATATATTTCTATCTCAAAATCTCTCTTTTTTCTAGTTTTTTCTTCTAGTTTTTCAATAAGTAGAGTTCATAGTAGAATTGTATGTAGGCTTACATATTTAGGAACAGATATTAGGTTCTGCCCAAAGTCAAGCAACGTAAAAGTAACGAGTAACGTAAAAAGTTACTTTCCAAAGGGGGTAACTAAGTAAAGTAACGGATTACTTTTTAAAGAAGTAACGAGTAACGAGCAAACACTACTTTTTAAAAGTAACTTCCCCAACACTGGTCCCCACATACATCAACAGCTTTATTAAAATGTATTAAGAACATTTTAATTAACTGTTTAAACAAGAAAATTACATTTCCCTTTACTAAAAGGGAACACGACGTTCTATTGTGACTCGCGATACCACACAAAACCACAAAAAGAAGGGTAACAGTTCGCGTGATGCACACGTGCTGATAGAGCCCGCATGCAAGGTCTGTAGTTTCAGTTCTGTTCATTGTTATACCAGTCACGCACAAGTGGAATGGATTGAATTTAGAAGTTTGATTGTTTTGGGTATCCCATACTGTTCATTAAGGGACCCGGTATCTCTTTGAGACGTCACGTGACGTCGTGAATGTGCGCTCACTATCACAAACTAGCCAGTTCTGAAATAGTCAGAGGATGCAGTGCAAACTATTTTAACCTTAAAGAACGAGTTTGGTATTTTACACTTAAAGCCCTGTTAGTAATCCCATGACAGTAATATACATGTATTGTAAAACAAATGCACTGAAAAATAAAATAAACTTTCATAAATAGTGTCGTACTAATTTCTATACTTGAAAGAGATAATCATGTGATCTTTTATTTTGACAGAAACTGCATCAAAATTTTATTTTGGCGGAAAACATGGGTTCCAAACGCGTCTCATTACAATTCTAGTAAAATGCGTAATCGTCAACTATGCAGATGGAAATAATGTAATGGGTTCTACACTCATAAGTGTTAAAGTAGCCTAGTTCTGCTTACCACAGTTCTTTACACTCACTCATTTCTCTCCTGATCCTCCTCACTCCTCATCAGCCACTTTCTTTTGGCCTGTTTCTTTTTCACGCTGTTTCCCTTCACTTAACTCACTTAATTTTTTAATAATCGCGAGCTGCAACTTGCTGCAAGTCAGTGATTGACAGAAATCAGAAGGTCTCCAAATGATCCATGCTCCATTCATTAGTGCCTTCAGTTTGATCTATCCTGGATAGAGATTTGAGGTAACACCAGCCTCTAGAATATATACTAGATTTCAGAATAATGCAGAATAAATCAAATATAACATTTTATTTGTCAGGTAAAAATGTATCATGCCAATTGCACAAGTAAATGGTTAAAAGCCAGTTCAGAAATAATAAATACACAACATCAATTGCTGCATGGGGGTTTTCTGGTTACAGGTTCCCAAAGACTGCTCTGCCACTTACCCTTATATACCCAGACCAGAACAAAAGGCTTGTACAAATATCTTCTAGAGTTGTTTTTGGGTCTATTCATGTATCCCAGGGGGTAACACCTGGTTTCAGGGGAGAGTAGAGAATTATCAGATATCTTGAAGAGACACCACCCAAAAAAGGAGAACAGGATTCTCCAAAGTTTTTAATCTTTCTCATTAGTACCAATGACTGCAATGAAATTAAGACCATTTTACCAATCACACTGAGATATTGAAAATGATACCAAACATGAAAACATCAAATGTGGTAAATAGACATTCTCAGTGAACTTTTAGCGCTTTCTTTGAGGTCTTCTCTCCAGGGGTGTTTTTTTTTTTTTTTTTGCTTTATTACAGGGTGCATTTTATCTCAGCTTTTGTCTTAGCATGAAAATCAAGTCTAGGCGACTCACAACGATTCTATTTTAGAAACGGTTTCTATTTTTTGGCTGGAACAACAGTGAATGATAAAAGCATGTAATGTGACTTTAAATATCTTTTAGTCCTCCCAGCTTTGCAGCTGTAGTAAAAGCAACAATGGATAATTCACCTAATATCTTTAAATGAAACAAACAGAAACAATTGTTTTAGTAACTCGGTATGCATTTTTACATGGTATACATTTGTAAATTTGATTATGTTTATTTCCTTGTGAGTGCCATCAAGATTAATCTCAGGTGTCCGCCCATCTCTGTCTCATCTGATAGTGCTGCCGAGGTACGTAAACCTATCGACCTCCTCAATCCATCAACCTTAATCACCGATGTACATGACTTTTGCCGCTAATGCGTAATCTGACCATCGCCGGTCATGCAAGCTTGATGTTATTTCAAGTTGTTTGCCGTTTTCAGTGAGCAGGGCGATATCATCTATAAAGTCAAGATCAGTGAGACTGCTGTTTCCTTCCCAGGCAATGCCTGCGTGTGGTCTTGCCATAGCCTTTCTCATGAAAAAATCGAGGGCCACGTAAGAATGGCGTCAAGATGCATCCTTCCTTGTAGGCCTATAATGCCGGTCTCGATGTCGAAGAAGTCGGTGTGCGCAGTGGTTCTGCTATTTGTTCTGTTTTCTTTGACAGAGCAAAAACAGAATATGTCTATGAAACTTGTTGTTCATTGAACTGTTGTATAAAATCGTCACATTTGTGATCGGGCAGATGTTTGGAAAAACAGCACAATTGCTTGGGTGATAACTCATAATAGGCTTGCTTAGCTATAAAAAAACAGAACTCATTAAATGTTTTGTTTTTTTAATCATTTTGATGACATTTCTACCCCACTAATGTGATGGCAGAGAGACAGGAGAGAGCATTTCAAATTCCTCTGATCACATAATTTAATGTAAAATTGATTATTATTGATGAAAAGAAGAACATTCTCTGTAAAGAAATGAACATGAACATGAACATGAGACATGAACATATGAGAATGTATCAAGTTATTTCTAAATGTGCACTCTTTTGGGCTTAAATCCTTAATGTAGCTGTTTAAAGTAGCCATGTGATCACAATGGAGCAGATGCGATTCAACACGCTTCAGTTGTGAGGCCCTGGCTGGCCTGTTTATAGCCTCACTCGCACTGGACAGACAGTGGAAATGAAAATTAATGACATTCTATTGTGACTCGCGATACCACACAAAACCACCACAAAAAGAAGGGTAACAGTTTGTGTGATGCACACGTGCTGATAGAGCCCACAAGCAAGGTCTGTAGTTTCAGTTCTGTTCATTGTTAAACCAGTCACGCACAAGTGGAATGGATTGTTGCTTTTTTATTTACAATCCAAGCTGCAGATTGAAAAAACAAACAAACAAAAAAAACAATAAACAGTGCAAACATGACTCAATGTTAAAAGTTAGACAAATCTTTGTTGACATCCGGAGTATGACATGATATTCACCCTCTAAACCTATTTTAAACCTAAATTTCACCAATTCTTTTTAATTGTTATTCATGCAGCTTTTTTAAAATTTTATATTATTTGTGTATTAATGTATTAATATTTGTGCTGGCAAGCCTTAAAGGACACACCCCATCAGAGTTTTTTAGAGTTAGGGTCAGAATGATTGTAGAAAATAATCAAATGCTACCATTATAAGTGATCCTCAAGCTATAAGAACATTATAAGAACATTCACATTATAAGAACACTTCCCTTAAATCCTGATGTACTCGTTACATCATAAGAAGAATGGCATCTACGCCATAGGTTTATGGAGGATCCCTTTCCCACTCTACAGGTAAAGCGTTGTGAAAATTTCGGTTCGCGTACCGAAATTAAATTCTGTATCAAATTTATAGGCAAGACAAGTAGTTTGTTTAGGCATGGTTTGTAAGGAATTACAAACCTGCGCACATATATTCAAACGCACATAACTATAGAATCAATTCTTAAAGAGGCTATATGCGTTTTTCTGAAATTTAAACTCGCGACTGACACCTGTGGCCAAAAAACAGAACTGCTCTTCCTTTCTGCTCGCTCTCGCAGCGCGCTCGTACGTGCACACTTCACAAGTCATCTGCTGCAAGGAGGTCAACATCATGTTTACTGAGGTAAGAACAGTCAAATACATATATTCCATTGCACTGCTTGCGAGTGTAGGCTACTTGCTGACTAGCGGTGGTGGCAGAGTGATCTGAAACGTTTAACTTGAACGCGCTCGACGTCACATCCGCAGACAGCGCGGGAAAATCCGACCCGACAGAAAATAGGAAAAATAGGATACAGGCTTATAGGAGCACCCACTGTGAGCGGACAAGGTGTCAGTATGCTCAACAGGAGATGTTTGAGTCATAAATGGTCAAATAAAAAGGCTATTGTTACATTTATTTTGGGGAAAAAGTTCCATATAGCCCCTTTAATGCGCATGTGAACGCCATCAGCGTTTATCACAGGTTCAGTTTAAAGTCTGTTTATAGAGAACGCCGTTGTCTTAGCGGCCCCTAATTTAATAATAAATGATCATTTCACCGGAAGTGAATCAATCAAAATTAACTTTAGCTGGAAATAACATTATTCAAGAACCACTATAAAGCCAAAACAATCTCTGTTACCTTAAATTATATGTTTATCTCTGTAAAGCTGCTTTTAAACAATCTACATTGTTAAAAGCGCTATATAAATGAAGATGACTTGACTCAAGGAGCATATTAAAATAATAAAAAATCTATTTAATGACTTTTTTGTGAGAAAAATGCTTTTTTTGTACTAAGGGAAGACATTTGAAGCTATGAAACGTATGAAAAGCTATGATGTTTCAATGGTACAAAGACATCTTACATATCAAAAATCAAGGAAAATTTGATGTCATAATTCTCATGTCATGACCTCTTTAATGAAGGGCCGATTGTGAGCTTCCATATTTGTCAAAGACCAACACAAGATAGAATGGATATATACTAACAGTGAATATAATTTCTATATTTTGCCTAATGCCTTGTAGCCACAAATACATTCACTATAGCATGATCATTTCTTAAAGTATAATTTAGAGCTTTAGGGTTGCCTCACTGCACCAATTTGTAAAAGTATAAATAAAGTTTCCCTACAAATCACATGACCCTTGCAAAACGGATGTTGTCATAAGTATAAATGCAGCTCCTGATAGTTGATAGTATCAGCTGAAGAAAGAAGCACTGTTTAGCACAGATCTCATTGTAAGTAGATCCATTCTACTGTATTATGATCTTAAGTTGTCACAATGAAGATATCCAGTATTTGAATGTAAGGATTAATTGAATGACATACAATTTTATACACAAGAAGTAGGCTATACATAACAGTTAATGTTTACATTGTATACCAAAAATGTGAATTGCTCTACAGTCAGTTTTGTTGTTAAATTTGGAAATGAGGATTTGTGATATCTCAAACAGGTGCCATCATTTATTCTGTATATACTGCTATATATTTGCTAATACTGAATTTATTTTATTAATTAGCACCAGATTGCTTGGTAACCTGAACCAGTTATGACAGATTCTCAAATGTTTTCAAAAAGGTAAGATTACATCATTATCTACTGTTATTTTAATCTGTCTTCATTTTATTGTTAATAAGGTTGTTGGAGCTAATTTTGACATTCAGCTACGGAGGCACAGAGGAACACACAGCCCCTCCTGTTTACTTTATGGTGCATTCAGCATTTTTAGGCTCCATTAACATTTTTCATTGCTCCATTTTTACTAACAGATTGGAATTTGTTGCACATTTGTAAAGACTACTGCATGTACACTGCAAGTCTTAATGCACAGATCTGATCTTTTGACCATATCCGTTTTTTTTTTATTCAATTTTACATTCACTTAAGACTGGAATCTGATCTTAAATGATTCTGTTGGTGATTGCTTTATTATGTGATGTGGTTGACTCTCAGGTTTTAAATGGCTGTACTAAAATTATTTTATAATTCACGCTGTGTGGCCATACTTATTTGCCACATGGATAAGTTAAAAGCTGTTATGGATGTTTGCATTGCAAATATATCCGACTGAACGGATATAGACATAGCCTAGACAAAAATGACGGTCATTTTCGTTTGTTATTTTAGGAGTGCGGTAAGATTTATTTTATTTGAATGAATTCGAAAGGAATTAACAAGAGACAGTGAGTTTTTATTTATTTTAATTTGACAACCCTTTTATAAAAAAATCCAATATCTTAGCTATAAAACATTCACAATCAAATCACATACTTCTTAATAATAACATTGAAGGGCACCTATTATGGCATTTAAAATGTTCCTAATATTGTTCTGGGAGTCCCCAACAACAGTCTTACATGCATACAATGACAAAAAACACTTTTGTTGTCTTATAATATGTATTTATTTTTACCTGATTTGCTCACCGACTCCCTAATGATTCGTTCAGCGACTCATTTTTCCAAACCCCTCCTTTGCGTGACGCTAATCGGCGGTGATTGGTCAGATGACCCAGTCAGTTATTGTTTTTTAGCCCAACGCAGAAACATATTGATAAAGCACTGCAGTACTACAAGGTATTGCTCTATTCTTTATGACAACTCCAATAACAGCGACAAACATTTCACATATTTAAAAAAAATTTGGTTACACTTTATTTCGATAGTCATTTTAGACGTTCTACTAATTATAAGTAACTTTTCAACTACATGTCAACTACCTCTCATTAGAGTATTAGTATATTATAGTAGACTGTTAGTAGACTGTCAGGTTATGGTTAGGTGTTAGGGTTCGGGTTAGGAGAATAAGTTGACTTGTAGTCGCCAAGTTACTTATAGTCAGTTGAATGTCTGTTGGGGGACCAACAAAATAAAGTGTTAGCAGATATTAAGCTGACAGTCTACTAATACTCTAATGACAGTTATTTGACATGTAGTTGAAAAGTTACTTATAGTTAGTAGAATGTCTAAAGTGGACTATCAAAATAAAGTCTTACCAAAAATTTACATTGGAGACCTAGAAGCTGCGCTGAGCACACACACACACACACACACACACACACACACACACACACACACACACACACACACACACACACACACACATACTTATTGTGCCTTCCCTCCTCGCGCCCGACGCTACAAAACCCATAAAAGCAACAATTATTAATAATACTTACAGGTTGTGATTCGGAGGAGGAAGCTGATCCATATATACACTGGGTACTGAGCCCTCCTTCAGGAACAACCGGCTCGCGAATCCCCATTTGAATTCATTTATGTTTTTGAATTATCGTCAATAAAATGCTGAGAACACAACGCAAGGTTCGGCTATACTGTTGTGGTATCGTTGCAAATATGAACTCTAACCACTGATTCTTCACATGCTCGTCACTGAGCAATGAAAACAAAGTGGCTGAACTATCTTTGCATTGTAGAACACAGCGTCTTCTCGACATGATGCTATTCAGCTGAAGTATTTGAATGTGTTCTAGACTTCAAGTTTGCACTTCCGTCGGCCAATATGCTAATTTTCGTATCTAAGTAGATACGAAACAGCTAATGACTCGTTTCAAAAACAATTCATTTCATAGACTCAGAGTCGACTCTCACTTTTGAAAGACAATAACTTTATATACGGTGCACTTTCAGATGTAAATCTTTGCAGGATGTTTTCATTCCCTTAGAGCTATATTCCACACTACATGAACATGAACAGTCATTTTTAAAAATCCATGATAGGGGCTCTTTCATAATAATAAATATAGCTGCAAGCAGCAATACGGGGTGAAGCCGCTGAAAGCACAATGCAGAGCCAGAAGAGCAAAAACAGCAGAAATAGAATGTACATGAAGAACAGATAGGTTCAGAAGTACAGATAGGATGAAATCAAAGTGAACAGAAGGTCTGATGAGAACGAACACTGAATGAAGTAAAAAAAACACACGCTTATTTCTAATCCAAGAGTAAGAACGATTAGTACAGCTCTTACATGGATAATAAAGGAATTGAAATGACAACTTTATACACAATTTTAGAGTTGTCCCACACGGGACTCAAACCCACTATTTATGGGTCAGGCACCTGTCACTCATCTTGTTGCGCCACTTGGCAGACATGCATCTGCACAGCTGCTGAAATTCAATAGTTTCAAGAGAGAATCAAGTCAAAATTAAGAATTTTGAAGAAAATGCAGAGCATATTGTATTCAAAAAGTTTGATTAAATCATCCAAAATGGGTCAGATTACTACTCATTACCATCACTACATGTGTGCCAATTTTCCAACTTGTGGTTCATAGGGCTGCCATTGACAACAATTCTCGGAGAAGAAAAACAATGAATTGTACGTAAAAGCACTGCATGTTGTATGTGACAGCTTCAGATGAGATCATTCTTAGGCACAATGCCTGGAACAGATGCAACTTCTGCATCTTTTTCTGCCACAGTACCTCATGCGGTCTGGGCACGTGTCACACTGAATGGCGAACCCACGACGCTAAGCATCAGGATCCGTGGTGTAACACGTTGAGCTAATCACTCATGCGTGTTCACCAGCCTGCTGAGGAGAGGTTTCAGTGTGAGAATGAGTTCAGTGTGAGAATGAGTTCACAAAAAAGTTCCATGACATGTTAACCTGATTGGCATGCTATGCTAATGTAGCTTATGGTTAACTTGATAGCTGAAGACCCACATTAGAAAGAATGGAATGGGTTAGCAAACCAATTATTATGTGACAACAAACACAGGCTAGGTCGACTTTGGAGACAAATATATCGGGAACAGTAGTGAATATCAAAAATCTGTTCAGTCACTGTTTGAAGTTATGTCAAATAGTTTAAAAGTTATTGCAAATTATCACAAAATTCAAAATGGCGGACACAAGGTACATCCAATCCCGGCAAAATCAGTATCCACGGATTCGGCATGACCCAAGGAAACCATAGATACCACATGATTTTCTGACAAACTGTTCAAAAGTTATTGACCCTCAGGCAGGGACCCTCAGATCATGCTTCTGATGAAGCGTACCAATTTTCGTGTGGATTGATCATTCTTTGGTTGAGATACAACCTCTGAACTAATTTTGGGTCGACCAGCTTGTGACACCATAATTTTTTTTTTCTAGTATAACAAAAAATTCTGTTCAGTCAAAATTGGACAAAATTTGAAGGAGTAGCAAAAAAACTGAATACTGTACTTTTCAAAATGGTTACTACTGTAATGGGCGGAGTCTTAATGTAAGGTATTGGTTATGATCAGAATGATGAGATGAATCGGGTGTACTAAGTTTCATGTCTCTAGATCAAAGGGTTTAAAAGTTATAACCATTTCAATGTTGAATTTTTTAACTGGTGGTGGCGCTATGAATAGGGGCTATCCCCTTCGGGGCTTGGCCCCTAATAATAATAATAAAAGAACATCAACACATCCGAAATAAGTTAATTGTCAATGAACAGAGCACATTGTCACAGGACCACTCAATTTAGTTTTTTGTGATTTATTAGTTTATAAAATTAAACTCAATTACAAGTTGTGATATTACCTTTTTTTAGACTGATATAAGTTTTTGATCTCCTTTCTGTTCATTTTTATTTATCATAGTTACAAGCTATTATTACAAGCTAACCGTTTTGAATCGAGCTACGGCAAGCAGATAGTTTTGAACACTGGCTGAGATCCAGCTGTTTTAAAAATCTGTAGGAATTTTAAAACATTGTGCACAAAAAGATATTTAAGCTCCTGCATCATTTAGACATAGACATCAAGAATAAGCATATGAATCTCAACATTGAGGATATGAAAAGCTTCATGATGCAGTGCTGTATGATGGAAGCCACCATAGTGCAAAACTCATCCATGAATCCCAGCATATATTGCAGGATGAATAATTATGTAGCTGAATTGTGTTCATATTTTCTTTTATTTTTTACTATTTTCTTTTAATTTTTCTGTTATTGACTTTTAGTAGCTTGTTTTGTGATGTGCAGTTTTATCTGAATATTTTGTTGACTTGATTGTTATTGTTGTTGAGATTAATATGCTGATTATTGATGGCTGTGTGTATGTGTGTGTGTGTGTGTGTGTTTGTGTGTGTGTGTGTGTGTGTGTGTGTGTGTGTGTGTCCAAGTCCAAATGATACATCAGTTCCCCATTGTTGTCACTCCGAGTTCCGTCGGATGACGACGATTGGGGTTTCGCTTAAAAGCCTATCACCTTCGAGTATTACAAAACGAGCCAATGGCAAGAAAATGCCATGGGTCTGCGGAATTTGCATAGCGTAACTCCGCCCCACGCTGTGGGTATATAAGGAAGTACGCTGGCATAACGCAGTCATGTTTTTGCTTCGGAGCCAAGAGGTTCTCTTCACTCCTGCAGCCTGAATTCTCCCTGAGTGTCACCGAGTATTCTTCGTGACGAGCATCTCTTCAGTCTGTGTTGGTGCAAAGGCGATTTTCCAGCGAGCTTCACATTCCTGCCTGCTGATCTGTGCAGTGGTCTGCATCCAGCGTGTGTGTTTCTCCCGGGCCGCTTCAGCACGGGCTGCTGAGCGTCCTCTCACTAAAAGAGCTTGCATGTGACACGTCTTTTTAAAGACGCTCTGTCCGTGTATTTCTGGGTGCGATAGTCTGATAGATTCAGCTGATGGGCGCGAACGCTGTTATGACGTGTCTGGGTTTCAATCGCGGTCAGACAGCGTTCGTGGATGCATCATGTTCTCACTGGGAACATGATCATCGCAGTGTTATGGTCGAGACTCGATGATCTCACTAGAGTGAGAGTCCCCTCATCCACACCCCAATCTATTTTCTCCACGAGAGTGAATACTTCGGCTGGTGGCCAGGGTTACCAGAGGCAGCTGGTGTGTAACAAATCCGACAAATTATCCTCGATTCACACGCCCCTCCTTCACATTGCAACCCGTGTGGTTTCCGGATGAGTTTGCTGACCAAAAGAGAAGAAAAAAAAAAGTCACGTCTCATCCGGCGCCCCGGCAGATGAAATCATGTCTATCGCTGCATCACAAGGTGAGCAGGAGTTCTCTCAACATGATGGTTCCGCTGTACTTTGCCGAATCTGATCCAGAGTTGACAGCTATGCTTTCCCGGGCCGCCGCGTGTTCGGGCTTGTGTGGTATCTTCCGCCTTGTCCCAAGCGCTCAGGCTGATGATTGGTTTTGTGGCTGGCGACCCCAATTCCTTTCTGCTCGGATGTGCATGAAGAGGCCATGAGTTTGTGGGAGTCTCTTAATGACTTTTCGCGACTGCTCATCTGCCTCTTCCGCCTTCTCTGCTCTCGCAGAGGCCGCGGCCGAGGGTACACTGGGGTTCCCCCCGTGGAGTGTTCTGTGGCAACACGTCTGTGTCTCCACAGCGCCTCCACCTGGTGTGGTGACCCTAAGCACCCCTCCAATGCCTGTAGGTTTTGTCTAGGCAATTCCTACAGAAGCTGCGGGGCAGGCTGCCGCCTCAATGCATTCTCATGCACGAGGGCAGGGCTGATTCAGGGCTCATCTAAGAGCTGCGTGCCGTCACCGTTCTCGCTTTATGACCGATGAAGGTGACCACATGCTCCCTGGGTCAGGTGGTGTCCAGACTTTGGCCTACCTGGTGATGTGCGCAAGGCTGAGTGAACACGCTTCCTCAAACTCCCCCATATCCCGGGCTGGCCTCTTCGGCGGCGCGGTTGGGGACTCTGCCCAACAGTTCTCGGCCGCCCCGAAGCAGACTGAGGCTTTCAAAACTTCTTCTGACCCCGTGGCCAGCTGCTGCCCCGGCCGCCGGCTCAGATGCCTCAGTCCGCTCGCCGCCGAACGCGCCCTCCTGCGACTTCCGCCCCCTCCCGCGACTTCCGCCCCCTCCCGCCCGGCCCCAGAAGCAGCCTTTTTCGGGCCGCGCCGTGAGGTGGTCGCAGGATGTCGCCCTAGTCTGCTCAGGCCCCGCAGCCCACTGAATGCCAGGCTAAGCGGCTCTCCTGACGCGAACAGCTTAGAGTTGAGCTACAGTTCTGTCAGGATGTGGTTGCAGGGCCACTCCTTCCCCGGTGGAGGGCCATGGGAAAATCCTTTCTTTTGTGGTTGACAGAACTACATTCCCATCTCTAAGCTCCCAGAGTGTGCGGATGACAGTGTGTGCCGCTTACGAGCCTCGCCACTCTCGTCCCCCTCTGTCGCCAGACCCCTGTCAGAACAGACCCCAGTGGAACGCACATCCTTCCCTGGTCTCCTCTGTCAGGACGCGGTCTATGGCTGTACCCCCACACCGGGACGCTAGGCCTCCCCAGTCTGGGCCAGTCATGCCGCTTCGCTACCTCACAGAGGGTACGTCTGTGGTCCCCATGACCCCGCTGGTGCAGTTTCTGGGCGCGTGGCTTCGGCTCCCCCAGCTGTCCCGCTGGGTCGCTAGGACCTTCAGGCTCGGCTATGTGATTCAGTTCACACAATCTCCTCCCTGCTTTGGGGAGTACGCTTCACGCTGGTCGGTGGTTATTCCCCTATCATGCGAGCGGAAGTTGCTTCCTTACTGGCGAAAGGTGCGATTGAGATTATCCCTCCAGCCGAAATGAAGTCCGGCTTTACAGCCCTGACTTCATTGTACCGTAGAATCCGGTGGGTTACGGCCAGTCCTGGTCCTGCGAGTATTGAACCGATATCCTTCTGGCTTCCGTTCAAAATACTCACGGCCAAACGCATTTTCGAATGCGTTCAGTCTCAGGATTGGTCTGCAGCGATCGACCTGAAGGACGCCTACTCTCATGTCTCCATTCTTTCTCGACTCTTTCTTTCTTTCTTTCTCGAGGCCGTTCTACGGTTTGTTTCGAGCGGCAGGCATACCAGTACGCGGTTCTCCCATTCGAGTTAGCTCTGTCCCCTTGCGTCCTTACGAAGATCGTCGAGGCAGCCCTTGTGCCTCTCCGGTTACACAGGGTTTGCATCCTACTTCTCGACGACTGGCTTATCCTAGCTCACTCTCGAGACCAGGTTTGCGAACACGGAGATCTAGTGCTGCAGCACCTAGCTCGTCTGGGCCTTCAGGTCAACTGGGAGAAGAGCTAACTTTGCCCCGTGCAAAGGTTCTCTTTTCTCTGTATGAAAGACTCGGTCGGCATTTCCGCGCAGCTTACGAGCGAACGCGCACAGTCACTGCTGACTTGCCCGCGTCAAGTCCAGAGCAAGAGTGCGGTTCCACTGAAGTTTTTCAGAGGCTCCTGGGGCATATGGCATCCGCAGCGGCCGCCACTCCGTTCGGGTTGCTTCATATGAGACCGCTTCAGCACTGGCTCCGCGACCGAGTCCCGAGGTGGGCATGGCACTTGGGCAAGCTCCGGGTACCAGTTACCCCGACCTGCCGTCAAACCTTCTCCCCGTGGTCGGACCTCAACTTTCTACGGGCCGGAGTGCCCCTAGTTCAAGTTTCCAGTAAGTAAGTAAAGTTTATTTATAGAGCACTTTTCACAGATAAAATCACAAAGTGCTTTACAAAGTGCAACCACAAAATAAAACAGTATACAATCATTAAAAATTACAACATTTAAAGAGCCCAAAATAAAACCCAATTAACTAAATGCTTGTCTAAATAACAGTGTCTTGAGATGCCTTTTAAAAGAATCGACCGAGTCGGCCACACGGAGGTACAAAGGCAAGGCGTTCCACAGTCTGGGGGCTACAACCTGAAAGGACAGGTCTCCCCGGGTTTTATAGCAAGTCTTTGGGACCATTAACAGACTCTGGCCTGAGGATCGAAGTGCACGGCCTGGGGAGTATGTGCATAACAAATCAGCAATGTATTGAGGGGCCTGACCATGTAAAGCTCTAAAGGTTAAAACTAATATTTTAAAATCAATACGCAATTTGATGGGTAGCCAGTGTAAGGAGGACAAAATGGGTGTAATGTGTGTCCTCCTGCCAGATCTTTTTAGAAGACTTGCCGCAGCATTTTGAACCATTTGAAGGCGATTTAAAGTAGATTTGTTACAAAAAGTAAAAAGAGAGTTACAGTAATCTAACCGTGAAGAAATAAAAGCATGGATAACCACTTCGAGGTCAGAGTCTGATAAAATTACAATCAATTTTGCAATATTTCTTAGATGATAAAAGCAGTTTCTGACCAATAGTCTAGAATGGCAATCCAAAGACATATTGTTGTGTCCAGGCATATTGTTGTGTCAACAGATGCCTCAGCCACGGGTTGGGGGGCCATGTGCAATGGACATGCTTCCGTGGGCTCCTGGACAGGACTATGGCATGGCCTATGGCATGTCAATTGCCTCGAGTTGTTGGCGGTACATTTGGCTCTGCGTCGCTTTCGAGCCATGCTCAAAGACCAACATGTACTGGTCCATACGGACAATACTGCGACCGTAGCGTACATCAACCATCAGGGTGGTCTACGCTCTCGCCGTATGTCACAACTCGCTCGCCACCTCCTTCTATGGAGTCAGAAGCATCTGAGGTCGCTTCGTGCTATCCACATTCCCAGGGACCTGAACCGTGCAGCCGACAAGCTCTCATGGATTCAGCCACTCTCTGGAGAATGGCGACTCCATCCCCAGACGGTCCAGCTGATTTGAGAACGGTTCGGCGACGCACAGGTAGATCTGTTTGCCTCCCACGACTCTTCCCATTGCAGCCTGTTTTACTCCCTGTCCGAGGGGATGCTCGGCACAGGCGCACTGGCGCACAGCTGGCCGCGGGGCCTCCGCAAGTATGTGTTTCCCCCAGTGAGCCTTCTAGCACAGACCCTGTGCAAGATCAGGGAGGACGACGAGCAGGTCCTTCTGGTTGCGCCCATTGGCCCACCCGGACTTGGTTTTCAGACCTCATGCTCCTCGCCTCAGCCCCTCCCTGGCCTATCCCTCTGAGAGAGGACCTCCTTTCTCAGAGACGGGGCACCCTTTGGCACCCTCGTCCCGATCTATGGAACCTGCATGTGTGGCTTCTCGACGGGACGAGGCAGGTTTGAGTACCCTACCACCAGCGGTGGTGTCTACCATCACTTCCTTGAGAGCGTCGTCCACGAGACACCTCTATGAGTTGAAGTGGAACCTCTTCGTCTCCTGGTGCTCTTCTCGCCGAGAAGACCCCAGTACTTGCCCTATCAGTGTTGTGCTTTCCTTTCTTCAAGATGGTTTGGAGAGAAGGCTGTCTCCCTCCACTCTAAAAGTCTATGTGGCCGCTATTGCCGCTCATCATGTCCTTATTGAAGGTAAGTCCATCGGGAAGCACGACCTGGTCATCAGGTTTCTGAGGGGCGCAAGGAGACTGAATCTTCCTCGCTCTCCTCTCGTACCCTTTTGGGACCTCTCAGTGGTCTTAACTGCCCTGAAGAGCGCTCCCTTTGAGCCTCTGTGAGCCTCATTCTCCCTTGTTTAATAAGATCCAAATGTTCAGCTTCGAGTTCAAGCTTTTGCTGCTCTAGTACTCGTTTAGCCCGTTCGTTTTGTTCGTTTAGATCAGTGTTTCTCAACCTCTCCTGCAGGGACCCCCTGACAGGCCATGTTTCTGTTTTAACCCTGAAATGGCACACCTGATTCAATTAATTAAAGGCTTAATGAGTAGTTGACTAATTGATTAATTGACTAATTCCTACTCTTCCTACTCTAATAACTACTCATTAAGCCTTTAATGAATTGAATCAGGTGTGCCATTTCAGGGTTAAAACAGAAACATGGCCTGTCAGGGGGTCCCTGCAGGAGAGGTTGAGAAACACTGGTTTAGATGCAACCTGTCCATTTGCATTTGATGTTCCAACTTACGATTTTCTAACTGTAAGAGTAACAATTATTTTTGTTCAGCAAAGGTTAAATTTTCAACATAACTTGGACTCTAAGGAATTTTTTCATCATCTGTAATGATAGAAACTCGGAAGCAAGATGCAAGTAAAACTCAGTGTTTATTATAAAGCAATGATGAAGCAAGAAAGAGTCCAGTGGTGACAGGCTAGCGGCGCAGGGACTCCAATGGTCAGATGAATCCGGTGAGTGAGGTGACGGAGAGTGCTGAACAAACAAGACGAATCCAGATAACGGCCACAGGAACACGAACAGAAACCACGGAGGCACGGGACTGGAACGCAGAGGGATCAACACAACCGGACATCACAAAACAACGATCTGACAAGGAAGATGAGAAAGTGGTGAGTATATGAAGGGTAATGGAATGAGTTGCAGCTGGTGACGAGGAGTGATTACAGCTGAGCTGATCAGGAAAACGAGTCGACACGCCCACCACACCTCCACACACACACATAAACAACACAGCACGAGACGAGGAAGAGACGTAGGATTTATAAACCGTGACAGTACCCCCCCCCCTAGGAACGCCTCCTGGCGTTCCCAGGCCCCCTTACCTGCCGATTGTAATCATCGATAAGGGAGTGATCCAGGATGTCTCTAGCCGGTACCCAACCTCTCTCCTCCGGACCGTAACCTTCCCAGTCCACCAAGTACTGAAACCCGCGTCCCCTCCGTCTTGAGTCCAGAATGCGATTGACCGAATAAGTAGGTTCCCCATCTACGAGTCGCGGCGGGGGAGGAACCGGAGCTGCCGGATTAATGCGGGAATAAAAGACGGGCTTTATTTTGGATACATGAAAGACGGGATGTATTCTCCTGTACGCCGGAGGAAGGTTGAGGCGGACTGCCACCGGACTAATGATCTTGGTGACAGTGAACGGGCCAATGAATTTGGGTGCCAGTTTATTAGATACGGAGCGGAGAGGAATGTTTTTAGTAGAAAGCCACACTTTTTGACCAGCGACGTATACGGGAGGCTTAGACCGGTGGCGATCGGCTTTGGCCTTGGTGCGCGACCCCGCTTGGAGTAGAGTCTCACGGGCTCTAGTCCAAGTGCGGTGACACCTCTGGACGAAGGCGTGAGCGGAGGGGACCGCGACCTCGGATTCCAGACTAGGAAAAATTGGTGGCTGGTAACCTACACTACACTCAAACGGAGATAGGCCCGTAGATGACACTGGTAACGTATTGTGGGCGTACTCCACCATAGACAGTTGTTGACTCCACGAGGAAGGATTCTTAGATACCAAACATCGTAACGTTCTCTCCAAATCTTGGTTGGCTCGCTCAGATTGACCATTGCTCTGGGGATGAAACCCTGAGGACAGACTGACAGTCGCCCCCAGTAATTTACAAAACTCTCGCCAAAATTTGGACACAAATTGGGGTCCTCTGTCCAAAACCACATCTGTCGGGAGGCCATGTAACCGAAAGATGTGGTCAACGACAATCACCGCTGTCTCCTTGGCTGAGGGTAATTTGGGCAAGGGAATGAAATGGGCCGCCTTCGAGAATCGGTCCACCACGGTCAAAACTACCGTGTGACCCTGGGACGGTGGGAGGGCGGTAATAAAATCTAGAGCGATATGGGACCAGGGTCTCGAAGGCACCGGCAGTGGTTGAAGTAACCCGTCTGGGGGTCGATTGGAAGTCTTACCAGTGGCGCAAACTGAGCAGGCCAAAACAAAACTGTGAACGTCACGAGCCATCAGAGGCCACCAAAATCGTTGCTTGACTAAAAACTTAGTTCGACTAACTCCCGGATGACAAGCCACATTGGAACAATGTCCCCACTGAATAACGCTGGACCGTAACCCCTCTGGCACAAACAAACGATTCGGTGGGCACCGAACCGGGGGCATTACCCCTTCTAAGGCCGTCTTGACCTTCGATTCGATCTCCCATGTGAGTGTAGAGATGAATAGAGTCTCTGGTAAAATGCACTCGGGAGTGGACGGGCGTTCGGAGCGGTCAAAAATACGCGATAAAGAATCGGGTTTGATGTTCTTGGAACCCGGGCGGTACGAGAGAGTAAAATCAAAACGACCGAAAAAAAGAGCCCACCGAGCCTGCCTGGAGTTTAATCTTTTAGCTGTGCGAATGTATTCCAAGTTCTTGTGATCGGTCCAGACGATAAAAGGTACCCCCGACCCTTCTAACCAGTGGCGCCACTCCTCCAATGCTAACTTGACTGCCAACAACTCTCTGTTACCAATGTCATAATTACGTTCGGCTGAGGACAAGCGATGAGAAAAAAACGCGCAAGGATGCATCTTGTCGTCTGAAGGAGAACGCTGAGATAACACTGCACCTCTGACGCATCGACCTCTACCACGAACTGACGTGATGGATCAGGGGTTATCAGAATAGGAGCTGAAACGAAGCGGCTCTTTAGTTTGGTAAACGCAGCCTCAGCTGCGTCTGACCACCTGAACGCCGTTCTGGGAGAGGTCAAGGCGGTCAGAGGTGCGGCTAGTTGGCTGAAATTGCGAATAAAACGCCGATAGAAATTGGCGAACCCCAGAAACCTCAGTAGGGCCTTACGGGAATCTGGACTTGGCCAATCCACCACAGCCTTGATCTTCTCAGGATCCATGCGCATTCCCTCAACCGACACGATGTACCCTAGGAAAGGAACAGACTGTGCATGAAAAGCGCATTTCTCCGCCTTGACAAAAAGCCCATTCTCTAGCAACCTCTGAAGCACTTGTCGGACGTGCTGCACGTGTTCCTGGAGAGAAGAAGAAAAAATCAATATGTCATCCAGGTAGACATATATGAACTGATCGACCATATCTCGCAGCACGTCATTGACAAGTGCCTGGAAGACCGCTGGGGAGTTGGACAGACCGAACGGCATGACCAAGTATTCAAAGTGCCCCCTGGGGGTGTTAAAAGCGGTCTTCCATTCATCCCCCTCCCTGATGCGGACCAAATGATATGCATTACGTAAATCCAATTTCGTGAAGATAGATGCTCCCTGCAACCTCTCGAAAGCTGAAGACATCAGCGGCAAAGGATAAGTATTCTTTACCGTGATGCTGTTCAGCCTCCGGTAATCAATACAAGGTCGCAAAGATCCATCCTTCTTACCCACAAAAAAGAATCCCGCCCCCGCTGGAGAAGAGGAAGGACGGATGAACCCCGTTGCTAGAGCATCAGAAATATATTTCTCCATAGCCTCCCTCTCTGGGACAGAGAGTGAATATAACTTGCCTTTAGACGGAGACGTACCTGGCAATAAGTCTATGGCACAGTCATAGGGACGATGTGGAGGAAGAGAAGCAGCCCGAGACTTACTGAACACCTCCTTCAGGTCCAGGTACTCCGCGGGCACGTTAGATAAATCCACTGTCTCCTCCTGAAACACAGGGACAGAAACAGACGGACAGGCAGACACTAGACAGGACTTATGACATTGAGTACTCCACGCCGACACAGATTTCAGTTGCCAGTCCACTTTAGGATTGTGACGGGTGAGCCAGGGATGACCAAGGACGATGGGGGCAAGAGGAGTGTCCAGTATATAGAATGAGATGGTTTCAGTGTGATTGCCTGACGTGATGAGGGTGATGTCTTCAGTAATGAGTGAAATGGTGGGAAGTTCCTGGCCATTAAGGGCGTGTACAGCAATCTGATGTGTGAGGGGTCTGAGGGGAACTTGGTGATTACGTGCAAAAGTGTAGTCCATGAAATTACCCTCGGCCCCAGAGTCCAGAAGTGCTCGACAGTCGTGACGGTGGGTTGACCATCGGAGTCTAACCGGAAGGAGAGTAGATGTTGATGAGGTCTTCTCGGCGGAGATCCCACCCGATAGTAGCCTCATACTTACTATCGGGCTGGGCCTTTTAACGGACAGTTGTAGGCAAAGTGTCCAGCTCCTCCACAGTACATGCAAAGGCCCTGGGATCTCCGCCTTTCCTTCTCCTCCCGGGAAAGCCGGGCTCGACCCACCTGCATGGGCTCGGGATCGTGGATGGGGCTGACCGCGTCCCCGCCTCCAGAACGTTGGCCTTCAAACCCTCCCGAAGGGCGATTGAGCTGTGCTCGCTGTTCTACTCTGGACAGCCGTGCGTCCACCCTAAGCGCCAAAGCGATTAGGTCGTTGAGCTTGGTGGGAAGGTCCATGGCGTATATCTCCTTCTGGACGCGGTCAGCCAGCCCATGCAGGAACATGTCCCACTGCACCTCCTCGTTCCATTGGCTCTCCGCCGCCAGGGTCCGGAACTCGATAGAAAAATCCGCTACGGATCTCCTTCCTTGACGCAGGTCGGCTAATACTCTGGCTGCTTCTCGACCGGCCACAGCGCGGTCAAAAACTCGCTTCATTTCAGCGGAGAGCGCTTGGAACGAGGCGCAGCATTCGTCCTGGTTCTCCCACACCGCCGTTCCCCATAGTGCCGCTCTCCCAGTCAGTAACGTCAAGACAAAGGCGACCTTGGTTCGTTCCTCACGGAAGGTTCGGGGCTGGAGAGAAAAATGCATAGAGCATCGCGTCAGGAAGGCTCGACAAAAGTTAGGTTCACCTGAATACGGCTCCGGAGCCGGTAGACGGGGCTCCGACTGGGAGGGGTCCGCTGGTGGTGGTGGGGGAATCGGCGGTGCGGGTGGCGCAGTGGGGCCTCGCAGAAGTTGGATTTGCTGGGTGAGCCCGGACACCTGCGCCACTAAAGCCTGAACAGCGCGAGCGGTGTCGTTGAGGTTCTTTTCCTGGTTATCCATCCGAAGTCTGCTGTTGTTCACAAAGTCTTCCAGGCTTTCTGAAGAGTTACTCGCTGCTTCCATCCTGGTCAGATCGTTCTGTAATGATAGAAACTCGGAAGCAAGATGCAAGTAAAACTCAGTGTTTATTATAAAGCAATGATGAAGCAAGAAAGAGTCCAGTGGTGACAGGCTAGCGGCGCAGGGACTCCAATGGTCAGATGAATCCGGTGAGTGAGGTGACGGAGAGTGCTGAACAAACAAGACGAATCCAGATAACGGCCACAGGAACACGAACAGAAACCACGGAGGCACGGGACTGGAACGCAGAGGGATCAACACAACCGGACATCACAAAACAACGATCTGACAAGGAAGATGAGAAAGTGGTGAGTATATGAAGGGTAATGGAATGAGTTGCAGCTGGTGACGAGGAGTGATTACAGCTGAGCTGATCAGGAAAACGAGTCGACACGCCCACCACACCTCCACACACACACATAAACAACACAGCACGAGACGAGGAAGAGACGTAGGATTTATAAACCGTGACATCATCACCTTCAGATGCACTGCCAGATGTTACCAATAGACCCTTGGCGCACAAGGCTGCACTCACTATACTTTTTATCTCTTTTTTATATCGCTTACTCGTAAGCTCTATATTATTATGAGTAGCAAGTTCTGTTAATTGTTCTTTTGTCAATGCATTTAACAAAAGCTTCGAGGGTTCCTCCACAAACGTTTTGACCGGTGACGCCATTCTTCATACAATTAAGATTGCTATTATCATGAACTCAAATGAACAAACCATATTACAGTCTGTATGGTCTGAAATGAATTAAACATGAACCGTGAAGGCCAGCGACATTTCCAAAAGCCAAATAACCATTCCCCTTAAGCATACCAAAATATCTCATACAATTTAACTACACGCAGATCTTCAAACAGGACTGCGGTGGGATGAATTAAACATAAAGCCCGCAGGAATGCTTAAACAACCAGTAATCTTGCAACTTCCCCAATACCTCGGTAGTGCCCCCGAGACAGTGACTAATGCTCTAGCCACAGACCTGTTCAAAAACAAAAAAACACACGTCCCAGAAAACACGCAACCTACAATGTAAGCACAAAAAAGAAAGGTCATGGCTAATTGATTAAATACATATCGCTGAACTTACCCTTCATGTCCGACACCATAAAAATCCTATTGTCCTGGCTTACAATCGCCAACAAAACAGCGGATTCAATAACAGAAAGACGCTTAGTTAAGATGTCTAAACGCGCGCGTCCCGTCGACCTACTTCAAGAACAATAGACGCCATTTAAAGTGTAGGTAAAATTATGTTTTGACGAGCCCCCACTTTGTTACTACTGTCTCTCAATTAGTAACAAAAGAGCAGGAGAGAGTTCGGCAAACAAATGTTTAAAGATTTATTATTTAACCGTACAGTATGTAATTTTTGGCCACCAGGGGTCACTCAATCAAAATAATAACAAAAGACGTACTTTGATGACGTCGGGAAAGAGTGTGGGCTCAAGGGAGTTGTTGTCTCATTCTAACTTAGTATTTTGACAATCACGTCTTTTCGAACGGACCCCTATTAAATCAATATTCCATCTAGATAGTATTAATAGATGTTAAAATACACGGTCACCTTTCGTTAATAATTATACGTTTATACTATGATATCGAACAAGATAGTGAACTGCATATGAAACTACTTTCTTCAGCTATATATAGAACAAATGTGAATGTGAATTTATATTATACTATACATGAGAGCTAGTCCGTCTGCGTTTTACACATGACATCATCGTTTCACAAAATATACGAATAGATATAGTTAGCTGAATGGGTGCTTACTGTTTATTAGAATGCAAGCGAGATCGGCATCTCTCTGTAGTTCTAGCTTGTCACGAAGCTCTCGATCCATCTTGGAAATGCAGCTCCAATGTTTACCCGTGTCATGTTTCCATAGCTGCAAACTTTTGAGTATAGCCAAAGTCCTTAAATTGTCTCTGGTATTATAGCTTGGAGTGATGAGGAACAGGATGCTCTCTGCACACGCACGGTCTCTCTGCCGTGCGCGCACTATCTGGTCTGTCTCGCATGCACGCTCACTCTAGATTACAGGAGATTTTAACTAATTTGCGATAACTAGTCGATCACGAGTGGCTCAACAGGTAGATCTATAGATAAACTCGTCTTTCAGGCATTTGACCGACCGGTTTGACACTTCAGCGTGAGAAATCGAGGGTGTGGCGTGTGAGCGTTTGAAACCAATCAAATGCGGGTGTCTCATGGCCAATGCGTGAGAGTTGGCAAAAGTTTTCACCAAATTTAAAATCCGGAGAAATTTATAGTTTAATTCGAAGACATGGGACGTTTCTTTATTTCCGTTTCATTGCCCGTCTAGTGTATCTATGGGCGGTTTCGCCGGGTTCCGCAGGAAGTTAGAGAAACTAGAGGAGTCAAAGGTTATATAACCATAGACGGGCGACGAAACGGAAATAAAGAAACGTCCCGTGTCTTCGAATTAAACTATAAATTTCTCCGGATTTGAAAGTTGGTGGAAACTTTTGGGATAATGTAAGTACACAACTAAAAGAAATATATTACATAGATACAGTTATTTTTGCTATTTTTTAAAGCAGAAAAATTACATATTGTGGCTTTAACAGAAGGATTTACATAACCGAGATTCAACTTAAAACAACAATTCAAACACAAAGCAAAGCCGCTCTCTCCCCTTCCGCTGTGCCAAAACCTTATGCCGTCACATCCCATCAATTAGGCACTGGACCTGACCTAGAGAAGCAACAAGACACGGAAATACAGAACAGGAGAAATACATATATTGCTGGATGTAACAGTCTGGCATGGCCGCTTGCTCTAATTTTAACCTAGATAAATGTGTGCTATTACCAAGGTTATAATCGTTAACGAAAACGAACGAAAAAACGAAAACTAGGTGGGAAAAAACATTGTCGTTAACTGAAATAAAAATAAAAACGAGGCATTACAAAAAAACGATAACTAACTAAAACTGTAATGTGTGTTTGGCAAAACTAACTAAAATAAAATAAAATTATAGAGAAAATGTCCTTAGTTTTCGTGTTTGTCAATGTCTTTCATTTTTTAACGCTATATAAAACACGCAATGTATTCGTTCAGCTGCATTTCCTTTGCCTGCTCTCCCTCCGTCTCTCTGTCACTTGCACGCGCGCGCACACACATACAGCCCCTCCCCTCCATGCACACCGTGTGCGCCTCCATGAAAACGAGGGTTCGACATTGAAAGCAAGTTCGCGAAAGGTTGGTCTCTCGTGAACACCTTTACACAATCATACATTAAAAAGTGGTGTAAAAATATTTTAAATTCTGAATACAATTTTGTCAGTGTGTTAATGTCGACCCGAGAACGATTGCGCTTTTAGAAAGTTAACTAGTCGCAAATTTGAGGTAAAATGCACTTTGTCGATATTAAATAATGTTATGTCATTCATTATTTTACTCTTACACTGAATGTTTGCTGCTTCAATCCAGATGAGTATTGTATATGGTAAATTTAGTAGGCTATAGGGTGTGAAAATTGTACAGCTGTGGGATTTGTATAGGGTGTGAATTTTATATTGAAGATATGTAGATTTTTGGTTGAGAGACACTAAAAAAAAAAAATTAAAAGCTGTATTTGAAACAGCTGATTCATTAATGCAAGGAACTTACATTCTTTTGTTTGCCATGTTGGGACACAAATGTATGTTGTTTTCTCAGATTGAGCTCCCTGACACTCTGAAAGCAATGTCTTGTGTGGCTCAAAAATGGGTTGAATACATTCTGTTCATGTGTGTCTTCTTTAGTCTGTTGGCTATTTAGTTTTTCTCCTGGCATATGTCACTTACACATTTTGCACTTACTGCGGAGTCTTGTGTAGACTGTTTACATATTTGTGCCCATATGTACATTTTATGTAGCCTATACTGGTTTTATTGTTGAATAGATATTTCTAAAATTGTATGATGTTTATGTTGAGTTATTACACACTTCTTTTTCTGATCTTTTTGAATCTTGCCCCTGACAAATAACCCAAATTTTCAAAAAGACTAAAACTAATAAAAACTAAACTAAAACTAAGCATTTTCAAAAAATAAAAACTAAACTAAACTAGCAAACCCACTTTAAAAATTAATTAAAACTAAACTGAATTTGAAAACAAAAATTCAAAACGAAATAAAAATAAAAACTAATGAAAAATTCTAAACTATAATAACCTTGGCTATTACTAGGCACATATCCAAGTGTTTATGCGTGGAGCGTAGACGCTAAAGTAGTGCACTTCATGAAATGAAGGTGCCGGCATGGTCACTTGCATTTTTCTCCTGACAACAAGTCAAGTCAAGAGAGACAACAGTGGAAGCAACTTAAAAAAAACTTAAAATAATCTATTTATGATCATACAGATAAGAGTAATATATTATTCAAAACTGTTCATTTGTGTTAACTCACAATAACATCAAACTGTTGTGCTTTTATAAAATTAAAGCTACACTGTGTAATTGTTTAAGTTGATTATTAGCAAAAAGCACTTTGTTCTTTTAAAATTATATGTGCTCAATAATGTATAATTACTTCTACCAACTAATCAAGTATTCTCGTAAGCGTAGAATCTGCCATTTATAATACATACGGGTGAGCTGGTCGAATGGCGGAAGCCATGTTACACCTCCATCTTGAAAATACATTAGCCAAAGAGGGACATACCTGGAAAATCAAGCTTCGCCTTTCGCGCTTTTACACTCAGTCGCACCGTGACGAATGCGAGGGGAGATTACTTGCGATTGCCGGCAGATTTGAAATAATACAGCCACCGTAGGAGATAAAACGCCCTCGGAATGGGAGGGGCTAGAAAGTAATATTCAGTTGGTAGTCATATAAAATTTCACAGCTAGATGGGAGTAATTCCTACACAGTGTAGCTTTAAGAAAACAAACAGGACATGCTTTTTGCTGTCTCTGTCTCCGTGAACTGGAACGTGTCTCAAAAATGAACCGAAACTCAGAGTATAGGCTACTTGCCTCAGACATGAGAAAGATATCTACAGAAAGCTTAAAATGTCTACTTTGAAACATACCAATTCGAAAAGAAATATTCTCTGATTATGTAGTCCATGTAGGTCTATGAAAGGTGCATTTCTCTCTATAGGTACTTTGAATACTGCAGAGATGGCGAGTCCGCATCATTAACTTTATCTTTGCAGCCGACACTGACCCATTAAACACTAGTTTATTAATAAACAATTCAAATGTCTCCTTGTTATTTTTTCAGACACATTGATAATCATTATCTTGCTTTGCAGCAAGCCTTATGTGTGCACTTGAGCACGGAATAGGCTATATTATATATTTAAGCAGCCTAATTAAATTAATATAGGCTAAACGTGTGATTAGTCGGCTAATGAATGACTAGGTACTAGTCGACTGGAAAAATCTTTAGTAGAGGGCAGCCCTAATCAATACATTTACTTAGTTGACATTATTAAATTAGTAATTAGTAGTTTATCCAGCTCTTCTATGTTAAATTAAATGAATTGACATAATTAGTTGATAAACTAATAAAATAATAAAGTTTAAATTAAGATGCTTAAGATGTAGGAGCATTGTTTGTTCCTTTCCCAACCACATAAAGCACCATTTTTTAAGGTGACAATCCGTTATAAATATGAAGATTGTTCTGTATCTTGTATTGTATCTTCTATTATAAAGATGAAGATTGACATTTTGTTAATTAAAAATTAGCGCTTTAATGTTTTGTCTGATTGTGTTTGTGAGATGTGTTTTGACTACTTTTTTGTTGTATAATTATATCTCTAGTTAACAAAGACATATTAACAACAAAAAAATCTTTTAGAAGGGCCACATTGATTAATTTTACCTGGGGGCCCCAATCAATGTAGCTCCGCCTCTGCTGATCTTAATGGACAGCACTCATTGTTGCTATGGTGACGACCTTGTGAACAACTCCTGTACACAAATACATTACATAGACATGTAACCAAATGAATTAATCAAATGAAATGAGAATTACACTGCTTTATACGTTTTTTTTTCTTTACATGTGTTTTTAATGTGAGTTGTACAGTAGTTTGAGAAACTAATATTATAATATAATATTAAAGTTGGTTCATTTTAAAGACTGTAACGGCTTTACATAAATGTACCACATTACAGTAGCCTACTTTTGTTTCTTGAGCAATTAAAATAAACCGAATTTATCCAAACAAGACATAAATAACATTCTATTTTAACATTACAGAGAAAAACATATGACTGGGTTACGTCAAGAGTTACATGAAATCATCAAGAAAAGCAACTCAATTGAAGATGGAAATCCTGCTCGATATCATCTGAAAATCAGTACAGACAATTTAAATCAATCTGAACCATATAGAAAAATAAACTTTGGAAAGAGAGACAAAAACAAACCCCATAAAACCATTCTGATGGTGGGAGAAACAGGAACAGGAAAAACAACCCTGATCAACACGATGATCAACTACATGTTGGGTGTTCAGAGAGAAGACAAGGTTTGGTTTGAGGTCACAGATGAACAGAGCGACCGAACATCAGTTCACAGTCAGACCTCCATCATCACTGTTTATGGGTTTTATCTACAAGAGAGTCAAACTGATCTAACAATCATCGACACACCAGGATATGGAGACACTCATGGAGTTGAGAAAGATAAAGAGATTGCTGAGAGTTTTTACAGTTTAAGTAAATCTGCAGAAGGGATTCATAAAATACATGCAGTGTGTCTGGTGATTAATTCCACCCAAAATAGACTTTCTGAAAAACAAATATACATATTTGATGCTGTTCAGTCTTTATTTGGGAGAGATATTGCTGAAAATATTGTCTTGCTCTTCACACACTCAGATGGAGCTCGACCTAAAAATGTCCTGATGGCTGTTAAAGAGGCTAAAGTCAAGTGTGCCGTGAATGACAAGAATCAGCCGGTGTTTTTCAAGTTTAATAACCGTCAGTCTGAAGCTGCTGATGAAGATGATCAAGATCATGAAATGATGCAGGAACGATCATGGGATCTCAGTTTTAGAGGAATGGAAGGATTGTTCATGTTTCTTGACAACATAAAACCAAAAACCCTGAAGATGACTCAGGATGTGTTGCAGAAACGGAAACAGTTGGAGGCAAATATCTCTAATCTACAGTCACGAGTTCAACTGACAGAACTAAAGCAAAATGAGCTGAAACAAACTCAAGAAGCTCTGGAGCAGAACAAGAAAGATGTCAAACACAGTAAGAACTTTGAGTATGAAGTTGAAGTTCCCTACAAAGAGAAGGTTGATATTGATCTTTCTCTAGCCTATGAGGCGATGTGCTGCAGCGTCTGTAAGGAGAACTGTCATTATCCAGGATGCTGGTGGGCCAGAAAACTCTCGTGGTGTAGTGTGATGAAAGATAATCACTGCAGAGTTTGCACAAATAAATGCCACTACAGCAAACACGTTAAAGAAGCAAAAATATATGTAACAAAGACAAAGAAAGAGAAGAGGACATTTGAAGAGTTAAAGAAGAAATATGATGGTAAGACTGGAGACGGTGTGTCTGTGGTCCAGAAGCTGGAAGAAGAACTGCAGGAATTAGAGAAAGAGAAAATAAAGCTGGTGATTGAAGCTTTTCACTGTGTGGATACTCTGCAGAGGATCGCTCTCAACACTGATTCTGTGTTCACACTTCTGCACATTGATTTTCTGATTGAGAAGCTGAAGGAAATAAATGAGCCTGATAAAGCCAAAACACTTGAAGACACCAAGAAGAGAGCAGGAGCAGAAAAAAAGAAGCACTGAAATACAATAAATACAATAAATCTCAAATGATGCTGATGCTGAAACTCTGAAAATAGGATCCTGAAAATGTTTCAGCTTCGTTCAAAAGTATGTCCTTCATGTGATGTTAATCTATATTATCATTGATCGTAATTGCAATATTTTATGAATCTAACATTTTCTATCTTGATATCTTGATTTTAATTCTTGCCCTGTATTTTCCATTTATAAGTTGATTTGAATAAACTGCATCTGCTAAATTAACTAATGTAAAATAGTGATAACTGTGAATTCTGTATATTCGTTTATACAGCCAGATACTATTGAAATTACAGCAATGATACTGTAAGAGCAACAAATAACCAGAACATTGTAATTCATCATAAAATGATGTGCATGCAATAATCATTGTCACTAAGAGGCTGTTAGAGACTGTTTTAACTGTATTATCACTGTCATCTAGAGGCCATATGAGAAACTGGTGAATATCATCCAACAGGTGAAAAACATGATATACATTTATAAGCTCTGCTTTACTATAAATATGGACTGTGCTGTTAATTCACTATGAATAGTTTTTTCCTTGTGTCTATTGCTTCATGCTTCATGTGTTTATTGAGAATATACAGAAATATTATGAAATGCTTTCACTTGTATTTCACTTATATCAATAAATTAATGTAACTAACAGGTTGAGGATTTTAAAGGGGTCATGAAATGGATTATTTTATAATGTTTCCTGGGATGCCCTTATAATGTTAGTATGGTTTTTACATCAAAAATAGTCATAATTTTACATAAAAATAAAAACCATTTTTCCAAGCCTGATTTTAGCCTCTGATTTGAACGCTCTATTTTAAGGGGCAGGTGTCATGGTAGGTGGTTCTAGGTGCGCCGTATATTTTCCTGCTTTTTTGTCCTTTGCCAATCACACCTAAACAGAACTAAAGCACTAACAAACTTCTACAAATAAAACACTATAGACTTTAGTAACAAGAAACTAACTATGTAGCACAGAAGTACAGTAGCACAACATCTAAAACCGGCAACACATGAGGGAAAGAGCACACATATAAAGGGAGCTAAGAACAAGAGGAACAGGTGAGCACACTCAGACAAGGAACAGGTGAACACACTCAGGTAAACGAGGACTCAAACAAGGGAGCCGAGAAGAAGAGGAACAGATGACACACTCAGGTACGGAACAGGTGACACACTCAGACATACAAGGGCTGCGTTCCAGTCCAAAATTGTCATGCCCTTCACTCGCTAACTTCCCTCCGTCTCGTTCACTCGGATGTACGTCATTGCTTACGTTGCACGAGTGCCACTACTGGCGGAAACCGCAGTGATCTGAACTGAAACATCCTAAGCCCTTGATCACTTGGAATCAGCTGTGGAGTTGATTTATTATTTACTTTTTTTCCCTTTACGAATTTGTTTAATGCAGCATCCAAATGTACATAGGTGTGTTTGGGTTGTTTTAAATAAATAAATAAAATATAATTAATATATCATAGAGTGGTTTGCTGTGGTGGTGATTAGACGATCTGTGGTTATACGTCACAATCGTACTGTATTGTGGGACATAAGTGCCTGAAGTGTACATATGAAGTAGATTCGCTCCCTCGGTCAAAATCGAGGGAACGAGTGTCTGTCCCGTCCACTTCACGAAGTGGAACGCACTTCAAAATGGCGGCAGGGATTCCCCCGAGGGGAAGTGCTTAGGGAAGTTCGCAAGTGCGTGTCTGAAAGTGGACTGGAACGCAGCCCATGACTCAACTAGACGAGGGCGTGGTAGGGAAACAAGGAGACAGGAACAGAGGAGCACATGGCCAACACAAACAAAACCATGCATGTTCAAGCACAACACAAACATAGAGACAAACAAAGACAACATAGACAAAGCTGCCAGGGCAGAACCCTGACAACTGCACAGGCTAAGTAAGTGTAGGCTGTGGCTGTGGCTACTATGGCAGATGCTAGACCTCTCTCTCTGGCCCCAGTCCCACATGTCTCAGTCAGACATCAAATAAATTAGCCTGTATTTACATACTGTTACTTATTTAAATAACAAGATCTTTGTTTGCAAAACTCCGTTCAGCTGCTGTCAGCTGTGCGGCTGCTGCGGAGTTATCAGGTTTACTGACTGTCAAGTTATCATTTTAGATATATGTGCAGCTTCCCCACTTGAACGAGAATATGTCTACTCAAAGATTTTGAACTGGATTCCACTCAATGATTGACACTCAGCTGTTTCTTTTTCTACTTTTTTACTCTTGCAGATTCAGTAGTTCATTTATTTTTCTCTTGAGTTCCCATCAGTGCAATTCATTGTCAGTTGTACCATTAGCCATTAGGTGAAAAACCTTTAAATACAAAATAAAAAGAAATCAAATACATACTTATTTCACCTAAAGGTACATTAAGCAGACCAACTATAGCCTAGACATACATCAATACCTTTTGCTCATTAAGCATCAGCATATCACTTCTTTGACTACATAGAATCTCATAATCTGATTCAGGAATATTTGACCACGTAGTCCTTTTCGCAAGTAATTTCTTTCAAGTTCACAAAAAGCTGTAGAAAAGAGTCTACAAACAACTATCAACTGATTTATCTGTTATCATTTCACCATGCTCGTTAACCTGAATAAAAATCATTTTAATTAACAATCCCCACTCAGCTTCCTTTTTATCACCGTTTTTCTTCCAGCTTCTTGACCACAGACTCACCATTCCCAATCTTCTCATTTTATTCCTTCTTATTCTTCATTTGTCCTCTTCTCCTTGTCCCCTATTATATCATTGCTTTATAACTGCTCCAATTTTTATTTAAAGTATCTTGAGTCATCTTCAGGGTTGTAAAGGTCTTAAAAGCCACAGAGCATGCCTTCGCCTCACAAAACATCCCGGCCATCATCTCGACGGTGGCTAAACTGGCGTATCGAGGTTGCATCCCCATGATTTTGGCCAGGTTTACCCAGAGATGTCTCTCTGTAGCCACCATAGCCACCATGGATCAACCAATCACGTCTGTGGTGTGTTGTGGCACGGTCACGGTGAGCCAAGTCTGTGGTACAGCGGTATATCGTCCTGGCCCCGGTACAGGTCCTTCAGCCCTAGGGGACCATTCGAAAGGGAACTCCACTCAATCATGAACAAAAACTCATTTTACAAATGCAAATGTTTTATTAATTAAATTCAATTAACAAATCATCTAATATGTTTTTTTGTGTGTATAAAAGTATACTTTTAAGTATACTTTAAATGTAACAGTAGTAAACTTTGAGTACACAACTAGTTTGCAACTGTTTTATGTTTGTACTGAAACTAAACTAAGTGAACTTATACAAATAGTTTACTAGTTTAATACTTGTAGTACATTTTTTAGTTTATGAAAGTACACTTTACAATAAGGTTTAATTTATTAACATTAGTTAATATAACCATGGACAATACATTTGTTACTGTATTTATTAATCTTTGTTCACATTAGTTCACGCTAGTTCACAAAAGTTGTCGGCAGCAACATAGTGTCGGCCCAGATCCGGCCCACATTCGGGCAGTGTGGATTCCAGGTGTACCAGATCCGGCCCACATTCGGGCAGTGTGGATTCCAGGTGTACCAGATCCGGCCCACATCTGGGCAGTGTGGATTCCAGGTTTACCAGATGTGGGCCGGATCTGGGCCGACACTATTGCTCTCTGGGAAGAAGTGCAGATCATTATTTGTTCATGTTAATTAATGAACCTTATTGTAAAGTGTTACCAAAATGTCAATGATAATTTATTGTTATTGAAGACTAAAACATTACTGTTTAATGGTATTTTTTTAAATTATTTTTCTTTATTAATTTTCATAATGATTTCATAATGTATTTCTATTTTGTGAAGTCAGAGTATGTTGTACATGTCAAGTCAAGTCAAGTCAAATATATTTATATAGCGCTTTTCACAGTACAGATTGTGTATCAAAGCTGCTTCACAGTATCAATCAAAACAACTTAACAATATGTGTGCTGAGCAGAGAGCTGGTAGAGTTATATTTTCCTTAGGTATGTGTGCAATGCAACGTTCACTGAGCAGAGATGTTTACTGATGATGATACTTAAAATGTGTACAGTTGGTATGCTCTTTGGAAGAAAAGGAATGTTTCAACTGATGCAAATGTACCACAAACGTAAACGCCAAGGGTAGTCTCTTCATATGGAAAGTGGATTGTATGATTTATGTGGATTGAAGTGTAAGTCTCTCTGTGGTGTATATAAGCTCAATCTTACTGTACCACCCCAGAGAAACAGAGGGATGTCGGTGTGAGAGGAAGGAGAAACACTGAGAGATGATGGGGTGAGGAAGGAGAAACAGAAACGCATAGACCTGGCATGAATACAACATTTTCTTGAGTTTCTCTCCTGACATATAAGAATAAAGATTTTTCTTGGCAAGATAACTGGTGTCCGGTCCCCTGAATCAAATAATAACGGCTTAATTCCAAGACTACAGTAATATTAAAATGGTTTCCCCCACGATCTGTAAATCTGTAAATGTTTATTCTGGCTAAACCCAACTGTGATACTTTTATTCTCATATTTTTATATTTTATTCTTAAAATTTGTATTATTATGTTTCTTGTTGTAAATTATGTTTCTTGTTGTATTTGTATATGTGCACTGGAAGCCTCAGTACCAAAACAAATTCCTTGTGTGTGCAAGCACACTTGGCAATAAAGCTCTTTCTGATTCTGATTCTGATCCAAAAACACATGCTGCATGGGTGAATTGGAGACACTAAATTGTTCTGCAGTGAATGTAAGTGTATATGTATGACAGTGATGAACTGGCCATCGATCTGATATTTTCCTGCCTACGCCCTGAAATGCTGAGATAAACACCAGCATTCCTGTAACCTTATAAGCAGTTTGGAGAGTGGATGGATATAGATCTTGAAAAGAAACCTTTTGCTGTCAGGACAGTTTTTCTTATAATGCTGTCATTCATGTTCTGAATATTGTTTTTGACTATAATTACTAACTAAAGTAATATTTAATATTTAGATTTTAAAAAATAAATAAAGAGACCAGGGTGATTCCATCATTTTCACATTATTTCCCATAGCCTTTTTTTATCTTGTAGCTAAAAAAAAAGAAGAAAAGCTGTAATAATTAATGAATGCAGAAAAATTTATATTATGTTAATAATTACAGGTCATAGGCTATTCAAATGTTAATGTTATCACTTAATTATAAAATCACTTTCTGTATGTAATTTTGTATATTCTATATCATATCGTAAAACACCAGCATTCAGCTGTAATGTAGAGATTTTGGATAAAGAAAGAATGATGATTTCATATACAATGGTTTAAAATTAATTTGTTTTAAGCACTTGCAGTGCCCTACAAATAATAATATTAAACAACCTCTTGAGATTCAGAGTTATCTTTACCGCAGTCCTAGACCATTTAGTAGGCTATATTAAATAAATAAATGAATAAATAAATAAGACTGTGTTCCTATAAATTACAGAACCTTCGGGAAAGGGTGTGGCCTGTATAAATACTGGATTACAGGTCAGCAGCAGTCGTCTGCAGATTCTCAGTGTGAGCCGAAGAAGGACGGACTGATCAAAACATAATTGTGAGTAGATCCATTTTAATAAAATTTAAACTGAATTATTCTTCACAATATATTTATATATATATATATATATAGGGCTGTCAGTTAAACGCATTATTAAAGGATTAGTTCACTTTAAAAAACACTTTTGCGTTTTGCTGATAATTTCCTCACCCCCATGCAGAGGTGGACAGTAACGAAGTAAATGTAATTCGTTACTGTACTTAAGTAGCTTTTTTTTGCGTAGGCCTATCTGTAGGCTACTTTACTCAAGTAGGCTATTTAAATTTGGGGAGACTTTTACTTTAACTCCACTACATTTCAAAGTCAAATATCTTACTTTTTACTCTACTACATTTTCAAAATCAGTCGTTCCTTTTTATTTATGAGTGGATAAAAACGTAACTGGTCAAACGAGCCACCAATCATAGTACAGCGTGCGCGCTTTGTTTTGAGCTTGCCTTGGTGGTATCTGTGCGAACCAGGGGTGCGTTTCCCGAAAGCATCGTTAGCCTACTATGGTCGCAAGTTCAATGGAAATTGAGACCAACTTGCGACCATAGTTGGCTAACGATGCTTTCGGGAAACGCACCCCAGAGCCGTTATGAGAGTTGCGAATGGCTCTGTCCCAAATGGCACACTTCATGTGCACTTTCGGTCTTGTGGATTTACAATGGCTGCTGCGTGCGTGTGTCCGTAAAGTCCGTGAGACCGTAGGGTGTCCCATTTGTCATTTTTGCTCTCAGAAGGGTGCCCTCGATTTCCCCCTCGATTTACAATTTGCGCCCTCGATGCGCACTTTTGCCGAGTCCACACTGATGCGGGCTCCGCAGCAGACTTAACGTTATTCCCGACAGTCAAAGTCCCGTTACGTCAAGAAAGTGCGGACTCAGAGGTAGACCGTGATTAGGGCAGGGGTTCCCAAACATTTCCATGACAAGGCCCCCCAAATAGCATTAGGTTCTGGCCAAGGCCCCCCTTTGCAGGATGTGTTATTAAACCCATCGACAATACTACAGCAAATGTATAAATAAATAAATAAAACCTCTAGGTGAACAGCAGATTATGTGATGGTGTTTGATATCAACCTATCAGAAAGGTTATAGAGATTAACCGATTCCAATTTTTCATTGAGTTTGACCTGCCGATACAGATTTTTGCCGATTCCGATTAATTTTTTTTTAACCACTTTACAGCACACACAAATATTTATTTTCTATTTCTATCTATCTATCTATCTATCTATCTATCTATCTATCTATCTATCTATCTATCTATCTATATATAACACCATATAGTTTAACCCAAACTGAATAATTAAGACAAGTTTAAATGGGTACATTTTCTATAAATATGTTTGTCTTCATTTTCTTTTCTGGGGGGGCGCTATTCTCTTAGCGCAGAGAATAAGTTTGAGAGAGCACCTGTAAACTGCGTGAGAGGGGTTATTATTGCACGATATTATGGATAGCAAACATTTATTGAGCACGGAATCGTTTTTTCTTTGCTCAAATGAATTTTTTTTTTGCGATTGTTAATTTCTGTTCAAAATATAATGCACTGTGCTTGCAAAATAGTTCTCTGTGCTCAAAACTGTCCGATCGCGATAAAATGCAAATCGTCCAATTCCGGTCACCACCCAATCAATCGGTGCATCTCTAAAAGATTAGAATTACAAGTATAAGGACGGGGACACACTAGCTGCGTGGCGTACTGTAAATGTATTATATATATATGTGTGTGACTAATTAATGTCATTTTATTAATAGATAGGTGTGCCAAGTGTGACAGTAGTCTTCACGTAGACTGAGTTAAGCAAGAGTCTTGTGACAAATTATAATAGGACATTATAGCCATAAAAAAAATTTATAAAAAAATAAATCTTAGTACTTGGATACTTAAAGGAGCTGTATGTAAGAAATGTATTTCAATTAATCATAAAATGGCCCTGATGTGTCACTAGACATTAAGAAATCATGTTCATTTCAAATACTTATATCACTGACAACAGTAGTCCAGCCAGGATATTGTCATTTAAAAAGTGAAGTTGCAGCCCTCAACTGATGTTGATGTTGTCATGTTCGAACCAATCACGAACTCAGTACTCAGGGGGGGGGGGGGGGGGGGAATAAATAAATATTCACTCCTCTTCAAGTGAATATTTAAAGGAAGCACTTCTACTTTTACTTGAGTAATATTTTACCTTGAGTATCTTTACTTTAGCTCAAGTACATGGTATGAGTACTTCATCCACCACTGCCCCCATGTCATCCAAGATGTCCATGTCTTTCTTTCTTCAGTCGAAAAGAAATGAAGGTTTTTGATGAAAAGATTCCAGGATTTTTCTCCATATAATGGACTTCAACAGGACCCAAACGGTTCAAGGTCCAAATGACAGTTTCAGTGCAGCTTCAACAGGCTTTAAACGACACCAGACGATGAATAAGGGTCTTATCTAGCAAAACAATCGTCATTTCCAAAATAAATAAAAAGGTTTTATAAGCACAAATGCTGGCCTTGCACTGTTCTGTGATGCGCGTTCGTGACTCACGTAATAAGCAATTACGTTGAAAAGGTTTTAGTAATAAAATGACAAATTATTTCTTAGAAAACTTACGATTATATTAATTAATTAATTATGATTATTAATTATAATTACGATAGTAATATTTACTTTGGGGGGGGGGGGGGGGGGGGTGGTGGTGGCTGGTCTGCGGTCTCATACAATGGTAGATTCAGTATAATTGTCAGGTTGAGTGCAGGTAGCTGCAGTTTAGGAGATTTATTTTTACAAACTTAAACTTTCCAAAAACAAACAGGAACAAAAGAACAGACTCCAGGACTTCTAGACAAGCACAACCATACATCGACGAAGACCAACAAACACTGAGGGAAAACACAGGGCTTAAATGAACGGGGACTAATGGGTTAATTAACTGAACACAGGTGAAGAAACTGAACACAAACGAGGAGCGGGAAAAACGAACAGGACTAAACCAAAAATCACAATGACAGGGGGAAAACAAGATCACAAAACATAACAGAACACATCAAAACGTGACAATAATACACTTTGAATTGTAATGAAGTTGTATTTGTATAAAATTAATTTAAATGTTTTTGTATTACTTTCTCTAATCTGTCTTCTTGAGCAACAAAAAAAAAAAAAAAAAAAAGAAACTACTATATCAAGTGGCAACATTAAATGTATGTATTTTTTATACATATACCCTTGAGGAATCTGCAAAATGTTGTTTTTATTTAGTACTGCTATTTTAAAATAATATTGTACATAACAGCTGTTCATTTAGTCCACAAGACAAAATAATAGCAAATTTACTCAAAAGGCCCAGTTCAAAAGTTTACATATTGATTCTTAATACTGTGTGTGTCACAGTGCGAAAATGACCCAAAAGCCAAGCTTGTTAAAGGAGAACTCCGGTCAATTTTAACATTGAGCTAATGTTTTTGTAAATTTGGAGTGCTGTCAGTACAGAGAACAACAACAAAAATCGCCGTTGCCTACACCGTGTTATCGTCTTTTTACAGTTTTTTTTCGATTGCTAAATGACAGTGAGCACAACTGGAGCTACATGTGCAAAACTCTAACTACAGTCTGCACTACCAACAGTCCCCTGAGCTAAACAGTTCACATCACCTGCAAAACTCACTCCAAGCAACACAACTCTTACAGTTTTTTTTCCATTGCTAAACGACAGTGAGCACAACTGGAGCTACATGTGCAAAACTCTAACTCCAGTCTGCACAGCAGCGGTTCATGTGGACCAAACTCTAGTTCACTTTTTAAAAAACTTTTGCTGATAATTTACTCACCCCCATGTCATCCAAGATGTCCATGTCTTTCTTTCTTAAGTCGAAAAGAAATGAAGGTTTTTGATGAAAACATTCTAGGATTTTTCTCCATATAATGGACTTTACTGGTTGCCAAACCGTCCAAGGTCCAAATGACCGTTTCAGTGCAGCTTCAAATAGGTTTAAACGACAACAGATGATGCATAAGGGTCTTATCTAGCAAAACAGACGATGCATAAGGGTCTTATCTAGCAAAACGATCGGTTATTTCTAAAATAAATAAATAAAAAACGAAGTTTTACGCCTTGCTCTGTTCTGTGATCCGCGGTCGTGACTCTCCTGTTCGAACTCGTTCATCAAAATGAACGAATCTTTTTTTCGAGTCATTTCGTTCATTTTGTTCGTTGAATGAATGAAATGACTCAAAAAAAGATTTGTTCATTTTGATGAACGAGTTCGAACAGGAGAACAGAGCAAGCCGAGCATTTGTGCTAATAAAACTTTTTTATTTATTTTAGAAATAACCGATCGTTTTGCTAGATAAGACCCTTATGCATTGTCTGTTTTGCTAGATAAGACCCTTATTCATCGTCTGTTGTCGTTTAAAGCCATTTGAAGCTGCACTGAAACTGTCATTTGGACCTTGGACGGTTTGGCTACCAGTAAAGTCCATTATATGGAGAAAAATCCTAGAATGTTTTCATCAAAAACCTTAATTTCTTTTCGACTGAAGAAAGAAAGACATGGACATCTTGGATGACATGGGGGTGAGTAAATTATCAGCAAAAGTTTTTTAAAAAGTGAACTAATCCTTTAAGACTATTATCTTATCTATCTAAGGCTAAGAGTTTTTTAACATTTGCAGAGTTTGAGAGAGTGATTCATTCGTTCATTTCATCTAGACTTGACTATTGTAACTCTCTTTATATTGGAATGAGTCAATCCAATATTAGTCCTCTTCAGATGGTTCAGAATGCAGCAGCCAGACTTTTGACTGGCACAAGGAAGTTTGATCATGTTTCCCCAATACTGCGTTCGTTGCACTGGCTGCCAGTTTGTTATAGAGTTGATTTTAAAATTCTGCTTTTTGTTTTTAAAGCCTTGAACGAATTAGCTCCAAACTATCTCTCTGATCTTTTGAAATTGAACGACTGTGCTAGATCATTGAGGTCATCGCAACAAAGATTGTTGATGGTTCCAAGATCAAGACTGAAGACAAGAGGTGTCCGTCCATTTTCTGTTGTTGGTCCAAAACTGTGGAATAATCTTCCTGTATCTTTAAGACTAATATCCACTGAGTCTGTTTTTAAATCTAAGTTAAAAACCTACCTGTTTTCACTGGCTTACAATTGTCCTTGATTTTAATGTTGAATTTTCAAATTGGTGGTTCCGATGTAAACTCCCTTCATCATTTGCTTTGTGGTCGGTCTTGTTTTTAAGATATTTATCTTGTTGCACAATGGCCAACTACTGTTGCTTTTATTGTGCTATATAAATAAAAGTTGATTGATTGATTGATTTTCTACAAGTATTAAAATAGTAAACTACTATTTTACCCATAAGTTCACTTGCAGTACAAATGAGAAATGTAATTATGAACTATAGTTGTGCACTTAAAGTTTACCACTGGTACACTTATAGTACACTTAAACATATACTTTTATATACTAAAAGTGGGCCAATTTAGTCCCAAGCGGTATTCAAATAGTAGCCTACACTTACAAGTTTACTACTAGTACATATTGACATTAGTATACTTACTACATAATGTATACTTAAAAATATACTTGAATATTACTTAAGTATACTTCATAAAATGAACTTGAAGTATACTTCTTTTTCGTAAGGGCATGCCTGTATATACTCACCTCTCTCTCCCACCACTGGTGTGTGCTTCATCTTCCACGGCTTCATCCATCATCATCAAAGACAGGCAGTATCTCTGGTTCCACATCCTTCATTGTTATCCATTTTTAAAACATTTAATTTAAAGGTTTTATTTTACTTATTTCCATAAATTATGGCATATACTATTTCAGTACTAGTTATCATGGCCTAGAAATCACAAAAGAATGTTATTAGTAGAATAGAATCTGTTTTGAATATCTGTTATTATTGACTGCAGGTGAAAATTGTACATATTATATTTTGCCTTTTTGATTACAGTAAATAATAATAATAATAAACACTTTAAAGTGTGGTGTTTGCTGTGTCAAACATCTTTACTAAATTCTGCACATGGATTTTTAGTGATTAAACAATAAAAATTGCTTACTTAAAACCGTGCAACAAAATGTTTTATCAAATGAAACGTGAATTGTTATATTGTAACATTTCAACTGTTTATTAGTATTAGTTTTATTGTGAATTATGAAATAGTTTAAACAACAAGTACTAGCACGAAAAACAATCATAAAACATGAATGTGCACTTTTGCATTCCAGGTGAGATTGCCATCTTTTCAAACTGTGCTCAATTATGTTTTTCTGTTTTAACATTACAGGGGGGGAAAAATCATATTTATGAAAAATGGACAAAATCATCAGGAAAAGCATCTTAATTGAAAATAGAAATCCTGCTCGATATCGTCTGCAAGCGAGTACAGACAATTCAGATCAGTCTAAACTATATAGAAAAATCACCTTTGGAGAGAGAGACAAAAACAAACCCCATAAAACCATTCTGATGGTGGGAGAAACAGGAACAGGAAAAACAACCCTGATCAATGCGATGATCAACTACATGTTAGATATTCAGAGAAAAGACAAGGTTTGGTTTGAGATCACAGATGAAGAGAGTGACCGAACATCAGTTCACAGTCAGACCTCCATCATCACTGTTTATGGGTTTTATTCAGAAGAGAGTAAAACTGATCTAACAATCATCGACACACCAGGATATGGAGACACTCGTGGAGTTGATCTTGATAAACAGATCGCTGAAAGTTTTTTTAGCTTAAGTAAATCAGCAGAAGGGGTTCAAGAAGTAGATGCAGTGTGTCTGGTGATTAAAGCAACACAGAATCGACTCTCTGACAGACTCATATACATATTTAGTTCTGTTCAGTCTTTATTTGGGAGAGATATCGCTGAAAACATTGTCTTGCTTTTCACACACTCAGATGGAGCTCGACCTAAAAATGTCCTGACGGCTGTTAAAGAGGCTAAAGTCAAGTGTGCCGTGAATGACAAGAATCAGCCGGTGTTTTTCAAGTTTAATAACCGTCAGTCAGAAGCTGCTGATGAAGAAGATGATGATGAAGAACATGAAATGATACAGGAACGATCATGGGATCTCAGTTTTAGAGGAATGACAGGATTGTTCAAGTTTCTTGACACACTAAAACCAAAAACCCTAACGATGACTCGAGATGTGTTACAACAACAGAAGCAGTTGGAGGCAAATATTAAAATTCTAAAATCACGTGTTGAAATGATGGAACTAAAGAAAATTGAGCTGAAACAAACTCAAGAAGTTCTGGAGAAACACAAAAAAGATGTCAGAGACAAAAATAACTTTGAGTATGAAGTTGACGTGCCCTACAAAGAGAAGGCTATTGTCGATTATTCTGTAGCCAATGTGGCGGTGTGCTGCACCGTCTGTGAGGAGAACTGCCATTATCCAGGATGCTGGTGGATCACCAGTGTCTATAGGTGCAACGTGATGAAAAATGATCACTGTACAGTGTGCACAAATAAATGCCACTACAGCAAACACGTCAAAGCAGCACAAATATATGTAACAAAGACAAAGAAGGAGAAGAGGACATATGAAGATTTAAAGAAGAAATATGATGACAAAGTAAGGGATGATGTGTCTGTGATCAAGAAGCTGGAAGAAGAATTGCAAGAATTAGAGAAAGAGAAAGAAAAATTAGTGAATGAAGCTTTTCACTGTGTGTATACTCTGGAGATGATCGCACTCAAAACGAATTCACCGATTACACTCCTGTACATTGATTTTCTGATCGAGAAGCTGGAGGAAATAAATGAACCTCAAAAGGCCGAAAAACTGGAAAACATCAAGACAGCAGGAGAAGGAAAGGGAGGAGCACATCCACTGTAAAATCGAATTAGTTAGACTTACTTAAAAAAAGCATGCAAAATGATTGCCTTAAAAAAAAACTAAGTGAAATAGGAATATGCTTAGTTATAGTTCACTTACACACGAGTTCTAGTAACTAAAAAAGAACTGTAGAGAGTACTTGATAATTTACTTTAAGCCCCTTTCACACAGCGTGATGATCCCGGCAAATTGCCAGAACGCCTTCTGTGTGAACGCAAACACGACCCGGGATTGATAACGGCATCGATGCCGGGTTGAGGACCGTAACATTGCCGGGATCAGTCCCGGAACGAGTCCTGTGTGAACAAAAGCCAGGACCAATGCCATAAGGGGTGTGTCATAGTAATGACGTATGTGCCATCGCGCGACTCTCTTGCTCTTAAAAGAAAGTTTGTGTTCGTCATCAACAAAGAAAGAATGAACAAATGTCTGCAAACTGGACCGAAGCAGAGACCAGGAGCTCCTCACTATCCGCGCTGAAGCTGAGAGCGTTCGCCAGCTTTGTGAAATGGTACGCGTGTGTATGTTTTCGACGCGTACGTTACTCGTCTCATCTTGACGTCACGCGGCTTTTAAACAATCCCGGGAATTAAACAATCCCGGGACAAATGCCGGGACAAATGCCGGGTCACATTATCCGTGTATTTTCCGGAATCTCTGTGTGAAAGGGGCTTTACTTTAGATTTACTCTTGACCATTGATGTGTTTTGCATGCTGAATGTTGCAGTGTACAGTATGTGTGACTCAAGCATGGTCAATATTGTCACAAATATAGAGAGATTATATCAAGTCAATTAAAAGTTTCACAAGGTGTTTATGACTTAAGTGTTAGCAATAACATTTAAAAGGTCATTCAACATTATAATAACCTAGTTAATGATATAGTTAAAAGTAGTTAAATTTTGTTTGAAAACAACTCATTTTTTACTAACCTTCCTTTGAAACCAAATAACTGTTATTTCTTGTTGCATTGCTGCATCAATAGAAAAAGAATGACAATAATATAAATTAAGTTCAAAGTGGCCAACCAAAGGGAACCGAATTACCGAAATGGTGAGTTCAAACAAAAACATTTTAAGAAAATCAGCATTAATTTATGAAGTCAGCTTATGTGATGTTCTCTTAAAATTTTCAGGTTTATTGACAATTCAACAATCAAGATGGCTTTGAGAAATGAGTGACTGCAGCTAGAGAAAGATAACTGCAGAAGTGGAGGAAATGAGGCAGAAGTCTATCAAGAATTGCCCTGCCTCAAACTTTTTTTTGCTTGACAAAATGGCACTCCAACCAATTAAAGGCACACTATGCAATATTTCCATTTTACTCAAACAGCGACTGTGGAGATCCTTGTGTTTAACGTTACTGTCCTAAATACCACTCACGCAGAGCCGTCTCTGTACTCACGGCCTGATCCCCTCCCTCCTGTATACCTGTACCTGTTCAGTATGGAAGCGTCAGACATCGAACAGGCACAGACAGACTCCGAAGATGTTTCATGATTTCATACAAATATTAGGCAATACTGCATAATTGTATATGTTGTGGCATAAAGTAAGTCTTGATTCTCGCGAGATTTGGCGGGGTGCCACCTCTCAAACCTGCAGTGCTGGTTTTGCCTGGTTTGAAGACATGAAGACATGAAAAAAAAAAGTTAGTTAGAACAACTGTTGTATTTTACAGTGTAGGTACTTCAAATAATGTGAGAAATAATCACAAACCATGCCTCAGCTCAAATGATGCAAAAATCTGAAAACAGGATCTTGAAAATGTTTCTGCTTCGTCCAAAAGCCTGTTCTGCATGTGATGTAAAGCTGTATTAACACTGAGGATAACTGCAATAGTTCATAAATATAAACATGTCATCTGCATAATACAAAGTTTCTAGAGTAAGATACTTTTGAAAATATATCAATACTATTGTAAAAGCAACAAATAGTCAGAATATTATTTATCATTAAAAGATGATGTGCATGTAATTATGGTCACTAAGAGGCTGTTTATGGAGTGCTGAAATTGTATTAATCGAGCACTGCTGCCATGATCTACAGGACATTTGAGTGTCATCCTTCTGGGTGAAACAGACATTTCACTGACTGCATGTGTACAGTGATGAAAGCTCTGCTTTAATATATATGTAAGGATGGTGCCAGTATGTCTGGTCGACCCCTCAATGTGACAAAAGGCCCTCTTGGGAACTAACACTTGAACTATCTCTTGAATATGTAACTCCCTCTTGCATATGTAACAGGAACATCTGAGACGCAGCACACAGTACAGTTCACACTTCACCCACACTATCTCCCCTGCATCCCCCTCCTCCTCACCTGAAATACACTGAAACCTTATGCAATGTTATGTGTGTACAAAAATGTAACTACTCATGTTTGGTGTCTTTTTATAGTGTCACATGCGTCTGGTAACATGGTCTCATTCTCCCAACTATGATGAAGAGCTAAAAGAAGTTATGAAATGTGAGAAAAGTGATGTGTCCCATAATAGCCTCATTCAAACTACCTCCTGTATGTAAAATCAGGCAGACCTCACAGCGTGAGCTCCTGAATAGATAACCAAAATCTAATTATAACGACAGACACTACCATTTGGTCAGAATTGAATTATCTGGGTTTATAAGGAAAAGGTGCAGAAAGGTTCGGGGAGTCTGTAGGTTGACTGCCCACACAACCGCTGTGTGTAATTTTGTTGACAGGTAATAATTTCTACAAATTCTGTGATTTCTGAATTGATATGCTTAACTGATGATTTTATCCTCTGAATTGGATTTGAAATGATTACATCATTACCTGATCAATAAATTGTAAACGTTTGATTTTATTCTAACCGACTCTGAGAATTGTTTTCCCCCGAGTAGATTATAGGATTCGTATATTTCCACAAGTTTGCGTCAGAGTTTAGTGACGACTAATATCTGATATCAGATTCAAGTGTACTTGAATGAGGAGACGGGTAGTTTCCGTCTAGAATCAGCTAATGCTGTTTGATCTAGATTTGGGTACGTCTAAATACCTCTGTTCTAATTTAATGTTACTTTAGATAAGTGCACGCTGGTAAAGTAAGTTATTGAATTAGTTCCTGAGGTGGCATTCAAGGGGGCTGTGTATATGTCTTCGATTGTGTACGTGTGAATTACGGCAAATCCCAGACATTCAGCCAATTACCTCTGTTTTGATAATCGGAAACTGACGAGATTGTGCCGGAGACCTGGTGAGGAACTCGAAGTGATATAGTTTCCTGATCTGAGCGGATAAAACATAATCAGAGTTTAAAGAATAAACAAACCTTCGCTAACGTTTAATGATGCACGGATATCATTAAAACCTTTTCATTTATGGAGTCAGATAATAACGAGATAATACATGAGAAAATATATTGCATTTAATCTTGTTGTGTTGCGTGAAAGGAAAGGCAAGTAATACGCAGAATACCTTCACCGTATTATTGGAAATCCCCCATTGGACCAATAGACGGCCTTACAGTGGTGACCACGCCTCCGTGATCTCGCGTCAGACGAGTAACGCCTTCCTAGCGCGACATTCAACTTGAACTCTGCACGGAACATGAGGTTTGAACAACTCCTCACCTATCTCCAACTATTGTGGTAAGTTGATCTTTTTACCTTTTAGTGTTGAGGGAAAAATTGTTTGCACATCACATATAGACACATTTTTAGTACGGGTCGGTATACCCTTTGTTTAGACCGGAACCGAAAATCCGGTGGGGAGAAGAATTAGAAGGGAAACATGTCTTTTCAGGGAAAGCACAACAGCGTAGATGAGGAGATAATGGAGATTCTAGGCGTACAATTGCAAAAACTCCTTGTTCGGTTAAGCGACAAGGGTTTACAATTAAGCTGGAGCAACAACGAAATAATATCCTGGTATTCTGCCGAGGGTGCGAAGCTAAAATCAAAAGCAAAATACAAAAAGATTCCCGCTGCAATTGTTTATCTGCTTCGTCGTAACGACCTCAATACCATAGCCGAGAACGAACGAACAATAACAAATATCAAAGAAATCGAAAGATTGCGATCTGACGAATTACTAAAATTAAGAAAACAAGTCGAAGCGTTCGCGTACGAACAACAAGGGTGGGCTAGACAGCGCGAAGAAATGGCCACAAAAATTGATCAAATTCAAAGAAAACTTCAAAACGACAGTAGTTACATATCTGCTCTCGAAGATTGCTGCGATAAATCGGGTTTTCCAGTAGCCGCCGTTAAACAAGCGGCACTGGATGAAACCTCCGAGCTAGAGGCAAAAAATGATAGTGATGACGATGACGCCGCGTTATTATACAGGCCACAGAGAGAAACTCGTAAACGAGCTCTTGTGAGTCAGTGGCCTGAAGAGCCAGACCTGCGAAGCCCAGTAAAGACTCGAAAACAATCGAATGATTTGCCAAAGAGATCAGTTAAAGTCGCTGTGCTTAAAACCATGACGAATGCGGATGATGAAATCACAACAATCAGCCGCCCGTTAACATGCGAAGAATGTTCTAGACATAAACAAATCGTAGGAATTATGCCGAGAAAGGGGCCGTTTCAACCTTACTGGGAAGCATTGATGTTACAGGCCACGGTGTACAAATTAGAATTTAGAGATGTTTGGCAAATAGCTCTCCTCACCATCCCTGAGGAACTCAGACCGAAACTAACCGAAGAAATGAAATCTGGCAACGTAATGAACCGAAAAAATAACGAAAACGACGAAAGTATCTATGAGCGTCTAAAACAGGCATTATTAGACATGAGGGGGCCGACACATGCTGATTGGAGCAAAATATTAGAAATCAAACAAGTGAGTAATGAGTCATTTGAAACGTACACTGAACGGTTATGGGTGACATACAGAGAACACTCGGGCCTAGAGGATGTAGACCGCAACCATGACGCGTTATTACAAATTATAAAGAACAATGCTGGCATCCCTGTTCAAAAGGCGTTATCAAATGGCGTCGACCCGGCCGAAAACACGTTCAGAGCGATAGTAGACTGGGGTTCAAGAATAGAAAACAGATGGAGATCAAAACCCCGTAACGTTGCGGCCGCACACTGGTTAACAGAAGGGAATAGCCCAGACACATTTAACCAAAGATCTCCAAGCAAAATGTCATGCCGCTATTGCAAAAAGACTGGGCATTTCTTGAGAGATTGCACGAAAAGAATGAGAGATTTAAGAGAACCAGCGAATCTTTGCCAAAAAACGCCCTCTAGCAACGACTCTAACCTGTATAAACAATTCGCTGATTTCATTACCGAGTTTCAAAAACAAAAAAGCCAAAATGGCGGGGACCACAACGCGAGCGGAGCAATTGAAGAATACCAACACCAATAGGGATACGTGGCCTCCATCGCCGTGGGGAGCATAATTAAGAGTGGAAACCGAATTAAAATAAGAGCTAATTTAGGAGGCCGGTTAGCGGACGTACTTATTGATTCTGGCGCATCTTGCTCCTGTACAGACATTCCATTTCCTTTAACCAACGAAACTATTCAGATAAAAGGCATCGGCGACACGTTAATGATTGCGACAAAAACACAGCCAATTGAACTCGATTTGGGCGTGACCGTATTGAAAGAACCCCTCTGGTATTTACCTAACAACAGTGAAGGGACTGTACTGGGAATGGACATTATGCGAAAGTATGGCTTTGTAATTCACTGCTTTGAAAAGCAAATTGAATTGAAAACAGACAGAACAGTAAAAATGTGTTTAACAAAAAACACAACGAGAATTATGTCCATTTCCACCCCAGATCCCATTCAACAGATGGTAAACAAACACGATTACATTTGGGCTACACATGAACATGACTGTGGCCTCATTGACTTTGTTGTGTGCATTGAGGGGGAGCCCCCTCCCCCACAAAAACAATACCGCATCAAACCAGAGGCCGAGTCAGCTGTTCATGAAATTGTGCAACAACTTGAAATCAGAGGAATAGTCCGGCGATGTAGTTCGACAACAAACTCTCCGTGTTTACCAGTACCAAAATCAAACGGTAAATGGCGTCTTTGTATTGATTATCAACGTCTTAACAAAGTTTTGCCCAAGGCTACACCTATAGTGGCAAATCCATCGACGTTATTATCGCAGATTTCAACACAAGCGTCCTGGTTTACAGTGCTCGACGTAAAGAACGGTTTCTGGTCCATCCCAATCAAACGCGCTGATCAGTGGAAATTGGCATTCACTTTGAATCAAATCCAGTACACCTGGGAGCGAATGCCACAAGGCCTCCATAACAGTCCTGCGATTTTTCACAGAGCATTAGAAGACACGCTCAATCCATTGACAGGGACCGGAAACGTAATCCATTACGTCGACGATATACTTATCGCGACCGAGGGATCATTTGATGATCATTTGCTACTCGTCGACGAAGTACTGTTAACACTCGGTAAAGCTGGTTTCAAATTAAACAAAGAAAAAGCGCAAATCGCACAAAACGAGGTCCAGTACCTGGGTTATACGATAACGCAAAGCCACCGAGCACTAACAGATGATAGGCGAAAATGCATCGCTGAACTTCCCCGACCGCACACGCTGAACTCCTTACAGAAAGTGCTGGGGACAGCAAACTACTTAAGAGACTTCATTCCAGATTTTGCAAACGTCGTCACGCCATTATATTCACTCTTAAAAGGAAAATCAAAGCCCTCTGACGTCCTCGAATGGTCAGAGGAACACGAAAAAGCCTTTACGAGTCTGAAAGATAACTTGTGCTGCGCTCCCGCGCTCGGTCTGCCCAACCCCAAAAAAGCCTTCCACTTACAGGTGGACGCAAATGAAAACACTCTAAGTGGCGTTTTAGCTCAGGATCATGGGGGAAAATTGCGTCCGATCGCCTATTACAGCCGAAAAAAGTCCACGATCGAACAGGGATTCGACCCATGCACTCAGCACGTGCTGGCGGTTCACTGGATGTTGACAGCAACTGAACCGATTGTAGGTTTTCAACCTATCGTTGTGCATACAGTGCACACGCCAGTACAAATGTTGTTGCAGGGCCGAATAAAAGGCGTGTCGTCGCAAAGGTTAGCAAGATGGCTAGCAGACATACAGGCACGTGACATCACGACAGTTAACGACCGAATATTACCTCATTTATTGGGAGATGTAGAGGGCCATCCACACACATGCCAACCTAAACAGGAAGCACAGAGCCCGGTTCATGACCAAGAACTTCCAAATCAGACACAGGTGTACATTGATGGTTCCCGATACTGGCATGATGGCAAATTCCACACAGGTTGTGCGGTGTGGGCTCCTCACTCTCCCAATTCAGACACTAACCAATTGCTAATCAAACTGTCCGAAAACACATCTGCGCAAGAAGCTGAACTCATTGCATTACTCGAAGCAATCCGATCACATCACAAACCGCTATGTGTGTACACTGATAGTCGATACGCTTTCGGTGTTGTCCATGATTTTATGGCACAGTGGCAGTTGAGAAAATTCCTCACATCTGCCGGAACGCCAATAAAACACTTTAACATCATAACTTCGATTTGGCAGGAGATTAAAACACGTGATTCTTCACTCTCCGTTGTCAAAGTGCGCGCGCACATTAACAAGAATCCCGATGAGCACGAGAAAAACAACAACATTGCAGATCAATTAGCAAAATTAGCAGCACAAAAGGGAGATGTATGGCAGCCTGACAGATTGATTGTTCCTGTTGTGAGTGCGGTTCAGACTGTTCCTATTGACTTGAAACAGTACCAGCAAGAACTATGGAGTTCTGATGGAGAGCTGACACCGCACCTGCAGCAGGACCAACTAGTCAAGGTCACAGAAGGCATGATTTTAAGAGACGATAAATACATCGTTCCAGAAGCCCTCCAGAAACCAGTGATAAAGTTGTACCACGAATATGCACATGTATCAGCTCCCAAAACACAACAGCTGATACAAAAGAACTTCTGGTGGCCACAGATGGCATCAGACATTCAAAGATGGTGTGACGCATGCATCGTATGTGCCACCATCAACCAAGGTAAGACTGGCCGTACAAAGCTGTGTAGACCAGAGCCACCAAAAGGACCTTGGGAGTCACTCCAATTGGATTTTATAGGTCCACTACCCAGTGCCAAAGGGGGGTATCGTTATTGCCTTGTAATAATTGACAAATTTTCCAAATGGGTTGAAGCAATTCCTACTCGCAATAACAGTGCAAACACGGTGGCACGTGTGGTAGCAAACCAAATTCTCCCACTCTGGGGAGCACCAATCCAAATTGAATCTGACCAGGGCACACATTTCACAGGTCAGGTGATGAAAAACCTATGCCAGATGCTGAACATCAAACAAAGGTTCCACGTTTCATATAGACCGCAGAGTTCGGGGATGGTGGAACGTTCTAACAGGACCATAAAAGAAAGCATCTCAAAACAGGTTGCACAACACAAAAACCAATGGATTGATGCCCTACCCACAGTCCTAACCGTACTGCGGGCAACGCCTTCAAAGGCAACAGGTATCAGTCCATTCAAACTCATGACTGGAAGAGTCATGAAGCTGCCCATCGACCCAGAAATCACCCCAGCAGACCTGGGGCCTCTTGTAATTGCAACTCAACAGTCTGTGTTAAAGCAACTACAAAAGAGGCTGGAAGTGCTACATGCACACGCTGCTCTGAAACAGCAGCAATCAGACTTAATGAATGATGCACAATTCAACCCAGACCCTGAGATAAAATTCTCAGAAGGAGACATGGTAATGATACGTGTTTTTGTGAAGCAAGGTGCATTCACACCCAGATGGCATGGCCCATATGAAATAAAAGCTGTATGCAACAGCTGTGTGGCCACAACCATAAAAGGGAAACTGCGATGGTATCACATGTCTCAGTGCAAGTCATTTAAAGGTACACAGAATAAATAAATAACTGTCACTAACTTCTCTTCCTGCCTTCCAGGTCGACTGCAGCGATCCCATGGAGGCCGGATGAAAGGAAAGTGTCCGGGCCCACGTGCATCAGACTGGGCCAAAGGGTTTCACTCACACACAACCTGAAATGTGGCAGGTGGGTGTGGAAATACTCCAAGGGGCCTTTCACACCAAAAATCACAGTCGCACCCAAAGAGACAGCTACATGGCCTCCCGGTATAGTACCGGATCCAAATTGCACACCAAAAATCTGCTGTAGTACAGGTAGCACCCACCCACCTACCGGAAACATTTCAGGGTACACTAGAGCACCAAAATTCATGCACAACCTCACGGCCTGGTATCAGCTTAAAATAGATCCAGGTGACACAATAGGCAGCATGTACACTCTACACGAAAACAACAATAACGGCATAGACCCAAAATTGTGCTATTATGTGAAACATTTGGAACCTGCAACATATAGGTGCACACATACAGAAACACATAATGACACACATATAAGATTCAAAGAGTTAATGTATGATCTCACATCATACACACCTAACGAGCCGAAACCAAAAACTTTTGTGTGGACCAACCGAAAAGAAGGAACGTATTGTGTCGGAGAATGTACACATAGCATAGACAATTTCACCAATCCACACAACTGCTCTTGGACTGTTATGTATTGTTTTAATTTGACCACCTGCGGGTACACCAAACCCAAAATGTGTCCGGAATTGCACCCAATTCCTCCTGGCGGACTGATTAGAGGAAACATCAACAAGACTTTATTACATGATGTAAATTTGGTAATGACACATGTAGCTTACAACATTTCCAACATACTTTCTGCCTATACAAAACATTGTAATATTAATGATGAGTCATATGCATGGCTACAGTCACGAATCGATGATTTAATTTCTGATTACAAAGACAGACTTGCCGTCCAAATTCCACCTACTCGTTCAAAACGAGACCTGCTCAGCAGTATAGCCGGCTTGTTCGGATCAATCAATTCAGCAGCCAACACCTATAAAATAACCAAACAATCCCAATTCTCCACATGGTTGACAGATCAGATGGCCACTGGTTTTCAACACATCACTAATAGCAATGATAACATTATCAAAGCGGTTCGTTCTGAGGCGCAGGCGCTTCTAACGATCAGCCATACATTGTTCAATCAGACCCGTACCCTCGAACGTGACTTAGCCTGTAGATCATATGCACATGATTTATTCACCGCCACTAGACAAGAAATTTTAGATCTTCGCCTTCACCAGACCCCTAGACATGTTTTAAATGATTTAATTGAAGTTTTAGATTTGCATAGATGGTTCTCTTCAGAAAAAATGAAAAATGTCAAGTATTCAGAACTGTTATCCACAATTATGATGTATACTGGAAACGAATGTATTGGTTGCATTGGATTTTTTGCCACTTTTCCTTTAATACACCCAGATCAAGTTTATCCAAATTCCACTACTATTCGATCTATTGGCGTGGTAGTTAAAGATCAAGTAATTAAATGGGATCACCTCACGGGATATATGACTTTGAAGGGTACTGAGACCTTGTTTACCAGTCGCACTTGTTGTCATGAAACTCACAATTATGTTGTCTGTACATGTAATACATTGCAGCCTTTCTCCTCCAATGATAGCAAGCTCATAAATGTTGAATCGTTGCACGGCCATTCAAATGCTGTTCAAGTGTCTCATACACAGTGGTGCGTCATCAGTGAGATGAATTCGTTCACGTATGGAGGACTGACCTGTCCTGCTAATCACTCCTTCTGCTTGGAAGTGACAGAGGACTTTTCTATGGGCCAGATCGACATCCTCGGAAGGATGCCAACGGACGCAGAGGTCTCCCCATGGTGGGACGACACCTTTTATGAACACGGAACACAAGCTTTGGTCGACACGATGGACTTGGTACAGAACGTCATCCTCCAAACAGAGTACCACCTGTCTCAAGCGCAAGTGGAGACAAACTTGGCGCGAAAGACAGCACAGATTTTGTCTAGCTCATCTACCCGATCGGCACAGACTGCATACACCTGGTGGGACTGGGTACTTCGAGGTTGTGCGGTTGGAAGCGCACTCATCTTCTCCTTCACGCTATTCCAATGTTGCTACTTCCGACACCTCATCAGATCGGTAAAAGCATCCACCAACACTATCTTGACTCTCAGCCCCTTAAAACTGCCCACCTTAAAAAGACTGAAGTGACACCGCAGGAAACCCTGTGAGTGGCCCACGGTGCCAAAGGAGGGATTTGTAAGGATGGTGCCAGTATGTCTGGTCGACCCCTCAATGTGACAAAAGGCCCTCTTGGGAACTAACACTTGAACTATCTCTTGAATATGTAACTCCCTCTTGCATATGTAACAGGAACATCTGAGACGCAGCACACAGTACAGTTCACACTTCACCCACACTATCTCCCCTGCATCCCCCTCCTCCTCACCTGAAATACACTGAAACCTTATGCAATGTTATGTGTGTACAAAAATGTAACTACTCATGTTTGGTGTCTTTTTATAGTGTCACATGCGTCTGGTAACATGGTCTCATTCTCCCAACTATGATGAAGAGCTAAAAGAAGTTATGAAATGTGAGAAAAGTGATGTGTCCCATAATAGCCTCATTCAAACTACCTCCTGTATGTAAAATCAGGCAGACCTCACAGCGTGAGCTCCTGAATAGATAACCAAAATCTAATTATAACGACAGACACTACCATTTGGTCAGAATTGAATTATCTGGGTTTATAAGGAAAAGGTGCAGAAAGGTTCGGGGAGTCTGTAGGTTGACTGCCCACACAACCGCTGTGTGTAATTTTGTTGACAGGTAATAATTTCTACAAATTCTGTGATTTCTGAATTGATATGCTTAACTGATGATTTTATCCTCTGAATTGGATTTGAAATGATTACATCATTACCTGATCAATAAATTGTAAACGTTTGATTTTATTCTAACCGACTCTGAGAATTGTTTTCCCCCGAGTAGATTATAGGATTCGTATATTTCCACAAGTTTGCGTCAGAGTTTAGTGACGACTAATATCTGATATCAGATTCAAGTGTACTTGAATGAGGAGACGGGTAGTTTCCGTCTAGAATCAGCTAATGCTGTTTGATCTAGATTTGGGTACGTCTAAATACCTCTGTTCTAATTTAATGTTACTTTAGATAAGTGCACGCTGGTAAAGTAAGTTATTGAATTAGTTCCTGAGGTGGCATTCAAGGGGGCTGTGTATATGTCTTCGATTGTGTACGTGTGAATTACGGCAAATCCCAGACATTCAGCCAATTACCTCTGTTTTGATAATCGGAAACTGACGAGATTGTGCCGGAGACCTGGTGAGGAACTCGAAGTGATATAGTTTCCTGATCTGAGCGGATAAAACATAATCAGAGTTTAAAGAATAAACAAACCTTCGCTAACGTTTAATGATGCACGGATATCATTAAAACCTTTTCATTTATGGAGTCAGATAATAACGAGATAATACATGAGAAAATATATTGCATTTAATCTTGTTGTGTTGCGTGAAAGGAAAGGCAAGTAATACGCAGAATACCTTCACCGTATTATTGGAAATCCCCCATTGGACCAATAGACGGCCTTACATATATCTGGACTCTACTGTTCATTTCACAAGTGTCATGAATATGCAGAGAGAATATGAAATGGTATCTCACTTATATCAATAAAAATGATAAAATCAATAAAAAATGTTTAACTAGCAGTTTTGATTTTGTCTCTGCATTTTATGTTCATCATTCAACTGCAAAATACTTCAGTAACCCTGCAGGAATCAACTTTAAAACAGAGAACAACTCTTCTCTGTTTTAACATACTTAAATCTTTATTTCTTAAACTTAAACGTTGGCCTCAAATGACTCACAACACCAACAAACAACTTTGAGCATATAAACTTGCGCTGTAAAACTTTGCTGTAAAAAACAGCCAAAATTTGACAATTACATACTTTTTTAATTAAAATACTAAAAACACGGTGATTCAAGAAAGATGATGATGAAGAAGATGAAGATTGGTCTGTGTAACGCTTCACAATTCAATTTTCAGACCATACGTTTATTTAAACAACACAGAACAAGATTAATGTGCGAGACAGTGTGCTATGCACAAATAATACCGGATAACTAGACAGAACGGTCCGTGTACTTTTTGATAATTTAATTTCCTGTTTGGTTTAGTTTAAAACCAAAATTAAAAACCAAAATCTAATTAAACAAAAAATTAGATTTTGGCTCCATTTTACAATTTTTTTTATGGGTTCGATGTTTCCTTCGCACACACAGGCGGCGCTGACACCCCCTTTCATCTGATTGGTCAAACCGCTCCGCCTTCAGTACAAGCTTTTCTTTCTGTCAGGCAGAATTAGAGTCTGTACGAGTGCAGCACTGACAAATGCACTTTAATAATTTCACGAGTTCGCCCGTACATGAAATCAAATGTTGTAATTGTGCGTATTTGGCTTGCTGTCCGGGGGAGGGCTCCGAGCTCAGAATTTGGGGTAGACTGGGGTACTGGGGTAGACCCAGCCGAATGTGAGGTGATGGGGTGGTGGAGGGATGCTGAGACACTTGTCGTGAGACAGAAGGTGGGGAAAAGCTTCATTTATACTGCCTTCCTCTTGAGCTGATTGGTTGATTACCTGAACATGCTCCTCCCGAACTTTGTTACATAAAACTTCATAATGTTTGAAACCACCACTCACTGTTAACAACGCACAGTATTTGAAGCAGAAATATGTTGCTGGTCACGTAATTCGTGCTGCTGCGACTTGCAAGCGACCCCATTAATGTGAGCCACAGTAGGCCTACATATGACAGATTATTTTAACATGATGTATTTCCCATTGATAAATACAGTGCAAATAGTTCCGTCTCTTTGGGTAAAAATCAATAATAGCCTAGACGAAACCGTACCTTGATAAAATATGTTTGTAAGATGTTCGATGACCTACCCATAACTGTTACATTAGAGTTAGGGGATAACACAGTTAGTATAAAAATCATTGTCTAAAGTTCCCATAAAACATGAAAACCCAACAACCCAATAGCAATATATCCTTGTTGTGTTATCTGTAGCATTAGCTACTACTTTTAAATTGACGGGTATTAAAGTCTACTGAGCTATGTATCTTCCATGTAGTTTCGCCATCTTGAAAAACTATAATAGCAGAGAGGGACAAAAAGTACTAGGCCAACGCGTTTCCACAACTCGTTTTCATTCAGAGCCAGCGTCACGTGACTGAAAGCAGCAGAAACGGAGGAGCAGAGCCGTGAGAGGCGCTTGTCACTGCCCCGGCAAGTTTAAAAGGCTGCATTGCACTGTTAGTTTTAATGGCGGATTTTGAATGCAAAATACATTTTCACCGCTAGATGGGAGAAATTCCTACACAATGTCTCTGGAAATCCTGAAAAACCTCTGGAATGTGATCAAGAGGAAGATGGATGGTCACAAGTCATCAAAGAAAGCCAAGCTGCTTGAGTTTTTGCACCAGGAGTGGCATAAAGTCACCCAACATCAATGTGAAAGACTGGTGGAGAGCATGCCGAGACAGATGAAAGCGGTGTTTGAAAATCAGGATTATTCCATCAAATATTGGTTTCTGAACTCTTCCTAAGTTAAAACATTAGTATTGTGGTGTTTAAAAATGAATACAAACTTATTTTCTTTCGATTAATTCGAGGTCTGCATCTTTTTTTATTTTGACCAGTTGTCGTTTTCTGCAAATAAATGCTCTAAATGACCATGTTTATTTGGAATTTGGGAGAAATGTTGTCAGTAGTTTATAGAATAAAACAAAAATGTTAATTTTACCCAAACACATATCTATAAATAGTAAAACTAGAGAAACTGATAATTTTGCAGTGGTCTCTTAATTTTTTCCAGAGCTGTATATATCATATATTTATATATATATATAAAAAATACATATATATATATATATATATATACAATTATGGAGAATATAAGATGCTACATATTTAATTCAGGAGTTGTCAAAACAATATAATAATAATAATAATAATAAACTTTATTACAGACTCACCGGTCCAGATAAAAACAAACAAGACACAGTACACACAATACAATACAATACAATAAAAACAAATACAACTTCAGAGGAGACAACTGATGCTTCCATAACTTAGACTTATACCGTGTAGTACTAAACTTGATATTGGTCAATGCCACAATTATATAATTCTCAGAGTTATTCAGCCGACATATAAATTTGTACATAACATTTCTCAATGTGGCTTGCAGAGTATTAACACCTGCAGCCACAAACATCTCACTGGCACTACACCAGCGTGGTCTTCTCAGCAGAATTCTCAGTGCATCATTGTAAGCTACCTGAAGTTTGTGCAAACTAGCTTTGCTGAAACTAGACCACAAGTGGGCATTGTGGAGAGGAGTGCAGTAAGCTCTGAACAAAGCAACTTTCACTCTATCTGTGCACCCACCAAACTTGCGAGCCAAGCTATTCGCCTAAGCATATATAGAGCGGCATTGCCTATAAACGTCAAGGTCATCCTTCAACTGGTCTGTAATAAGATGCCCAAGATACTTATATTTGCTCAAAACTATCAAGGTATTACCTGCCAATTTAAAAGGAGTAAACATTTGACATTTATCCTCCTTTGTTCTGCAAAACATCACCGCACTCTTGTCTGTATTAAATTTCATGTCATGAACATTTCCATAGTCAGAACAAACATTAAGAAGCTGTTGAAGACCAGCACTGCTAGTCATCTGCATACATGATATGATTCACTAAAGTGTTACCTATCATACACCCAGTGTTACACAAATTCAAGCAGACAGAGAGCTCATCAACATACATATTAAAAAGAATAGGGGAGAGTTGTTGCACGTAGATGAATAAGGACGCTACACATACAGCAGGTTAAGATCCGTGTATTAATATATATTGCAAATAACTCACATGCTCACGCAGCACCCAAAACAACTGCTGACTTCCTGTTACATATTAACATACCCAAGTTTTCCACAAGGTGGAGCTGCTGCCTAGGCAGTACAACAGGATACCCTGTAACATCTCCCTTCCTGTAGTAAGATATCCAAACATTAAATGCATTGCCCACAAACCTGAACTTCATTAAACTCTACATGTTAACTATGCGAAGAACACCCCAACTTATTAACAGGCTATTACCATGAACAGAACAAAACCTAATCTACCTAACACAGCTGTTGGAACACAACTACCGATATGACAGCTATTAGCAGTGTTCTTGTTTTCCAGTGTTCACTTTCCTTGTTCAGTTTGCTTCACTTACAGGTTCAATCTATCCCGGGGCTTAATTAGCCTGCCACTCCGGGAGTATGCCTGGCCCTGATCCGCTCGGAGTGGTGTGCAACTGGTTTGTGATGAAAGGGTTACCCCCCCATGACTGGTGCCTGTCTCTTCACTGCTGTCCTCGCTCGCCGAGCCCTCCTCTGTGGCATGTGTGTCCCCGGGACACTCAGGGGAACGTTCTAGATGCCCTGATGACAACGGGGGAACTCTCTCCGCAGGTCTGAGATCGACCCTGTTGCGACGGTATGTTGTCCCCTCCACATTAACAACATAGGACCTGGGGCCCGCCTGCTGCAGGCAGACCCCTTTTCTCCACCGGCCAGTCCTGTCCCCAGGGAGTGGTTTCATCCTGATGGGCTGGCCGATGTTCAGCTCAGGTAAATCTTTGGCTGATCTGTCATAGGTTAGTTTCGCCATCTGGCGCTTCACACACAGTTTGTCCGGTATTTCATTGATGACCCGGGGCATCAGGAGCTGGTCCGCCACAGGGAGGTGCGTCCTCAGCCTTCGCGACATCAGCCGCTGTGCAGGACTGCAGTGCAGTACCTCGGTGGGTGTGTTTCTCCAATGGAGAATGGCTTTCCATGGGTCCTCGCCAGCAAACGCGGCTCTTCTGCACAGGCTTTTTACAATCTTTACTGCCGACTCCGCTTTGCCATTGGCTTTTGGGTGTCTTGGCGATGAGGTGACATGCTCAAAGGACCACTCTTTTGCAAATGTCCTGAAAACTCCGCATGCAAACTGACATCCACAGTCAGTAATGACCCGGTCTGGTATGCCATGGCGTGCAAATTGAGCCTTGCACCTCAGGACCGTAGTATCAGCTGAGAGGTCAGGAAGCAGATCGACCTCCCAGAAGTCCGAGTAATGGTCCACCACGAGCAGGAAATCCTTTCCTGCATGGTTGAACAGGTCCATGCTCACTATCTGCCAGGGACGTGTGGGTAATGGGTGTGACATCATGGTCTCCTTCTGTTGTTCATGTGCATACTCATTGCACACAGAGCATTGTTGCACAAAGTCTTTGATTTCCCCCTGCATGTTGGGCCAGAATAGAGTGTCACGGGCTTGCCTGTAGCAGGCCTCTCCCCCAATGTGGCTGTAGTGGATCCGTCTCAGCATTTCCGGTCGCAAAGTTTTAGGAATGATAACACGCTGGCTTCTGAAGAGTATGCCGTCTTGCACACTGATTTCGTCTCTGATGGCCCAGTACCCTCTTATCACTATGGGTGTCTCCTCTCTGCAGTCAGGCCATCCTTCAAGCACGACAGTCTTGAGCATCTGAAGGCACTCATCCTTCTCTGTGTGTTGTCGGATTTGTGTGAGGCGTTGGCTGGTGACGTTCAGATAGTCTGTCTGCTGAATTGCTGCGGTGTCGTACTGTTCCTGCTGCAGGCTGCAGACCATTTCCCGCCTGTACTGTGTGTCTGTGCTCTGTGGTGGGGTAGCAGCTCTGCTGAGCGTGTCACTGATGTACATTTCCGGGCCTGGCTTGTACACCACTTTGAGGCAATAGTTCTGAAGCGTAAGGAGCATGCTCTGGAGACGCTTTGGTGCACTGAGGAGGGGCTTAATGAAGATGGACACCAACGGGCGGTGATCTGTCTCTGCTGTAACATCACCTCTCCCATACAGGTAGTAGTGGAATCGCTGACAGGCAAACACAATGCTCAGGCATTCTTTTTCTATTTGAGCATAATTTTGCTCTGTTTGGGACAATGCACGGGATGCAAATGCAACTGGCTGCCCTTCCTGAAGCAAGCAGCAGCCCAGGCCTGTCTGACTGGAGTCACTCTGTATGGTGACCGGCCTGTTAATGTCATAATATCTCAAAACAGGTACAGCTGTAATCAGCGTCTTGATCTCCTTCATGGCCGTGTCGTGTTTTGGCAGCCAGTGCCACTGTACATCTTTATCCAACAGCCTCCTCAGTGGTTCGCAGACCTCTGATAACCGCGGCATGAACTTGGACAGATAGTTCACAAACCCCACAAAACGCTGCACGCCTTTAGTGTCTGTGGGGTTGGGCATGTCCAGAACTGCTCTGACCTTGTCAGGGTCAGCTTTGAGGCCCTCGGCCGAGAGGACGTGGCCGTGAAAGCGGACTTCCTTAACTCGAAATTGCAGCTTCTTCAGACTCAGCCTCAATTTTACTTCTCTGCATCTGTCCATCAGTGCGGTGAGGTTTGCATCATGGTCTCGAATGGCTTCCTCCTCTGTGTCGCCACAGCCCACAATTAAGATGTCGTCAGCTATAGGCTCAATTCCTTTCAAGCCCACCAGGAGCTCGTGCTGCTTCCTCTGATACAGCTCTGGCGCAACCGACACGCCGAAAGGGAGTTTCAGCCAGCGTTTCCTTCCCCACGGCGTCCAAAATGTAGTCATTAGGCTGCTCTCCTCATCCAGACGGCACTGTAGAAACGCGTCCCGCGCGTCCACCAGCGTGAAGATACGTGCTTTTGGCAGTTTGTACAGCACATCATCTAAGGTGGGCATAAGGTAATGGGACCGCTTGAGAGCTCGGTTCAGGGGTCTGGGGTCAATGCAGAGCCTAAGTTTCTCTAGCTTCTTCACTATGACCAGATTACTTATCCAGTCAGTGGGTTGTGTGACCGTGACTAAGTGTCCATCCCTTTCATACTGGTCCAATTGCGCTTTAACGGCTGCTTTGAGGGCCACTGGTACATTTCTGGGAGCGCACTGCACAGGGGCCACAGTGCTGTCCAGCTCAAAGTGAAGGTCGCCAGGCAGGGAGTCAATGGGGCCGTTGAAAACATCATGGTACGTGCTGATTAAGCCCTCTTTAGACAGCATGCTCAACTTGATGTGCTCTACACTATTCAGCTCCTCTGGAATAGTGAAGCGTATCAGGCCGAGATCCTCGCATGTGGAACCCGAAAGCAGTGGCCTCTGGCCGGATTTCACGATTTCAAAGTCAAGTTTGTGTCTCTTGCCTCTAATGATGCACTGAGTACTGAACAGGCCCATTGAGTTCATCCAAGCACTGTTGTAAAGTTTCAGTCTGGTGAGACTAGGCTGAAGAGTCGTCGTGGGTGATAGTCTCATTTTGTCCTTAATGCTCATCACGTTGCAGGTTGCTCCAGAGTCGAGCTGGCATCTCTGAGGCCCATTCTGCAGTGGGAGGTTGACAAACCACTTCTTACCCTGTGTGTTCACTGCTCCTATGCTCATTGCGGTGTAGATTTGGCCCAGATTGCCGAGATCATCATCTTGGTCCTCTTCAGAGGGGGCGTCCATAGTGTGCAACTGGCGTGTGTTTTGGCCTCTTTTCATGCACATTTTAGCAAAGTGATTGGGGGTGCCGCACGAGCGGCATGTTTTCCCAAAAGCGGGGCACTGGTCGCGCCCACGTCTGTGTTGAGTTCCACAGTACCTGCACTCGCCTGTCCCTCTCATGCTCTGTGCGGGTTTGATGGTCTGCTCAAATGGCCTGCTGGTAGGCCGCCGTCGCTGCCCCTCTGCCACATTAAGGCTTTCCCCAGGCCTAGAGGTGTCCAGCGCCATAGTTTTCAATTTACTGTCCATAATCTCTGCAGCGCGACAAATCTCAACCGCCATTGCCAATGTGAGGTCTTTTTCTCTAAGCAGGCGGCGTCTCGCGCTCTCATCAGTTATTCCAAGAACAAGCCTGTCTCTTATAAGCTGGTCTCTTAAGGTTCCATATTCACATGTTGCCGCTTTTTCTCTCAGTCTCGTAACAAATGCATCAATAGTCTCACCCTCCTCTTGTCTAAGATTTCCAAAGACGTACCTTTCAAAGATGACATTTTTAGTGGGTGTAAAGTAGTCTTCAAGTGCTTCCAATATGGCTTTTACGTCTTTCTGCTGGTCTTGTGTGAGACCCAGGTTGTGCTTGTATAAGTGTCGGCACTCGCTGCCCATTAGCCGTCTCAGTGTTGCCGCCTGCACGTCCGCATCTTTCTCACATAGTCCAGTCGCCAGCAAGTAATCGTCAAACTCTGCTCGAAAACTTGCCCAATTGCTGCTCAGGTCACCAGACATCTTCATCGGCTCCGGTGGTGGAATGGAGGACGCCATATTACAGTCACAATGTTATGGCTAACGTTAGCTGGTTTGCCGCGAGCTTACGTTAACTTTCCAGTAACGTTAAACAAACAAAACGCGTCGCGTTAGCGATGGCCTACATAAGCTCACTTTTGGGTCCTAATCTATCTGACACCATGTTGCAAGTAGATGAATAAGGACGCTACACATACAGCAGGTTAAGATCCGTGTATTAATATATATTGCAAATAACTCACATGCTCACGCAGCACCCAAAACAACTGCTGACTTCCTGTTACATATTAACATACCCGAGTTTTCCACAAGGTGGAGCTGCTGCCTAGGCAGTACAACAGGATACCCTGTAACAAGAGTATTCCACCTTGTCTGACCCCGTTCCTGACCCCAAAAGGGGCAGAAACACAGTGGCCCCATTTTATAAACATAGACTGGTTGGCATACCAGTAGGACAGAATTCTCACAATCAGTGGCGGCTCCTGCAAAATCTCGCAGGGGGGGGGCAAATGTTTGGATGATTGATAAGGATAAGGTCCACCCATGCAATGGATAAATTAACAGCTTAAGCATGTCAAGGCAACTTCACTACTTTAATATTAATGAAAAATAAAGTGATAATAAATCTTTTATTATAGTAAATATGGAGATACAAGGTTTCCATCCTGACAGCAACAATGTATCAGGCAGAATCCATATTTTATATCTTCATATTTTTTCAAAAATTAATGCTATTGGTCACCCTTTACATCTGTCAATGTGTTTTACAAATTTGTACCCAATGAAAAGCATTAAAAGAGCTTGGAAATTACGTTACAAGGCTTTCGTCCGACAGCGATCGTGTGTGTGTGTGTGTGTGTGTGTGTGTGTGTTATTACGTTAATTAAGATTTGACCAAAATTCAAGCTCAAATGGAGTTTGACAAGGGTTTTTGACCAGTAAATGTATTTTCAATCCACTCAGATAGTTTCTTTTATTAAAGATTCCACTAGGTGGCGACAAATAATATTGTTGACTGAATCATTGACGTGTAGGATAAAGATTGTGTTGGTGTTCGAATGGAATGTACAAATTTCAAAGTACAATGCTAGGAGTAAAAAAGACTACTACCATCCTTTCCTAAACTGATTGTAAAAACAAAGTGAGATTTTCCAACACTCGAGTATTTAAATGGTCAGCAATAAATACCTCTTTAGACAGCCTCTGCTAGAACTGCTTTCGCCATGACGTTGTTCAAGTTCAACTGGCCTCAACTCGCGAGATGTCCCAACAGTCTCTCTCGCTCTCGTTCTCTTTTTTATTTTTATTTTTTAATCACATTTGATAAAGATATTAAAGTAGTGTTTCATTTTTTTCTTGTTGTTCAAATTCAAAATTGTTTTCAAATATTATTTGTCACTTAATCTTAAAGATTTTTAATAGTGTATGTTTGTTCCCACCAATCGCTGCACAAGTTAAGGATACGTATGATGACGTAAGCACGTTAGTGCGAGCCCTCCCGGAACCCATAGAGAATGCATTGCAGTGCCTGCAGTTCGAAAAAAAACATCTTTGAATGTAAGTCTATGGGAACACTCTGGGCGATTCTCAGCCAGAGTGAAATTGCCCAAAAAGAGGCGGTACTCCACAGAACGTGACATGACGCTGATTGGACTATATCCAGAGGCAGAACAAACAGTGACGGCTAGCGTAACTCTGTGGTTGAATGAGATTGTGAATGTGATTGAAAAATTCCCTTTCACACTTTGGTGGTGCGTCGCCCAATCGCCCTAATGAAGAAACCGCCCCTGCTCACAATACATTTAGATACACCTCTCTTACTCATTTTGTCAAATAACTTGTAGTGATTGACGTGGTCAAAAGCTTTTGAAGCATCAATAAAACTCATTAAAACTGAGGAGTTCTTATCTCTATAGACCCCTTCAATGTTTGTAAACATCGAAAGCCTAGGCATGGGGTCAGAAAAACGGCGCGGCTAATAGACCGGCATATTGTGTCACTGACTTTGCCACCACAAGAATGGGAAAAGTACCATAATAAACTTGTTTTGGTTAATGGTGATTGTCTGCCTGATCCCGAGCTCCTAAAAGAATGGGTAGACAACATTAGCAAGTGGCCAGATATTCACTGAACAAGGTGAACAAGCCGAGTGTTTTTACACACACGAAAAACTAAGAGCCTACAAATCGCTAGACGCTTATAATTACGTAGTCTGTGGGCATGTCCAGACGGTTTTATATAGCGGTATAGATCTGAACTATCCTCCTTCGCACGGTCGCTTTGTAAACAGTGGGGTGGTACTTTTGCCGGCGACGGCGACATCGACGTGATGACGTAGTTCCTGGCGCGTTGCAGATCAGCTCCATCTAAACAATTGTAGTTAAAAAAAATTATATATATGTTTTTATTTATTTAGAAAATGACTTATCGTTTCGCTAGATAAGACCCTCTTCCTCAGCTGCGATCATACCTGTCAAGTTTTGGATTTGAAAATAAGGGAAATATTCCGGCGCCCACCACGAGCAGTCCCACCACCCCATTAATTTTTCCACATGTAAAGGGTCACACAATCAAAAAATAAAAATGAATGATCTTAATTAAATTGATGTAAACTTTTCAGCCAAAGCAAAGGAATAGTTCACAGATAAATGAACATTTTCCCATATCCCTTACATTTTAAGACAGTGTTATAGCCTAAATGAAAACACAAAAGGGTAGGCCTATATATGAAGAGCATTTATTTAAAGTCTTATTTGCATATTTTCTGTTCATTTAACATTGCTTTTCTTTTTGCAGTTTTTCTTTTCATTTCACATAACTTTTCTTTACTCTTTTAGTGGGTTATTGTACAAATTTATTGCAGACTTTGCATTATTTAAGACTGTTTTGGAAGGTATGTATTTGTGGGCTGGGCCAGAGTGGTTAATTTTACATGAGAGTAGAGCGCAAACAGTTCTGTTGTCTAACGTCATCCTATTCTCTGTAACAATCTTTCGTACCATGCTAAACACCCTTTCTGATGTTTTTGTGCCTCTAGCCCGCGCTTGTGGTTGGGGGATTTCTCGTGCTGACATACATCATTCCTTCCCCCGTCGTGTCAGTGAGATGCTAAAGTCGCAGTTACAAATTCTTAAAAAAACGCGTGACTGTCCCCCACCCTGCTCCTCTTCAGAAAACTAAATTCGCTGCCATTGATCGTGGTATTTACATGATGGTTTTGTTTTTGGCAGGAGTGCCTTCCTATCGTATCTATCGTAGCGTCCATCATCCGTCTGTTTACCCCCCGGCCCCGCGTTGTCGCGTTGTCTCATCATCTGACCTCACACGCTAACCTCGCGACAACTGCCACCTACAGTCTGTAGTAGGCTACTGCAGGAGGCAGTTATCGCGAGGCTAGTGACAGAGCTCAGATTGGGAATGTTTTTTTTTACTCCGCCCGGCCCGGGGTATTATTATTTTTTAATAACGCAGGTTAAAATACGGGAGATTTCCGGGAAAATACTAATACGGGAGGACGGCGGGAAAGAAGGGTAAAAAACGTGACTTTCCCGGCCAAAACGGGATACTTGACAGGTATGGCTGCGATCGTGCACAGCCCGTTGAAGGACTTCAAATACCTTTGAAACTGCACAGATGTTGTCTATTTTTTTTTTACGGGCCAGATCCTGCCGGAATCCTGAAAAACTTGACTCCACAACTGGTGCGATTTTCACAGTCCACGACGCAACAAGTAGGCATTTTTTTCTTGACGAGAAATTCTCTTGTTAACACACAATTCAATGGGATGGAATGAACTTTCTGACCCCGACATGCACACTGCGAACAGCGAATTTTCCTGTGACGTCAACCGTGAAGGGGTCTATACGTATTAACAATTTCCTTTAAGGAATATATGGCCATATCTGTGCCATGTTTTGGTTTAAAACCAAATTGGTTATCAGTAGAGGGGATAATGTCCACAATTCTGCTCAACAGGATACTTTCAAAAACTTTAGACAATACACTGGCAAGGGCAATTTGTCTGTAGTTATCAGAGCAACCAACCTTACCGGACTTATCCTTGATCACCGGCACAAGCAAGACAGATATCATTGTATCCGGTAGGAAACCATAAATTAAAAAGGAATTAAAACAGATACCAAGAAGGGGGGTTAACCTCATGCTGGCATATTTAAAGGAGAACTCCGGGCAATTTTTAAGTTAATCTTGATCGTTAGACCTTTGTGAGTACTGTCTATAGAAAAAAAACCGAACCGGATTGGTGCTTGCGACGCGGAGCTGCGACCCCGAATGCCCAGAGCTCCCACTCAGCTAAAACGGCAGCTCTGGGGGCATATACATAAAGAGCGTTTTTGTGCCTCTTAACAGACACAAAATGCAATTAAAATGTCTGTCCGACATGAACAGGGGACTTACCTGTGAACAAGATGCGTTTAGCAACTTAGCCATGGTTTAAATAGTGTTTTAGACGGCAAGCTGTAGTCTCGCGCTGAAGTCTCGCTCCTCCCACCTGGACTCGCGCGGGAACTCAGTTGTAGCCGGGAAAGGTAAATAGTGTCCAGGTGGGAGGAGCGATACTTCAGCGCGAGACTACAGCTTGCCGTCTAAAACACTATTTAGGTGAATTTCAACCATGGCTAAGTTGCTAAACGCATCTTGTTCACAGGTAAGGCCCCTGTTCATGTTGGACAGACATTTTAATTGCATTTTGTGTCTGTTAAGAGGCACAAAAACGCTCTTTATGTATATGCCCCCAGAGCTGCCGTTTTAGCTGAGTGGGAGCTCTGGGCATTCGGGGTCGCAGCTCCGCGTCGCAAGCACCAATCCGGTTCGTTTTTTTTTCTATAGACAGTACTCACAAAGATATAACGATCAAGATTAACTTAAAAATTGCCCGGAGTTCTCCTTTAATGTGCTCAGCAGTGATATGATCCAACCCACTTGCTTTATTATCTGCTAACTTATTTATTGTACATGATACCTCATGTGAAAAAAGTGCCTTAAAATCAACACAATTAATATTGTCAGACATATAAATATCACTTTTAACACAGTTAAACAAGGTCCTATAGTGCTGTCTCCACATCTCTGCAATATTCTCAACACCTGAGATACCATCTACAGTGCACGTGGGTGGTATACTACATTTGTTAAGACCCTTTACCTCTTTCCAAAATTCAGTAGTGTGGTTATCCATTACCTTCTCGGCCATAGATTCTGCCCTCATCGCTTGCTCATTTTTATCAATAAATCTAACAGCATATTTATACGCTGCATTAGCATTTTTCTTTTGTTCAAACAGCGGCCCTTGCCTTGGTCTACCAGCCAGCACCCATGATTTAAACGCTAACTTAGCTTCCTCATGATATCCGGCCACATACTTATTCCAGCCAAGCCTCATTTTGCCCCTTTTATTTTTCCGTTTAAAATAGGGTCTACTGCTTTCATACAGGGCTCTCACAACATGATCATATAGTACATATAATATAATACAGGGTATGATTTTATTAATATATATCGGGTATTTAATTTTGCTGCAATTTATTTGCTTGTCTTTTCTGTTGCTTTCAAAGCTCTTTCCCGTTTTAGATGCGTTTTGTGTTTTTTTTTGCGGAATTCACTGACAATCTCTGCGGCCACCTATTTTGCCACTCGGTGTGTGTGTGACCGCAGTCACTCTGGCCGACGGTGACGTCACGCGCATACCCTCAGTGCAAATCAGTATTCTCTCCTGGAAAATAAATGTATTCGAAATGGCGGTTTACATTTTGGTCATGTATGTTTAATGTGATAATGAAAGTACTAGTCCACCGCTGAATCTTTAACCTCTCTCTCTTTTTTTTGCAGCAGACTGACAATGAGATCGATGTTGTTCCGAGTGTTAAGGTGGGCATCTTGTCAGTGAGCGAGGACACCAGACAAGATTGTGCCTTCCCAGACAACGTCGGGAACATGGCTGTGATACTGGAGGGGAGATTGTCATTGTGGATCTCCAAGACATTCCAAATGCCTTCTTCACATTGTTTGGACAGTTGGGATAGTTGATATTTAAAGTGTATACACCTTTGAGGTGATCCAGCAGAGGAAAGCTGCTCCGGAAAAGTTCATGGACTGAAAAACAAACTAATGCGTTGAAGTGCATGTGACTTCGCGTTTCTCCTTGTTTTCTATTGTTTCTCAGCTAATCATTTTTGATTATATGATTATAGCTTTCCTGTAGCCCAAACAGTAGAGTGGGTAATGCCAAGGTCATGGGTTTGATTCCCAGGCAAAGCAAGAACTGATAAGAATGTAAAATGTGTACCTTGAAATACAATGTAAGTCGCTTTGAATAAAAGTGTCTGCTTATCATAAAAATGTGTTTTCTATACAGAGATATCGACATCTGTAAATATCAGTGTCGGCCATAACAGCCATATTAATATCGGCTATCGGTATCGGCCACAACTTTCACATCGGTGCATCTAAATAATAAGATTCACATTGTAACACTTTAGAACAGGGTTCCTCAATAGGCGGCCCGCGGGCCACATCCGGCCCGTGAGAGGAAAATGTTTGGCCCGCGCTCATTTCAAGGTTGTCATGGTAACATCAACGTAAGCAAAAATTCAAACGCAGTATCTTAAGGCATTCGCGCACAACGAAAATATGGCAAGTGTCAAGAAAAGAAAAGTGGACACAGAAAATAGACGATTCAAATCTGAATGGACTGAACAATTTTGTTTTATTTTGCCTGACCACCACAACGCAAAGCCAATGTGTTTGTTATGCACGCAGACCGTGGCTGTCTGTAAGTCTGATAATATCAAACGCCATTTTAACTCATTACACAGCAATTTTAACAGCAATTTTCCTGAACATTCTGAGAGTCGCAAACAGAAGGTAACACAATTGGTAGCAGCTTACAAGCAATCAGTTGCTGTGATTCATAAAACCACATCCATTCAGGAGAATGCCACCGCAGCATCCTTACGTGTGGCGTGGAACCTGGCAAAGGCCAAAAAGCCGTTCACGGAAGCAGAATTAATTAAAACCTGTGCGATTGACATGGTGGATGAAGTTTTAAACCACGATGAGAAAACGAAGAAAATGGTTGTGGAGCTATTACAGAAGGTGCCGTTATCCGATTGCACGGCAACAAGACGAGTAGAGACACTGGCGGGTGAGTGTCTGTCCAATCTTTTATCCGACATAAAGAAAGCTGAAGTCATGTCACTTGCAATAGACTCGTCTTGCGACCGAACCGACATTGAACAGCTGTCAGTGTTCGTCAGATTTTTTGATGGGAAGGTTTTCCGCGAAGAGCTGCTTTGTTTGTTGCCAATACAGGGACGCGCAACTGGAGAAATAATTTTTAACGAACTGATGCAATTCTTTGAAACGAATGGATTAGATTTAAGCAAAGTTGTGTCAGTTGTCACTGACGGGGCTCCGTCAATGGTTGGACATCACAGAGGCCTGATAAGCAGGCTAGCTGCTGTCAATCCAAATCTCATTACATTTCACTGCATTATTCATAAATCGGTGTTATGCGCCAAATTGTCTGGAAAAATGAAAGAGACAATGGATCATGTGATGAGGCTGGTAAACTTTATTCGCGCGAGTTCTGGTCTGCAACATCGCCTTTTCCGAGCCTTGCTGGAGGAAATGTCTGCAGAACGGCATGATCTTTTGCTCCACAATGATGTCCGATGGCTGAGCAAGGGCCGAGTGCTGGAAAGAGTGTGTGAACTTCAAAATGAACTTTGTTCATTTTTAAGCAGCCTTCAAAGCCAAAAGGCAGAGACATTTCTGAGTTTTTTGAAAGACAACACAGAGATGGCATTCGTGCATTTTTTGTGCGATATCATGTCTCACCTAAATCAGCTTAATTTGCAATTGCAAGGCAAGAACCACACTATTGCTGACATGTACGAAGCGGTTGAAGCTTTTCGTTTAAAGCTGACGCTTTTTGAGCGGGATCTTCAAGGGAGAAAGCTGCACTTTCCCTATTTACAACAGCATTGCGAGAGGCACCAGGTGCCAGAGGACCCGTTAATGCGCGACTTCGTGATGAGACTGGCAGAGAATTTCAAAGAGCGATTTCAGAGCTTTAACCTGTCAAGTGAACTCCTTCTCTTCCTAAGACAGCCATTTTCAGTCCCAGCAGATGGACAATGGACTGCTGAAGCCAAACGCCTGGTTTCATCCTTAGATGAAGCATCTTTGCAGCTGGAGATTTTGGAAATGTCAAAGTCTGATTTGATAAGAGAGCAACACAAAGAGGCTAGTGTGAGCGACTTTTGGACAAAAGTGGTTTCTCTAGCTAAATTCAAGAACAGCAGAATTATTGCAATGTTCCTTCTTTCAATGTTCCCATCCACTTACATCTGTGAGTCTTCGTTTTCTATAATGAACATCATCAAGAACCAGGATAGAAACAGACTGTCCAGTGTGCATCTTGATCAGTGTCTCAGAATTGCTACAACAGAATATAGCCCTAACATCAGAGGCATTGCTTCAGCCTCTCGCTGTCACTTCTCTCATTGAATGGTGAGTAGTTAATACTTTTAGTTTGATCCAAGTAAGAACAATAAAATATTAAGGCTGATAGGTCTAATAATTGAATTTGCTATTAGGGAAATTGATGAGAAGAGATCCAGTGTGGTGATGAGCAGGATCAGTCGACTCCCATGCAGACATGGAGATCCAGAGTTGTTGTTCATTTGTTTTTAATATCCACCATGCAAAGTTCTTAAGTTTTCTGTATCTGAATACAAAAATGCTCAAAATTGCATGAATAAAACAGACTCATGAGAAAAAGAAAATAATAAATAAAAATAAATAAAATCAGAATGATTAGGCTATATTGTGATTTGTGACTCTTTTAACAAAACAACAACAACAAAAATAGCAGAGCAAACATTGAGGTCATAACATTGTGGTTGGTGGCCCTTGGCTCTGTATTGTCGGCAGAATTTGGCCCTTGGTAAAAATTAATTGAGGAACCCTGCTTTAGAATTAACTAAATAAAGTGCCCATACTCATCACAGTATGTATGTAAAACATGACCTGCAAAGATTTTTTTAACTTTTTTAAACAAGAAACCCCTGCTGAATGCTCCGAACCATGAGAGAACCATATCTCAGTACCCCAATGAGATTTCCAAAAAGTTCTATCTTTATCTTTAGAATGAGACTCTTGAAAAAATACAAAGCCAGAACCAAACTGTCTGGTAAACAAATATAAGGCCTTGCGCATACCATCTCTTAAACCCGCAGGCATTTAAAGACAAAACAGAAAAAGACATTTAAAGAAAACAAACACTATTAACCTGCTTAAAGACAGAACTAGGGAATCATTGAAAATAATCACAAAATCAAAAAGTGCTGAAAAAGGTCAGATAATAGCAGCACCATTTTATATCTCAAAATTTGCAAAAAAAGAAGGGTTTAACTTTATTTTGATGTTCCCTTTAACACATTCTGTTGACTATAAGTAATGTTGCTCCCGTCTACTAACTCTCATTAGAGTGTTAGTAGAGTATTAATAGACTGGTAGGGTTAGGGTTAGAATAAGTTGAAATGTAGTTGCAAAATTACTTATAGTCAGTAGGGTGTCTGTTGGAGGACCATCACAATAAAGTATTTGCAGATATTAAGCAGACATTCTACTAATACTCAAATGAGAGTTAGTTGACATATATTTGCAAACTTACTTATAGTCAATAGCACGTTCAAAAGGGAGCATCAAAATAAAAAGTTACCAAAAGAACTATAACAAACGAACCAGAGACAGTCTCTAAAAAGTATGTGTCGACATCCGTATCACTGTCTTAAAAGTAGCCTATACCTGACATATCAAACAGTCAAAGTCAAAATTGCCAACGTCAGGTATTAAGATGAAAACATCTCATGTAAAAAGAACAATTTCACTCTGTCCTTGAATGAAAGCTCTAGCTGTAATCTCTCTTTTCAGCTCTAATCTCCAGCTGAAAAGACGTCCATGAAACACAGACCGTTCTCTTTCAGACATGAAGAAGTCTTTGCATCCTTCTAGACAGCGTCTCTGTAAGAGCGGACAGAAAACTGCATAATGGTCGTACTTGATATTTCCGCACCACCTTGTTGAATCTTCCCGAGACAATGAACTACGTCAATAACTTCTGGGAGCTTGTCCTTTGTACTAGGAAGAACTTTTTGACAGATTTTGACCACTTCAAGGCGGATGTCCTCGTGCGCAGATTCAGGAATCCCGCCAATCCTCAAATTACGACTTTTCAAATAGGCTACGTTTCCATGTCATCCATCCTTCGTTGCATCTGAGCTACGGTTCAACATCCATATGCCGGTCAAGACTTGTAACCAGGGTTCGAATTACGTGGGAGCCAGTGGGAGCTGAGCTCCCATAGAGAGAGGATGAGCTCCCATGAAAGCAGTAAAATCATACACCTGTGGGGGTCTCTAAAATCATCAGCACCATTATTGTAAATGACAAATAAAGCACTTTTCCCTTTAATATGTCGAGTCAGATTTATGTTAAACCCTTTCGCACGTGCGATCCGAACACACCGGTGTGATTAGAACGGTCAGTGCATCACGTGATCAACTGCCAAATTCAAAAGCGCTTTCGCGCGTTGGCTGGAGCTGAGCCAGAGACAGACGCGTTCAGTGCTGTCATAAATCACAACTATTTAGTGTTTTCAACCACATAATGTTTATTTTAGGTTTCAGACATTTAAATACACATAAGTTCTAGCAAAAAAATATTTTGAGTTTGTAAAATACACACTCATGTCTATGGAAGCGGCAATAATAATCCTTTCCATTATAACAAGACGACACGTTTATTCAGATCAGATACACACAGTGGCGGTCTTAACATAGAGGCATAGGTAGGCGGCTGCTTGGGGCCCCCTACCAGCGGTCGTAATAGGGGGGCCCCCAACCAACCTAAAAAAAAATTTAATAAAAAGGAAAAAGCCCCCTTATCATGAACGCTTCAAAGTCATGGTAAATGTTATTAATATTCTTAAGAAATACGTTGAAACGAGGTAGTAGCTATAGTTAAAATGTCCAGTTCATGGTTATCTGTCCCTACACACCCCCTACTTTCACAATGAAATGGATAAGTCCATAACTGTGCGCAGCGCGAAAGATAAACACAGTAGCCTATACATTATACAGAATACACAGACAGGACTGTATAGCCTACATTTCGGTAAGTTGTAGGCTACTGTATCCTTCAACACACATTATACACCTTTTGATCATTCGTGTTTATTTACTATTAACTAGGCTAGTGAAGAGAGATGATGGGTTCACGTGCCATTTGAACTGAGGCGCAGCGAGCTGTCACAAAAAAGCACCAAAACGGTATTTATTGTTTGAATTTCGTAATAAATTGACAGAATCTGAGAGCTGAGAATTTGTTCCATATCAAAAGTAACCTTCGCTGTCTAGTCTGTCGGTGTCAGTGTCCTGTTTGCTTCGCGATTTTTCTCTTTGTGAGAAAATTGATGTGTGGCGTGAGAGTGTGTGAAAATGGTCAATTGCGTGAGTCTCACGGTCAATGCGAAATTATACATAGCCTACTGTAATATCGACCAATCAGTATTTTTCAACCGCGGAAAGAAGTCAGTAAAATAGCTGGAGTAACGGGCCTACAATGTCACATAAAGTTATTACCTCAGTAAAGCCATTTAATGACCATGTAAGTTGGCTAGAAAAAATTTGTATTTTATAATATATTTAGTATTAGTATAAATTAGTATTTTGCACTATAAATATGTGCACTATATTACATATTTATTATTTTACTTATATCATTAAAATATTATAAAGTTGTTGTAATAAAAACCGCACTAGGCCTATATTTAATTTGAGTTGTTATTTTTAACCTTTAATAATACCAGCTGACAGCTCTGTAGTCTATGTTTACAGCTTTAGGTGAGATTTTCTTTCTTGAGAAAATCTACTGTAGCCTACCTAATATGTATCCAAATTGAATCAAGATCGGAATAAAACCACAAGAATAAAATTGGAATTGTATTTTGTATTTTTTTTTTTAATTCTCCTCTCCAACCTTTACTTTACCATAGATTAGCTTTACCTGCCTAGTTCTCTTTTAAAGATCAGATGGGGGGCCCCCATACATACCTTTGCCTTGGGCCCCCAATGTGCTAAATCCGCCACTGGATACACATTGTGTAAATAGCTTTACATTTTACGCTATTCGTCTTCCAGGCTTACTTTCATGTATTTCGTAAGAAGTTGAGGAATTGACGTGTTTTAAAATCGCCGCCCATCGCACGTAACTTACAGCTCAACTAACGCGATCGTTAAAAAGGTGTTTAAACAACAAAACACATCCACTTGCACATATTTGACAATCGGAATATCAGTGTTTCATGTTAAAGCGAATACATTTGTGAATATTTTGAATAAAAAAGGAAAAATGACATAAAAGCAGATCATCATTCATTCATCGCTGTGTTGTGGTTCCGCTGTGTCACGTGACAAGAAATGACGCGTAACCATGGAAATATTAAAGTGACAGGTTCTAAATAGCTAACTGTCGGCTAGAAATACTCACGCTGAGGAATCAGTTGGAATATTTTAAACTTATAAGTATGAAAGGGAAAACAGCCTAAAAGAAACATGTTTTCCAAAAGAATGCATTTGGGCTACTGCTATACGAAAATATAGCAATTATTTTCACACACACAATGTGAAATTCACATTAATTATTTTCATGAGCCTGCTCATAGGCTACTTTTTAGAGACCCCCACAAAGATGAAATCATAATTCGAACCCTGCTTGTAACCTTATCAACAACAGGTTTCAATTCAGCGGACATGTCAGAGATATTTTTTTTTCTATGCCATCACAGCGGCTGTTGATCAACTGCGTTATGCCTAACAGTTGACGAGACATCAGCTCGAGCATCGTCACTTGCTCTTTTCTTAATGACCGGTGATTCACTCGGGGTGATAGGCAATCCAGGAAACTCCTATTCAGCTAAACTAAACATATCTTCCTCGGTCGCGCAAGTGACCACGTAATCATGCCCACCGATGGCTAGAGAGCACTGAGCATGCGTTATCATCAGCCGGTTTAGCAGCGGCCCAAGAATAATTTGAATGATCACGTTTAGGCCCCATGTTAACAGTACAGAGGAAAACTTAAAGTCAGAATAGTGACAAAATAGCAACAGAGTGTACAAATAATTAAAAGTCCTTTTTTTCACTAATCAGAGTTGGCGCAAGAGCTCGAACAAACATGTCTGATCTTGGACATAAACTCGCGGTGATGACATCAGTTCCAAAGATACTTTCAAAAGTACTTTTTAAAAAGAAATTTTAATGTAATATTCTTAATATCAATTTAAGTTAAAATAATGGAATTTGGTTTTATAATAATATCTTGGATTTAATGCTTCCTTTTTATCTGTAGGCCAGTAGCAAAGAGTATAGCTAGAAGCCAGTATGGTTTAGCCTGGCTCCGTCCTCCTACGCACTTCCGCTCAATTTAAATTTTCCTTCAGTACTACATCTGGGTTTGCGGTATATTCATGGGTTTTCTTCGGTACATTTTTTACCGGTCCAATCAGCGAACAGAGGAAGGGGCTGAGAACGATGATGTTGAGGTTGTGCGCAAGTCATGTGTCATGACCAAACATTAGCAATTGGTTATGGCAGATCCAGAGTGGCTCTGGGCAGATCCAATAGTTTTAAACTTCAACAGAGTACCAGCCTTAAGGAAGTTAATGCTTGTCAATGGAGAATGGCCAGACTTTCTGTACAAATGAAATGTACTTGAGTCTGGTAGGACCAGCCTAAGTATGGTTCGCCTTTATGAGGAACCACAGCTTTCATGACAAATGAGAAACCGTTCGGCACGCCTATTACTCCGAGATGGAGCTACCCACACTTGATGAAATTAGTGAATTTCACTCAATTAGTGAAAGTTCATTGCATTTACTAGAAAATAGTTGAATTCATTAGAGAATAAATGTTGGAATTTTGTGCTTTTTATTGAATATTTGGGAGATCTGTTAATGTGTCACAGATAATCAGGAGAGGAAACACATGAATCATTGAAACAGGTCTTTATTGACAAATAAAGAACCAAATGCACACCAGACAAGCAGATGAGTGAGAAGTTTGAAGACAAGCTGAAGACGGTCACATTTAGCTCAATAATCTTTTTTCTGAACGTTTTTCTGAAGCGAGACTGAACGTCACAAGTGACGTCATCGACCAGGAAACTATAAAGCACTCCCAAAAACACAATGGCGACAGCTTCTGTTGTCTTCAGCAAGCTCTCTGTGTGTGAATCTGTCCCAGTGTTTTTGTCTGTTCTTAGTGATTGCTAGGCAGGAGTTTTTCACTTAAAAATCTATATATATTCACATATATTATAATGACGAGCGAACAACTCTATAGAAACTGTGCTCCCCCTGTACTCGTTATCTTACGGGTGGGGATACACACGATTTGTGTGTTGTTTGTTTGGGAGTGCAGCATGCCCAGTCAGCTCTCGAGGGGGCTGATTGTGAGCATTGCGAGCGTTTTCCGATAAGAACGCTCCGCTCCCGCCTATCACTCTTCGAGGAGAGTGGTTCGGTTCGCGCTCCCCGTGGCTCGGGTCCCGCTTCTGTCGAGGCAGAGCGACGGCGCTTGTCGTGGGGATCGCAAATGGATCTGTCAGCGGGATTTGAGATGGGCTCTGCCTTATCTCAGCCTTTACCTGCCAGTTCCAGTGCCTCAGTTTCGGGTGTGGAAGCACGCGCTGCGGTTTCTTCCCCCCGGGCTGAGGCACCAATACTGCAGCTATCCAGTTCCGAGGAGCTGGATGTTGTCAGTATTGAGACAGGGGAGCTTGAGGACTCATCACCTCATTCCCCTGAACATGAGGAGCTGCACGAGGTGCTCACTCGTGCTGTTTCAAAACTAAGTATTAAGTGGCCAGCTGTTAGGCAGGAGTATGTTTCTAAAAGCAAGCTTGATGAACGATTTTTGCCTTCCCGCATTCAGCCTCCACGGCAGTGCCTAACGTTTCTTCCCGACCTCCACACTGAGGTGTCGAGATTGTGGAAGAGACCCGCCTCTTTTCGTGTGTTTAGCCCCCAGTCTTCCACATATTCTAATATCTCGGGGGCTAAGATATATGGTTATGGGGCCATGCCCAAGACGGAGGAGACTCTAGGTAGCCATCTTTCTGCTGAGTCTTACTCATCTCTTAAGGCACCAGATTTACCCACCAAGCCTCTCAGAAATACTTCGGCTTTGGTGGGTAAGGCTTATTCGGCGGCCGGCGGGCTGCATACTATGTCGATATTGCAGGCATACCAAGCTGATCTTTTAAAGGATATGAGTGAGAGTGAGGAGGTCAGCACTGACGTGGTTCGTGAACTGCATCAGGCTGCTGATTTATCTCTGCGTGCCACCAAGGAGTCGGCCAAATTAATGGGCCGTACTATGGCAGCCCTGGTGGCCGCAGAGAGACATTTGTGGTTAAATCTTTCTGATATAAAGGATAAGGAGAAAGCTTTTCTTTTAGATGCTCCACTTTCTCCTTCTGGTTTATTCGGTGACGCGGTAAATACGGTCATAGATAAATTTCAGGAAGAAAAGAAACAAGCTGCGGCTTTTCAAAAATTCCTACCACTTAAAGTGCATATCCCAGGGTCTGCTGGCCGAGGGCAGACCAAGCCGTCGACAAGCTCCTCACATAGGGCGCAACAAAAGCAGAGTGTCGCGTCTCGTGGCCCCCCTTCTAAACAGTGGGAACAGACGCAGCAGTCTCAGGCGAAGCCTTCTAGTGGTAAGACTGATCTGAGGACAGTCATTATGGCTAAGAAGGCTTCGTCTAAGAAGAAGTCCTGACGCCACTGTCAGGATGCTGAGAGTGGTCCCCACCGTGAGAGGAAGGTGTTCACCGCTTCAGACAGTGCCCGTTCTCTCACGGTGCCCTCAGGGGTCCCTTCTGCCAACCCCGCCTTCGGGTCGGGGCGTAGACGGGCCCAGCGAGCGCTTTCCCGAGGGAAGCTCGCCCCCTCTGAGGAGGGGTTTAGAGCAGCCAGACCAGTTGTTCCCTGCCGGTGTGCCGTTAGAGGGCGCTGTGTCTGTTGCTCAAAATATTCCAGAGGCCAGCCTCGAGAGGCTGGTACCCTTAGTAGATTTTCTGGCAGAGTGGAAAAGCCTTCCAAAAATATCTCAGTGGGTTCTGCAGTCGATAGAAATGGGTTATGCCATTCAGTTCAGATCTCCTCCTCCTCGATTCAGTGGGGTCCTGCACACAGTGGTGGGCCCCGAGCAGGCTCTGGTAATGGAACAAGAGGTGAAAACGCACCTTCAAAAGGAGGCTATAGAACGGGTTCCTCCTCCCAGCAAGGAGTCGCGTTATTACAGCCGCTATTTCATTGTTCCAAAGAAGGATGGGGGGTTGCGTCCAATTTTAGATCTGCGCCTGTTAAATCGAGCTGTAGCGAAGCTCAAGTTCAAGATGCTCACGCTAAAGCAAATCGTGTCACAAATCAGATCCGAGGACTGGTTTGTCACCATAGATCTAAAGGACGCGTACTTCCACATATCCATCCTTCCGCAACACAGGAAGTTCCTGAGGTTTCGGTGTCGGGGGCGAAGCGTACCAATATCGTGTTCTTCCGTTCGGTCTAGCTTTATCTCCCCGCACATTCACGAAGTGCATGGACGCAGCGCTAGTCCCGCTGCGGCTCCAGGGCATTCGCATATTGAACTACATAGACAATTGGTTGATTCTGGCTCAATCGCAGCAGCAAGCGACTCGGCATCGAGATGTCGTCCTCGCGCACATCAAAAAATTGGGGTTGAGGCTGAATGCCAAGAAGAGTGTTCTATCTCCATCTCAGAAGACATCTTTTCTGGGGGTATTATGGGATTCAGTAGCGATGCGGTCTCGCCTGTCACCTGTCCGCATCACTTCGATTCTCTCAGCTGTAAAACAAGTAAAGCTAGGCCAGTTGCTCACTGTAAAGCAGTTCCAGAGACTGCTGGGTCTGATGGCAGCAGCGTCCAACGTTATACCTTGCGGCCTGCTGTACATGAGACCATTACAGTGGTGGCTCAGAACCAAGAACCCTCCGCACGATCAAAGTTACGCGGCGTTGCCTCCGTGCTCTGGTCATGTGGAGGGATCCTTAGTCTCTTTCCAAGGGACCTGTGCTGGGTGCTCTTTGTCGTCGTGTAACGCTAACGACAGATGCTTCCCTCACAGACTGGGGGGCGATCATGAGTGGTCGCTCAGCCCAGGGTCTGTGGCAGGACCATCATCGGTTATGGCATATATATTGTCTAGAGATGTTGGCGGTGTTTCAGGCTCTGAAACACTTCCTCCCAGACCTGAGAGGTCATCATGTTCTTGTCTGGTCCGACAACACATCGGTGGTCTCATATATAAATCATCAGGGGGGTCTGCGCTCTCCCCCGTTATACAATCCGTTATACAATACAGTCCACTGTGGTTCTCTCTCAGTCATCCAGCCCCGCTGGGGTTGGACGCTATGGTACAGGCGTGACCGAGGTCACGTCTGTACGCTTTTCCCCCGATTTCTCTGCTCCCAGGAGTTCTGGAGAGGGTTCGCCGGGACGGGATCAGTCTATTATTGGTAGCCCCGTTTTGGCCGGCCAGAGTATGGTTCGCGGACCTAGTGTCTCTCCTCGGCGGCTCTCCTCTGGAGATTTCGATCAGGAGGGACCTCCTCTCTCAGGCGAGCGGGTTGATCCTTCACCCCCACCCAGAGTTGTGGAGACAATGGGCTTGGCCTCTGAGGGGGCCCAGCTTGTAGGTGCTGGTCTCTCAACTGAGGTTGTTGAGACCATCCTTCACTCCAGAGCTCCTTCCACGAGAAGGTTATACGCCTTAAAGTGGAGGCTCTTCACTTCTTGGTGTGGAGAACACCTGTTGGACCCAGTTAACTGCCCAGTGGGTGCAGTGCTGGAGTTCCTGCAGGAGCGTTTCTCCTCAGGGTTATCCCCCTCCACACTAAAGGTGTATGTGGCGGCACTTGCTGCTTACCATGTCCCTTTCAGTTGAGTCTCTTTGGGGAGACACCCATTTATAACTCGCTTTCTTCGTGGTACTTTGAGGCTGAGGCCTGTAGTCTGCATGAGGGTGCCAGCATGGGACTTGGCCATCGTTCTAGAAGGTCTTTCCCTAGCTCCTTTTGAGCCTATTGAAGTTTCTGAAAAGTTTGTTACTTTAAAGACTATTTTTCTCCTTGCCATTTCTTCTCTTAAGAGAATCGGAGATATTCAGGCTCTCTCGGTTGCTCCCTCGTGCCTGGAATTTTCACCTGGGACGGTGAAGGCCTTTCTCCACCCCAGGCCAGGTTATGTCCCTAAGGTTCCTACCAATGTGGCCAGACCCATAGTTCTGCAGGCCTTCTGTCCTCCTCCCTTTACATCGTCTGATCAGGAAAAACTCAATCTGCTCTGCCCTGTTCGGGCTCTAGATGCTTATGTCCACAGAGCTGCCCTGTGGAGGAAATCAGAACAGCTGTTTGTTTGTTTTGGACCACCTAAGAAGGGGTCTCCAGTGTCTAAGCAGAGGATGAGCAAGTGGGTGGTTGAGGCCATCTCACTTGCCTATGAGTCGGCTGGTCAGCCTTCACCTTTGGCTGTCCGAGCTCACTCTACCAGAAGTATGGCGGCTTCCAAAGCCTTATTGTCAGGAGTTTCTCTCCATGACATGCGGTGCGCCATGACATGACATTGTGATGCGGCAGGCTGGTTTTATGACCTAGACCTTAGCTCCACCCCTGGGGCGCAGTTGCTTTCGGCTGAATTTAATGCTTGATTCACACAGTCGGTCACTTGCTCTTATGGCGACGCGGGTATTAGCATTCCCGCAGCGTTTTCACGCAGCTTGAGTTCCTGATAGGGAACGTCCCGGGTTACGTATGTAACCCTAGTTCCCTGAAGGAACGAGACGCTGCGTGTCGTTGCCATACTCCCGGCATTCCCTTGATCGACTTGCTTCAGACTTTTCCAGAAGCTGTCGCCATTGTGTTTTGGGAGTGCTTTATAGTTTCCTGGTCGATGACGTCACTCGTGATGTTCCGTCTCGCCATTGGGCTGATTCCATACGTGCTTCACGACGCACAATGCTAGAAGCATTCCCGTAGCGTTTTCACGCTGCGTCTCGTTCCTTCAGGGAACTAGAGTTACATGCGTAACCCGGGACGTTTTTCTCAGTCGCTTTGGTACATTTCTCAGATCAGAATTTAAATTCTCAAAGCTCCCTGTTCAATCTTCACATCACTGTCACGTGTGCACATCAGAACAGCAGCTTCTCATTTCTGGGAACAAGTTGCAAATGCTTTGGTACATCCATACAAATTATTACATACAATTCTCTGCGGTTTCCTACATTATAGAAGAAGAAGAAGAAGAAGTTTTATTTATATAGCGCCTTTCCAAAGCTCAAGGTCGCTTTACATGGTACATTTATAATACATTTAAACACTGACACACAACTTACAATCACAAAGGACACATATAACCACATTTAGACGAAGTACATGTTAAACAGATATGTTTTTAACTGTGTCTTGAAAGCAGTCACTGATGAAATATTTCGAAGTGAAAGGGGCAGTGAATTCCATAATGTTGGCGCATTAACACTAAATGACCTTCCACCTACTGTAGATAATCGAAAACGAGGGATAAAAACGATTATCAATCGCTTATGTCATGTGGATCAAACTGTATTATAATGGGTCTCTGTTGAATATCCCCCCCCCCCCCCCCAACATGTAGGCATTAGTGCATAGCGTAAGTCTTTACATGCAAAATGGTTGAACAAGTTGTCATAATATGTCACGCATATTTCTATACATTTCCATTAGACTTTATTTCTAAATCTGTCCTGTTCACGTTTCTACTTTTTTTTTTCTTTGTGCTATGCAGTGTCTTTTCCTCTCTGTATCGCAATGGCATGGTCTGTCAACAAACAGTAAAAGTGTGAATGTGAATCTTGTCCAGTCTCTTGCAGTCAAACTCCCACACACACTAATTTAACGTACAATTTACAATAATCATCATCATCAAAACTTCATCCATAGTTTACATCAGAGCATCCTCCAGAGGACACTGTTATACTGACACATGACTGAGCAGTTTCACTGTTATCCGTACACAACGACACAAGCACTCGTTCTGATGACACTGACATGTTCATTGACAGATATTTACTTCTGAGAGATAAAGAAGGATGTTGAGCAGAGATGGTGTTTTGCTATTTGTACGAATTGTTTTGAGAAATGCACTTACTGTTTTGCAAATGTCGAGGATGATTCGAGAAATGTACCAAAGCGACTGAGAAAAACTGTAATAAACTGCCTGAATTGCCCAAGAGGATGAAACATTTTATGTTAAAATTTTAGATTTTAATTTAAAATTCAACAAGTAGCCTACTTGTACAGTTGCTGTTCCAAAGGCAGCGAAAACCCGCGCCATAGTGGGCACTGAGATTATGCACGAGACGGAGTGTTTGTGTGTTTGTGGTACTCTGTGTGCGTCCATTTGAGAAAAGTGAGTTCAATATTATTTTAAAGTACTGTATTACAGTAATGAAAGATCTGCTTCATGTACAATTATTCCACATACTTTGCACAGGCTGTATTTAGCATGTCTTGGAAACATTCTGATTGTGCTTTCTTCATTGGGAATTAAGCAATATGAAGTTTATTAATCTCTCTCCAAGCATCTTTAAAACATATTTAAAAAGAGACACTTTCATTTTGTGAATACATTTTTATGTTAGTTTCTCTGTTTATTCTCACACAGCAGATATTCAGCAGTACTTGAGGCAGGTGTATTGGCCTATATGTGGTTTTATTATTTGACCCCTTGGTGGCGCTGTTTAACAGCAAATTGTCTGTGAAAGATAACTGTAATATCAAACCAAATAATTTTTCAGATTGTGACAGCAGGAGCGAGCGAGCGAGAGAGAGAGAGAGAGAGAGAGAGAGAGAGGGAGGCAAATAAAGACTAAATATTAATATGTAAATTGACATGTAAATTATGTGTTTTTTTGTCTCTGCACACATTTTCTCAAAACAACACAAACATTTGCCTAGATTGCAATATTTAGCGAGGCTTTTGTCAAATTTTTGTAACAATATGTGTGTGTGTGTGTGTGTGTGTGTGTGTGTGTGTGTATGTGTGTGTGTGTCAAATCTGCATATCTGTCTGTCAGAGAGTCGATTGTGATGTGCCATAATCAGACACACTGCATGTATTTCCCTGATCCCTTCTACAGATTCACTTAAACTACACAAACTCTCAGTGATGAACACATTATTGCTTCATTGAACTGGTGATTATATTTGTAGCACTATATCACAGAAGGACACTTTCAGAGCGCACTTCTCTAATTTAACATATTTTCATGTATCCCAGTGCTCTGTGTTTTTCTTCTCCTGCTCTCTTCTTGATGTTTTCCAGTATTTCAGCTTTTTCAGACTCATTCATTTCCTTCATCTTCTCAATCAGAAAATCAACATGTATGAGTGTGTTCAGAGAATCAGTGTTGAGAGCGATCCTCTCCAGAGTATCCACACAGTGAAACGCATCCATCACCAGCTTAACTCTCTCTATCTCTAATTTGTGTAGTTCTTCTTCCAGCCTCTTGACCAAAGACTCACCATCCCTAACTTTAATTATATTATCATCATATTTCTTCTTCAAATCTTCATATGTCATCTTCTCCTTCTTTGTCTTTGTTACATAAATTTTTGCTTCTTTGGCGTGTTTGCTGTAGTGGCATTTCTTTGTACACACTGTACAGTGATTCACTTTCATGTTGAACCATGAGAGATTTCTGGCCCACCAGCTGTCTAGATAAACACAGGTCTCCTCACAGACGCTGCAGCACATCGCCTCTTTGGCTACAGAAGGATCAATATCAACCTTCTCTTTGTATTTCACTTCAACTTCACACTCAAAGTTCTTATTTTCTTCAACAACTTTTTTGTGTTTCTCCAGAGCTTCTTGAGTTTGTTTCAGCTCATTCTGCTTTGGGTCTATCTTTTGAATATGTGATTTTATATCGGAGATTTTTGCCTCCAACAGCCTCCGTTGTTGCAACACATCTTGGGTCATCTTCATGGTTTTTGGTTTTACGTTGTCAAGAAATTTGAAAAATTCTGTAATTCCACTAAAACTGAGATCCCATGATTGTTTCAGCATTTCATCTTCTTCATCATCAGCTTCTGACTGACAGTTGTCAAACAGGAAATACACTGGCTGATTCTTGTCATTCACTGCACACTTGATTTTATCCTCTTCAACAGCCATCAGGACATTTTTAGGGATAGCTCCACGTGAGTGTGTGAAGAGCAAGATGATATTTTCATCAATATTACTTCCAAATAAAGACTGAACAGAATCAAATATGTACATTTGTCTGTCAGAGAGTCGAGTCTGTGTCGCTTTAATCACCAGACACACTGCGTCTATATCATTCATCCCTTCTGCAGATTTACATAAACTAAGTAAACTCTCAGCGATCTGTTTATCTTTCTCAGCTACACGTGTTTCTCCATATCCTGGTGTGTCGATGATTGTTAGATCAGTTTTACTCTCTTGTAGATAAACCCCATAAACAGTGATGATGGAGGTCTGACTGTGAACTGATGTTCGGTCGCTCTGTTCATCTGTGATCTCAAACCAAACCTTGTCTTCTCTCTGAACACACAACATGTAGTTGATCATCGTGTTGATCAGTTTTGTTTTTCCTGTTCCTGTTTCTCCCACCATCAGAATGGATTTATGGAGTTTGGTTTTGTCTCTCTCTCCAAAGCTAATTTTTCTATATGGCTCAGATTGATCATGAGGGTCTGTTGTTGGTTTCAGACAGTATCTAGTGGGAGTCCCCTCCTCTATTACACTACTTTGCTTGATGATTGCATTAAATTTTTGTAATCCTGGTTTTAAACTGCCCATTTTTTGTCTGTAATATAAAGAAAAAAATATGACAAAAAAACAGAGTTATGTAAAATGAAAATAATAATAATAAAATATAGGCTACTAGTTCATTTTTGAATGAGGCAAAATTATGCATCTTTAGTCAATAACATTAATATCTTCATCAATATCTTCACCAGAATAAGTTTTAAAAGAAACTTTGAAAGAAGAGTAAAAGTCCTGCATGTGTCAGGTCAGCTATAGGCTACTACAATATACCTCTACCCCTGAACCGAACAACCTCTCGACAATATCAAACTCATAACAAGCAGACAAAAGTATAGTCACAAACGTTTATTCCACAAAATGAAAAAAAAAAGAAATGACTATAAAAGTATTCCTAATCACTTTTGGCTTCAGAAAATGCAGTTCATGATTGGAACAGAGTAAAACTGTGCTGAAATCCTCTGAAAATCTCTCTCTGTCAGTCATATCTTTCAAAAGATAAATCCAAACTTCCGCATGTCAAAATCAGTCATGACAAACTTAACTGCCAATGACATCTGACATTAAAGCTGTAATAATGTGTGTGCAGTTATTTTAACATTATGGAAAATGGGGACAATGATCAAATTTTAGTCTGTTCCTCTTAAAAAGAAGACTTGGAGAGCTACAGTCATTTAGAATAATTGTATAGCCTGGTGCTTTTTTTGGGATAAATTATTGTGACTTTACTTTTATCTGCCTTAAAGTCTGCACACATAAAATGGCAGTGCGTAGTATTCTTACTTTTCATCAGAATCTGTCATGACTTGTTCAAGGTTTGAAGTCCTTCAAGTTCCCAAGCAAATTATTGCTAAAGAAAGTAAATACACGTAACATTTTTTACAACAATCACCAGTTCACAAAGACATAAATGAAACAGTTTTTTCTGTAAACAGAATTTATATTGTTTAAAAAAATTGACTGGAAACATTAAATATATCCTTCTCTTTTGTCCTATTTCTGTATTTATAAGCCCTAGGTATTAACAATTATCTACAATATACAACTCACAATTTGAGATACTAAATATCATCATAATACTACTACAGTGAGATACATCGTCTATTGAAGAGCAATTTGGGTTTACTTACAATATCACCTGTTTGTTCAAGTGCTTCTCTGTCTAACTCACTTCAGGTGCTTGCAGACAGGAAGAAACTGTTGTATTTATACACTGGCTAACAAAATGGGTGTTGCCCATTTTGAACCCAAAACACCCATTTTGTTAGCCAGTGTATAAATACAACAGTTTCTTCCTGTCTGCAAGCACCTGAAGTGAGTTAGACAGAGAAGCACTTGAACAAACAGGTGATATTGTAAGTAAACCCAAATTGCTCTTCAATAGACGATGTATCTCACTGTAGTAGTATTATGATGATATTTAGTATCTCAAATTGTGAGTTGTATATTGTAGATAATTGTTAATACCTAGGGCTTATAAATACAGAAATAGGACAAAAGAGAAGGAAAACATATATATATTCTGTTTATATTAAACAATATAAATTCTGTTTACAGAAAAAACTGTTTCATTTATGTCTTTGTGAACTGGTGATTGTTGTAAAAAATGTTACGTGTATTTACTTTCTTTAGCAATACTTAGCTTGGGAACTTGAAGGACTTCAAACCTTGAACAAGTCATGACAGATTCTGATGAAAAGTAAGAAAACTACGCACTGTCATTTTATGTGTGCAGACTTTAAGGCAGATAAAAGTAAAGTCACAATAATTTATCCCAAAAAAAGCACCAGGCTATACAATTATTCTAAATTACTGTAGCTCTCCAAGTCTTCTTTTTAAGAGGAACAGACTAAAATTTGATCATTGTCCCCATTTTCCATAATGTTAAAATAACTGCACACACATTATTACAGCTTTAATGTCAGATGTCATTGGCAGTTAAGTTTGTCATGACTGATTTTGACATGCGGAAGTTTGGATTTATCTTTTGAAAGATATGACTGACAGAGAGAGATTTTCAGAGGATTTCAGCACAGTTTTACTCTGTTCCAATCATGAACTGCATTTTCTGAAGCCAAAAGTGATTAGGAATACTTTTATAGTCATTTCCTTTTTTTTTTTCATTTTGTGGAATAAACGTTTGTGACTATACTTTTGTCTGCTTGTTATGAGTTTGATATTGTCGAGAGGTTGTTCGGTTCAGGGGTAGAGGTATATTGTAGTAGCCTATAGCTGACCTGACACATGCAGGACTTTTACTCTTCTTTCAAAGTTTCTTTTAAAACTTATTCTGGTGAAGATATTAATGTTATTGACTAAAGATGCATTTTTGCCTCATTCAAAAATGAACTAGTAGCCTATATTTTATTACTATTATTTTCATTTTACATAACTCTGTTTTTTTGTCATATTTTTTTCTTTATATTACAGACAAAAAATGAGCAGTTTAAAACCAGGATTACAAAAATTTAATGCAATCATCAAGCAAAGTAGTGTAATAGAGGAGGGGACTCCCACTCGATACCGTCTGAAACCAACAACAGACTCTCATGATCAATCTGAGCCATATAGAAAAATTAGCTTTGGAGAGAGAGACAAAACCAAACTCCATAAATCCATTCTGATGGTGGGAGAAACAGGAACAGGAAAAACAAAACTGATCAACACGATGATCAACTACATGTTGTGTGTTCAGAGAGAAGACAAGGTTTGGTTTGAGATCACAGATGATCAGAGCGACCGAACATCAGTTCACAGTCAGACCTCCATCATCACTGTTTATGGGGTTTATCTACAAGAGAGTAAAACTGATCTAACAATCATCGACACACCAGGATATGGAGACACTCGTGGAATTAAGAAAGATAAAGATATTGCCATGAATTTACTTGGTTTAAGCAAATGTGACGACTGCATCCAGAAACTAGATGCAGTGTGTCTGGTGATGAAAGCAACACAGAATCGACTCTCTGACAGACAGATATACATATTTGATGCTGTTCAGTCATTGTTTGGAAGTAATATTGATGAAAACATAGTTTTGCTCCTCACACTCTCACGTGGAGCTATCCCTAAAAATGTCCTGACGGCTGTTGAAGAGGCTGAAATCAAGTGTGCTAAAAATGACAAGAATCAGCCGGTGTATTTCCTGTTTGACAACTGTCAAGGAGAGACATTTCATGAAGAATATCAGATGATCCAAAAGCAATCATGGAATCTCAGTTTTAAAGAAATTGCAAGATTTTTCACATTTCTTGACAACATAAAACCAAAAACCGTGAAGATGACCCAAGATGTGTTGCAACAACGGAGGCTGTTGGAGGCAAAAATCACCAACATAAAATCACATATTAAAACGATATATCAAAAGAAAAATGAGCTGCAACAAACTCAAGAAGCTCTGGAGCAACACAAAAAAGTTGTTGAAGAAAATAAGAACTTTGAGTATGAAGTTGAAGTCTCTTACAAAGAAAAGGTTGATATTGATCTCTCTAAAGCCAGCATGGCGTTGTGCTGCCCCGTCTGTGAGGAGAACTGTCATTATCCAGGATGCTGGTGGGCCAGAAATCTCTCGTGGTGCAGCATGATGAAAAATAATCACTGTACAGTGTGTACAAATAAATGCCACTACACTGAACATGTCAAAGAAGCAAAAATATATAAAACAAAGACAAAAAAGGAGAAGAGGACATATGAAGATTTGAAGAAGGAATATGATGATAATATAATTAAAGTTAGAGATGGTGAGATTTTGGTCAAGAGGCTGGAAGAAGAACTGAAAGAATTAGAGATGAAGAGAGTAAAGCTGGTGATGGATGCGTTTCACTGTGTGGATACTCTGGAGAAGATCGCTCTCAACACTGATTCACTGATCATACTCCGACATGTTGATTTTCTGATTGAGAAGATGAAGGAAATAAATGAACCTGAAAAAACTGAAATACTGGAAAACATCAAGAAGAATGCAGGAGAAGAAAAACACAGAGCACTGGAATACATGAAAAAACATGCTACAATAAATCCCTCAGCTAGGTAAAGAAATCATAAAAGTGCTCTTTGAATTATGTTTTATTAACAATGTTCAGGAGGAGCACTTTCAGCTAATTAACACGAGTGGAGTGCACTCAGCAATCAATGATAAGAGGAATAGATTCAGCAATCTCACCTCAATCCATTGATAGTTTAGCAGCATCCCTCCACCGCCCCTTCTCCACAATTCTAGTCCTAACCTAGTCCCCCTGGGGGGGGGGGGGGGGGGGGGGGGGGGGGGGGGGGGGGGGGGGGGGGGGGGGGTACTCGAGTAGCTCGGATCACCTCCCCCCGGACAGCACGCCAAATACGCATTAAACCTTATCCACTCTAATTGTATGTAAGTGTGAACTCGTGAAATATTATATTTCATTGATCAAAGCTGTTCATATACAGCATTTGTGAGTTTGACAAGAATCTTGGTAAACAGTGGCACTTTTTCACAAATGTTTGTGTTGTGTAGAGAATATTTGTGCAGAGACAATAAAACTAATTTACATATCAAAACTGTATATTAATATTTAGTCCACAGTAAGGTAAGGCCACATTTTCCTCTTGAATAGTGAAAGTCTTTCTTGGGATGGTGTTACATAAATACTGTGTGCTGTTCTCCAGTATTCCCAAGACCACAGTAGTTTTTGTCTTTAGTTTCCTTCCTCAGTGTTATTACCACGTCTTACTGTATTTGTTTTGCTTATCATTAATAGTGATTTGTTTTCCACTGGTCTTTTTGATTCTCCGAGGATTCTGATGATGGAGGATGTATCTTTTTTATTTTGTGTAGGCTATTTTTTTAAAATATATTTTGGTTTGGTTAATATTACCTTTTGTATTGTCCAATGCTCTTTTCTTTGTTTAATAAATCTGCTCTTTAAACTGCCTTCTGATGAACTAGTTTTTACAGTGCTGGTGTAAGGGATCCACTGAAGGCAAGTTTGAAGAGAACCCAAGTACAGTTTATTTATAACAAGATCAAAACATAAAACATAAAACAAAAGCATGACGTGGCATGAACTCAAAAACATAAACATGACGCTTACCAACAGTGGTTACAGGGAAACAAAACTTGACAAAGACACATGGCAAACATGAAGGCTTAAATACACACAAGACTAATGACAAGACAAGGGACACTTGCAAACAATGAAACAAAGAACCAATGACAACATGACACATCAGACCAGGGAACACATGGCAGGATCACATGAAGACACAGACACAAGACACAGGAACATGACATGAACAAACCCAAAACATGGGACTCAGGAACAGGAACAGACTCAGGAACAAACACAGGAACAGGCTCAGGAACAGACACAGGAACAGGCTCAGGAACAGGAACAGACTCAGGAACAAACACAGGAACAGGCTCAAGAACAAACACAGGAACAGGCTCAGCAACAGGCTCAGGAACAGACACAGGAACAGGCTCAGGAACAGACTCAGGAACAGGAACAGACAAAGGAACAGCCTCAGACTCAGGAACAGCCTCAGACTCAAGAACAGACACAGGAACAGACACAGGAACAGACACAGGAACAGACACAGGAACAGACACAGGAACAGGCACAGGAACAGACACAGGAACAGACACAGGAACAGGAACAGGCTCAGGAACAGACACAGGAACAGACACAGGAACAGGCACAGGAACAGGCACAGGAACAGGAACAGGCTCAGGAACAGACACAGGAACAGGCTCAGGAACAGACACAGGAACAGGCTCAGGAACAGACACAGGAACAGACACAGGAACAGACACAGGAACAGACACAGGAACAGACACAGGAACAGACACAGGAACAGACACAGGAACAGACACAGGAACAGGAACAGGCTCAGGAACAGACACAGGAACAGACACAGGAACAGGCACAGGAACAGGCACAGGAACAGACACAGGAACAGGAACAGACACAGGAACAGACACAGGAACAGGCTCAGGAACAGGCTCAGGAACAGACACAGGAACAGACACAGGAACAGACACAGGAACAGACACAGGACCAGACACAGGACCAGACACAGGACCAGACACAGGAACAGACACAGGAACAGACACAGGAACAGACACAGGAACAGACAGGCACAGGAACAGACACAGGAACAGGCTCATGAACAGACACAGGAACCGACACAGGAACAGGCTCAGGAACAGGCTCAGGAACAGGAACAGACTCAGGAACAGGAACAGACAAAGGAACAGGAACAGACAAAGGAACAGCCTCAGACTCAGGAACAGCCTCAGACTCAGGAACAGACACAGGAACAGGCACAGGAACAGACACAGGAACAGACACAGGAACAGGAACAGGCTCAGGAACAGACACAGGAACAGACACAGGAACAGGCACAGGAACAGACACAGGAACAGGCTCAGGAACAGAGACAGGAACAGGCTCAGGAACAGGAACAGACTCAGGAACAGGAACAGACAAAGGAACAGGAACAGACAAAGGAACAGCCTCAGACTCAGGAACAGCCTCAGACACAGGAACAGGCACAGGAACAGACACAGGAACAGACACAGGAACAGACACAGGAACAGGAACAGACACAGGAACAGACTCAGGAACAGGAACAGGCTCAGGAACAGGCTCAGGAACAGGCTCAGGAACAGGCTCAGGAACAGGCTCAGGAACAGGCTCAGGAACAGGCTCAGGAACAGGCTCAGGAACAGGCTCAGGAACAGGCTCAGGAACAGGCTCAGGAACAGGCTCAGGAACAGGCTCAGGAACAGGCTCAGGAACAGGCTCAGGAACAGGCTCAGGAACAGGCTCAGGAACAGGCTCAGGAACAGGCTCAGGAACAGACTCAGGAACAGACTCAGGAACAGACTCAGGAACAGACTCAGGAACAGACTCAGGAACAGACTCAGGAACAGACTCAGGAACAGACTCAGGAACAGGAACAGGAACAGGAACAGACACAGGAACAGACTCAGGAACAGACACAGGAACAAACACAGGAACAAACACAGGAACAGGCTCAGGAACAGCCTCAGACTCAGGAACAGACTCAGGAACAGGAACAGCCTCAGGAACAGGAACAGACACAGGAACAGACTCAGGAACAGACACAGGAACAAACACAGGAACAGGCTCAGGAACAGCCTCAGACTCAGGAACAGACTCAGGAACAGGAACAGCCTCAGGAACAGGAACAGACACAGGAACAGGCTCAGGAACAGCCTCAGACTCAGGAACAGACACCATCTCAGGAACAGACACCGGCTCCAATGTGTGCGCAGCCCACACACACCACATAGCTGTGGCGATAATGCCCAGAGTTGCAGTCACTGAGGGCTCAGGCATAGCGGCGACCATATCTGCTGAGGGCTCAGGCGGCGTGGCGACGGCCATCTTGAAACGAGATTCTGGCATAGTGGCAGCCAACTCGACCGAAGACACAGGTACCGCAGACATGGAGTGAACAGTCTCTGACTGGGCAGGCCTGACGTGTAGAGATTCAGGCATGCCACGCATGACGTGAAGTGGCTCTGAGTGAGAGGATACTGTGGGGTTGCGGGGCTCTTTGTCCGCAAAACCCACAGTAAATAAGGAGCCGCTCAACAATAAAGCATGGTCAATATATTTCTCTAGGAAGAAATGAATTTTCCCACCAGGCAGTCCAGAGCGCAAGGGTTCATCAAGTCCAAAACAAAAAATATATTTTAAAGGGATACTCCACTGTTTTTTTTATATTAAACTATGTTATTCCCCTTAACTAAGACGAGTTGATACATACCTCTCTCGTCTCAGTGCGTGCACTAAATCGCTCTGTCTTGCGGCGAAACTTTGTTAGCCCTTAGCTTAGCCCAGTTAATTCAATAGGATCCAAGCAGAGAAGCGACCAAACACCTCCACGTTTTCCCTATTTAAATACAGTTACTCGAGTAGTGTAACTCGACCAAGAACGGTGACACAAAATAAAACGTTGCGCTTTTCTAAGCGTGTAAAATGGATAACTATATTGTATGGCGGAATACCATAGCAAGTGCGTGGGAGCACTTCGACTCGGCGCAGTAATATCATCACTCGCTCCTCTTGAGGAGAAGAGGGAGCTGGGGGAGAGGATTTTTCACGAGTGATGATATTACTGCGCCGCAAGACAGAGCGATTTAGTGCACGCATTGAGACGAGAGGTATGTATTAACTCGTCTTAGTTAAGGGAATAACATAGTTTAATAAGAAAAAACTGTGGAGTATCCCTTTAAAGCCACATTATTAAAATCCACCTGGCAGCATAGTCCACAAAATTCCTCCACATATGTTTCCAGGAGACCATTCCCCTGGCGCAGATTTAGGAGGGCAACTGCTGGGTTCATTGTTGCGGGTCAAGTTTTCTGTAAGGGATCCACTGAAGGCAAGTTTGAAGAGAACCCAAGTGCAGTTTATTTATAAACATAACAAGATCAAAACATAAAACAAATGCAGGACGTGGCATGAACTCATGAACATGAACATGAACTATCATGCCAATTTCATAATCAATTCAAAGATAATCAATACAAAACATCAAATGCTCTGGAAAAAAGAGAAGAGATGCAAACCCGACATTATGAAATATATGATGCTGAGAGTCCCGGTGGTGAGAGTCCCGGTGTACAGAAGGCACCGATAATTTTACTGCATTTCATTATATAGCTTTTCACATGGAAACATTTGCTAACAATGTTAATTTGGATTCAGAGTTCACACCCTTTGAGAACAGGAGGGTGTACCTCTCCTACCATTTTTTGTGTGCATGTTAACTCTTAAAAACCTTATCAGCTTTTGTTTTACTTCTTTCAGAATGAAACATTTGTACCAGTTGCACTGAGACATTTCAAATGATACCAAACATGTATAATACTGTATGATAACTATTCACATTAAAACCATATAGATTCTTGGGTGAACTTTGGTGATCTCAGCATGAGGGAGAAGGAGTGGGGGATGAGGGGAAGAAATGTATTCTGAGGTGAGACTTTTGTCTCAAATGGTGAGTTCAAATGTAATTTCCAGCAAGGTCCTTTGTCCCCTCAGGGTCTGGTCGCTCCTCAACCAGACTGTCCAGTATTTTCTAATTTCTCAATTCTTACAGAACCACAACATTTATTCAAATTGTCTATGAATACAGAAAACGAGCAATGTGTGCTCCCTTTATAAACACCATGAAACGGTCAAATACATCAGTTCAGCTAAATTCCTACACTTTATTGAAAACAACCATTATAATCTAATCTGACTACACTGCACAATTAATCTCTTACATCTTTGTTGGTTATGATGAGTGGATTCACAATGTTTGTAGCATGCCCCCCGAACAAGGATGAGACTTTTACTGGTGGTTTTATGATGTTTAATCTTTTAGGAACCTTAATCCGTTCACCATATCACCAACGTAAGAGCTGAAATGTATACAAAACATGTAACTGATCAGCTAACATTGTTCACATTCACATGTCTTAAATTTGCGCAAAAACTAACATATTACCAGACAAAATGCTCACATCTCAACTGATTTAACATACCTTTTGCCTCTACGGAGGGGCTGCAAGTATAAATTCGACTAGGGATGGCTGACGCGAAACAGTCGTTCCGAAGTATTGCGAGATCCCGAAGCGCAGATGTTTCGAAACACTGATTCGAAGCGTGATTCAAAACACCCATGTCACGTGACTATGGCCAAACGAAGCCTCGAAGTGTTTCACTAAGTGTTTCATCAGGTGTGATCCGCCGAATCAGCGTTTGATTGACACGGTCGGAAACAGACCACACAATCGCACATCTGTATTGTTACGTGTCAGAACGTAAGTGATGTGTAGAACAAGTGAGTGTGTGCGTGCTTGTTTCTTTGGTGTGTTTGCTCTCTCTCTCTTTTCCCTTAATTGAGTTACAGGTGCAGCTGTTTTAGAGGGCGGGGCTGATGGACTCGTCGTGTGGATATAAGCTGTGTGGAAGCTTATGTTTCTCGAGTTCCCCCTCCTGCTTCACGGTGTTATAGTGTGTGACCACAGTGTGTCGAGTGCTCTTTGGTGTAATGTAAGCTGCTTGTGTGCAGCACCATTGTTGTTAGCGGTATAGGCCGGTAATTGTTATCTTGTTACTTCTCAGTCTATTTGAGAGGTCAGAGGCCGTTTTGTTTTACCTTTTTCTCCTGTTTATTGGTTAGCAGGGAGGTAAGAACTGTACTTTTATTTTGTTTTCTTGAATCCAGGGAAGATGAACTAAACCCGAGTCAGGAGACCTGTTTTATTTGTTGTTTTGTGGCCAACTAAAATCCCTCTTTCTGACCTATGTTTCTTATTACAAGCTTGTGAGAACATTACCCCTGCATGTCAGAATAAATATTTATCTTTGCCTTTGATCGCTCTGAGTCGTGAAGTTTTTACGGGAGCAGGAGACGGAACTCCGGGCGTTACCTTTTAACAGGACGCTCTCTATGTTAGTGCATGTGGCACGTAACAGTATAAAAGTGAAATCAACGCATATTGACCTCGTGGGTTTTTGTGAGAGGAGTTTGATTTTGAAATAGCGGATTTTTGGTGATATAGTGACATTTATAGTGCAATTTGTTTAGTTATATTTAGGCTTACATTTAAATTTACACAACACATTGACTGATAGGCTAGAGACACAGAGTATACATATAGTGACACATTAATAGATACATAGATATAAATATATATAGACAGCTAGATTAATAGATAGATAGATACATATATAGATAGATTAAAGATAGATTATAGATACATATCTAAATACATAGATAGATTATAGATACATATTATATATACATATCTAAATACATAGATAGATTGTAGATACATATATTATAATCTTGATAGAGAGCAGTAATCTTTCCTCATTTGTATGTCCTAGCTAAAAAATATCTTTGCATACCAGCAACAAGTGTCCCTTGTGAGAGGATTTTTTCAAAGGCTGGAGAAATTATCTGTAAAAAAAAGAAGTAGGCTAAGTCCTTCCACAGCAGAGAAATTAATATTTTTGAATAAAAATATGTAAAAAAGTGAGACATTGTGGCTTGATTTATTTTATTAATATTCATTTTGCAGGACCAAAATAACATTATGCACAGTGAGGAGCCTATAGGTTACAAGATTCACATATTAGAAAAGTACAATAATAAAAAAAACAACAAATTTTCATGGCTCGTCAAGGTTGTTTCAGATCAACACCTGCAAGTGACCACTAGGTGTCACCGTGGAGACGGGTGTCGGATTGATTCGAAGCCTTGACACAATACAGTATGGACCATTTGGTTAAACTGTTTCATTGCTTCACAAAGCCTCGATCTGCCCACCACTAAATTCGACCTTTACAGCGGCTCCGTGTCGAAGTTATTGCCGTATTTGGAGTAACAAGCTATATATGTTATGAACTGCGCTAGCCAGGGCACGCGTGCTTCCAAAAGGAAAAACAAAAGCGCGTAGCGGAAGACAGGAAGTCAACTACTTCAATACAAAAATTTCAAAATAAAAGACACACCTTTTCTGTAACAAAATATACTTATGGTTATTTACACACAAGCTGGCAGATTTCAGTCAGTGAACAAGCGCTGAACCGCTGATCTTGATAGAGGAGATTCTGTGCTTACGTAAACCCCTGCGATATGCCATTGCATTCATGCGCTCAACAGACTGTGGTTGGCTAAATGACAAGGTTAATATTTTCCAACCATTTCATTAAATATTATTGGTCCACCCGTTGGGTACCCACCCACATGCAGGACTCTAACATACTGTTTGAATTGCGATTCGATATTTCATGCTATGTAAACAAAAATATTGAATTATGTTACGCAAGAGGTGCTATCTTCCTGCAGTCTGCATTAGGCACATAAAGGAAATGTTTGTCTGTAAATGTTTCTATGTTAAAATTTTGATTTTGTGTGCCTTATGCCCTTTCCCCTTTTGCAGGGCTCTCTCGCAGTAATCTCTTTATTAAGGTATTGAATGACTTTATGTATTATGCCTTTTTGTCTGAGTCAGTTTCCTCTGATGCCTTTTTGTCCGATGTCCTAATTATACGAGACCTGACGTTGTTTTTCCTGAGAAATGAGGCCATTCAGTCTGAGGGGCGATTCCGTTTTGTCCAATGACTGAAGCCTTTTAGTCTGAGGCATGCAGAGTTATATCAAGCCCAAGTTCTATCAAGTGCGGGAGTCACGTAGCCTGGGTCTCCCAAAGCTGTCTTGCGCACAGCGCAATTTTATTCCCACTGCTAGACAGCCTGGACACCATGGACCAGATTTGCGCCTCAGATAGGGAACCAATCACAGAACGGGGAGGGAGCAGCAAGACGATGACGACATCTATGCGACACACCGAAGCAGTTTGTTTATATCTGTGGATCCAACATGGCAGCAGACGCGAAGTTACCTTTCGATGCAGACTTAGATATTGTTCTGTGTAGAACGCAAGTTTATTTTGAAAAAAGAGCAACTTTTCTGTCGCTCTACATACGTCATCTGATATAATTGAAACGATTGGCTATGAGCTACGTACAGGTGCATTTGATAGACATTCGTAGCACCCAATCAACGGCTCTGGGCTCGTAAACCACGCCTCAAATACGAGAAAATGAACATGTGGTTCCCAGACCCACGTCTCAACGAGACTAGATCTGACGTTAGCCAGGCTAGGAGTCATGCCCAACAATATTAAATTATCCATTACTTGTGCTCTTTCCGAGTCTTTCTGTTAGAACCCAAATATACTACCTTTTATTTATTTACTAACTTAACTGGCTTTCATCATAATGCAGAGGTTTAGAATCCTCCTAACTCGTCTCCATACCGGTGTGATGAATCTGATCCTCAACCAGATGGAACTGGATAAAGATTCTGAATGTTACAATCCAATCTGACTTCTGACCTATAATACTGCCTAAATCATAATCATACACTCATTTGTTGGCCAAAGGAGAAGAGCTTCTGTACAGATAAAAAAAAACTTATTCTCCTGTTATCACTGTAAATCTGATTTGAAACAATCTGTATTGTAAAAAGTGTTATATAAATAAAGGTGACTTGACAAATTGGTTTGTAAAATGTTTTTTCTTTCTTTCACTTTTTGATAATATAAATGGATGTTGAAACTTCAGGCTTTCAGTTAAACCAATAAACGTGAGTTAATTGCAATTTCCCTCTTTTTATAATATTCCAGTTAAATCTTAAAGGTCCAATATGTAACTTTTTTGGCCACAAGAGGGCGCAGTTTCCAACAATAACAAAGGCGAAGCTTGATGACGCTATGAGGGAGAGTTGAACGATGGGAGATGTCGTTTTCACCATCCAGAGATGTTATGAAATTAATGAATCATGATCACGGATGAGGTCATTTATTCGTTTTTGTATTACCTGTACGTCTAATCGCAATATTTTATGTCATCATAATGAATTAACTGCAAGGAACGCGAAATGTTATTATCCTGTTACAGCTATTTGTCAAACGATTTGTTGGGTTAATGCTGCACAGTTTTACATGCTTATGGTTAATGCCGTGTTGTTTTACGTGTTCAAACCAATCATACTCAAGTAAATTTGAACGAATTTACAAGTAATGGCTAATTAACAACACGATTGTATTTAATTGCACTGCCATAATCTCGGTCAAAACACAAGTTATAAAAAGCATTAAGTACATAGAGCAATATAACGATCACTTGATTTATTTATTTTTTAGGTGAATCAACATATGCATAATTATTGATCTCTCACGTCATACACCTATGTATCTCGCATTGTTTATAAGTGATGTTATTGACAGTATGTGGTTACAATGAAACACAGATAGGTACATCCTTTTGTTTTATGTACATTTGCTCACCTGTCTAATAAAGTATGTGCAAGAGCGGTGTTGCTCCAAGTTAGTCGCGGTCGTGGAGCTCTGTCAAATCCAAGTTGGTCGCGGACGTGGAGCTCCGTCAAATCCAAGTTAGTCGCGGACGTGGAGCTCCGTCAAATCCAAGTTGGTCGCGGACGTGGAGCTCCGTCAAATCCAAGTTAGTCGCGGACGTGGAGCTCCGTCAAATCCAAGTTAGTCGCGGTCGTGGAGCTCCGTCAAATTCAAGTTGGTCGCGGACGTGGAGCTCCGTCAAATCCAAGTTGGTCGCGGACGTGGAGCTCCGTCAAATCCAAGTTGGTCGCGGACGTGGAGCTCCGTCAAATCCAAGTTAGTCGCGGACGTGGAGCTCCGTCAAATCCAAGTTGGTCGCGGTCGTGGAGCTCCGTCAAATCCAAGTTGGTCGCGGTCGTGGAGCTCCGTCAAATCCAAGTTAGTCGCGGACGTGGAGCTCCGTCAAATCCAAGTTAGTCGCGGTCGTGGAGCTCCGTCAAATTCAAGTTGGTCGCGGACGTGGAGCTCCGTCAAATCCAAGTTGGTCGCGGTCGTGGAGCTCCGTCAAATCCAAGTTGGTCGCGGACGTGGAGCTCCGTCAAATCCAAGTTAGTCGCGGACGTGGAGCTCCGTCAAATCCAAGTTGGTCGCGGACGTGGAGCTCCGTCAAATCCAAGTTAGTCGCGGACGTGGAGCTCCGTCAAATCCAAGTTGGTCGCGGTCGTGGAGCTCCGTCAAATCCAAGTTGGTCGCGGTCGTGGAGCTCCGTCAAATCCAAGTTGGTCGCGGTCGTGGAGCTCCGTCAAATCCAAGTTGGTCGCGGTCGTGGAGCTCCGTCAAATCCAAGTTGGTCGCGGTCGTGGAGCTCCGTCAAATCCAAGTTGGTCGCGGTCGTGGAGCTCCGTCAAATCCAAGTTAGTCGCGGACGTGGAGCTCCGTCAAATCCAAGTTGGTCGCGGACGTGGAGCTCCGTCAAATCCAAGTTGGTCGCGGTCGTGGAGCTCCGTCAAATCCAAGTTAGTCGCGGACGTGGAGCTCCGTCAAATCCAAGTTAGTCGCGGACGTGGAGCTCCGTCAAATCCAAGTTGGTCGCTGACGTGGAGCTCCGTCAAATCCAAGTTGGTCGCGGACGTGGAGCTCCGTCAAATCCAAGTTAGTCGCGGACGTGGAGCTCCGTCAAATCCAAGTTGGTCGCGGACGTGGAGCTCCGTCAAATCCATGTTGGTCGCGGACGTGGAGCTCCGTCAAATCCAAGTTGGTCGCGGACGTGGAGCTCCGTCAAATCCAAGTTAGTCGCGGACGTGGAGCTCCGTCAAATCCAAGTTAGTCGCGGACGTGGAGCTCCGTCAAATCCAAGTTGGTCGCTGACGTGGAGCTCCGTCAAATCCAAGTTGGTCGCGGACGTGGAGCTCCGTCAAATCCAAGTTAGTCGCGGACGTGGAGCTCCGTCAAATCCAAGTTGGTCGCGGACGTGGAGCTCCGTCAAATCCATGTTGGTCGCGGACGTGGAGCTCCGTCAAATCCAAGTTGGTCGCGGACGTGGAGCTCCGTCAAATCCAAGTTGGTCGCGGACGTGGAGCTCCGTCAAATCCAAGTTAGTCGCGGTCGTGGAGCTCCGTCAAATCCAAGTTGGTCGCGGACGTGGAGCTCCGTCAAATCCAAGTTGGTCGCGGACGTGGAGCTCCGTCAAATCCAAGTTAGTCGCGGACGTGGAGCTCCGTCAAATCCAAGTTGGTCGCGGACGTGGAGCTCCGTCAAATTCAAGTTGGTCGCGGTCGTGGAGCTCCATCAAATCCAAGTTAGTCGCGGACGTGGAGCTCCGTCAAATCCAAGTTGGTCGCGGTCGTGGAGCTCCGTCAAATTCAAGTTAGTCGCGGACGTGGAGCTCCGTCAAATCCAAGTTGGTCGCTGACGTGGAGCTCCGTCAAATCCAAGTTGGTCGCGGACGTGGAGCTCCGTCAAATCCAAGTTAGTCGCGGACGTGGAGCTCCGTCAAATCCAAGTTGGTCGCGGACGTGGAGCTCCGTCAAATCCAAGTTAGTCGCGGACGTGGAGCTCCGTCAAATCCAAGTTGGTCGCGGTCGTGGAGCTCCGTCAAATTCAAGTTAGTCGCGGACGTGGAGCTCCGTCAAATCCAAGTTGGTCGCTGACGTGGAGCTCCGTCAAATCCAAGTTGGTCGCGGACGTGGAGCTCCGTCAAATCCAAGTTAGTCGCGGACGTGGAGCTCCGTCAAATCCAAGTTGGTCGCGGACGTGGAGCTCCGTCAAATCCAAGTTAGTCGCGGACGTGGAGCTCCATCAAATCCAAGTTTGTCGCGGACGTGGAGCTCCGTCAAATCCAAGTTGGTTGCGGTCGTGGAGCTCCGTCAAATCCAAGTTTGTCGCGGACGTGGAGCTCCGTCAAATCCAAGTTTGTCGCGGACGTGGAGCTCCGTCAAATCCAAGTTGGTCGCGGTCGTGGAGCTCCGTCAAATCCAAGTTAGTCGCGGTCGTGGAGCTCTGTCAAATCCAAGTTAGTCGCGGTCGTGGAGCTCCGTCAAATCCAAGTTAGTCGCGGTCGTGGAGCTCCGTCAAATCCAAGTTAGTCGCGGTCGTGGAGCTCCGTCAAATCCAAGTTGGTCGCGGACGTGGAGCTCCGTCAAATTCAAGTTAGTCGCGGACGTGGAGCTCCGTCAAATCCAAGTTAGTCGCGGACGTGGAGCTCCGTCAAATCCAAGTTAGTCGCGGACGTGGAGCTGAACAATGTTTGTTATCATGTGCCGATAAACGTTACGCACTATGCAGTTGTCCACGTCTGTCGCCATGGTTACGTCATGGCTATGGCAGAACGTACGAGCGGAAACCGAGGATAGCGCGGATATTGCGTCATTGACAGGCGAAATTTTTTTCCGGGACGGCCACTTATTTAAAATTGGAATTTCTCTGAAATAAAAAATCTTTGGAGACTTTTGGAATATTGTAAGTACACAACTGCAGGAAATATATCACACTGTGCAAGTGATTTTTGGATATTTTACTACAAAATTATTACATATTGGACCTTTAAGGTATTGTTCAGGTATTGTGATTACCAAAAGTCAAGATGAATTTCCTGAATTTCAACCCTTTTTTAATGTTAGACCAAGATGAATGCAAAATATAAACATTTTATATACTCTGAGTATATTTAAAATGTTAAAACTAATATTCAAACACATATTCCAGTGCAAATGCATGCTTCTGCTGGAGTTCATATGTGTTGTTCAATGCACTTCTAACCACATCCTTCCATTGGCATGTTTGGCAAAAAGTTTAATTATATAGTATATACGGTTTGTGTATTGATAACTCTCTAATCATAATTATACTAGTAATAATTGAATTGTAGAGCTCTCTAATTTAATTCTTACTAGTAAAAATGCAATTACTATGAGTAACACTGGGAACATTTTAAGTGAAAATGGCTAGACATACAGGACCTAACTAACTTTTTGCCAAACCTTCCAATGGCACGTCTCTTGAGAAGATGTCTGTTCTTCCGCAAAAACCACAGGATGTTGTTAGAAGTGTACTAAACAGCAAACCTGCTACATACACAGAACTCCTGCAGAAGCATGCATTTGCACTGACATGTTTTTGAATATTAATTTTTACATAAAAAAAAAAAATTATTGGAATTTTGAGATCTCTAATTGCATTTTTTCTAGTAAGAAATTGATTAGTAAGCTCTCTAATCATAATTGTTAGAATTGAATTGTAGAGCTCTCTAATTTAATTCTTACCAGTAAAAATGCAATTACTACAAGTAACGCTGGGAACATTTTAAGCGAACACAGCTTGCCATAGTACACACACACAGGCCTAAAACAAACTTTTTGCAATACCAATGGCCGGTGACTTAAATGTTTTGTTCTTTTGCAAAAAACACAGGATGTGGTTAGAAGTGCACGGAACATTAAACCTGCATACACAGAACTCCAGAAGCATGCGTTTGCACTGGCACGTGTTTTTGAATATTATTTTTTAACATTTTAAATATACTCAGCGTACATAAAATGTTCATATTTTGCATTCATCGTACATTTAAAGGTGTAACCTTTAAAAAGGGTTGAAATTCAGAACACACAATCACAATAACTAAATATGTTGCTTAAGATTTTACTGGAATATTATAAAGAGGGTAATAGCCCTTAACTCACATTCAAAGTTTCAAAAAACAATTATATGCTCAAAAAGTTATTAGTGAAGATTTTTGAAAAAGATAAGGGGTGTGTTGGCGCAGCATTTGAGTGAATTATAACCCAGTTATTTTAGTAAAATATACAGAGGAAAAACACACAGACATCACTCTGTATTCTGTTGGACCGGAACCTCTTTTATTAGCATATATAATTATGGATATTTATGGACAGCAGGTCACATACACGTGACATGAGCAGTATGAGGACACACATTACAAACTTTAACACCCCCCACTTGTTCTCATACTGTGCAGTTTACCATTATAACAACATAACACATGAACAGTCTTGTATTTCACTGGGTTCTTTGACAGAGCAATGGCACATTGGTTGTCTTCAAAGATTTGTACTGGCTCAAACAGACAATAATTTTCCATGCTGTTCAACAACTGAAGATGCATGGTTTCCTGTGTGTTTGCGGCCAGTCCCATATACTCAGCTTCACATGCAACTGTGGACTGTTTCTTTGACTTTGACTTCTCAAAATCAGAAGACCATTTTCAGTAAGACAAAAACAGTATCCTGTCGTACTCCGCCTGTCATTTAGCCCAATCAGCATCATAGTATGCCACAAGTTTGAGATTATCTTCTCTTTTCTTGTAACATATTTATGATCAATTGTACATTTTAAGTACCTCATCACATGTTTCACTGTAGACCAGTGTTGTTCATTTGGATCAGACAGATATTGAGATTTACTGACAATCCAACTTTCATCAGGTCTAGTAAATGTCATCAGATCAAACTACCCACTGCCTCACGATACCTTTTAGGATCAACAGGATCATCATCACTGTTGTAGTCAAGCTTTTGCTCACATGGTTTTGACCATAATAATGTGTGATGTCGCTCCAGTGTCAACCATCAGTCCCTTTCGTTGCACACTGTAATTGGCAGTCACTCGCTCTAAAGACAAATGTGTGTATGTCGTTGTCCTCTTTATCAGCGGCTTGTTTAACATTGTCTCTCTTTTTGCGTCTGCAATTTTCATCTTCGTGCGTCGAGCTTTTACAGTAATTACACCACAGTCTTTTGTGATTTTGGATGGGGCAAGCAGGGCTTTGTGCCCCTTTTGACCGCAGTTATAGCATGTAAAGTCCGAGTCCGCTGACGTTATTCGTTCTCTCCCCCTCCGTTCCGGGGCTGAGGCACTCGCTCTCATCACGTTATCATCACTCACGCTGCTGTGAAACTTTTCCGTACTTTCAAAACTTCTCAACTTGGTTTTGAACTCTGCAAGCGTTATGTTTTCATCACTTTGTGCGATATGGATGGCGAACGGTTTAAACGAGTCTGGCAAACCTTTCAAAATCATCGCAATTAAAAGTCCATCACTGAGACTCTCTTCGGCATTTCTCAGAGCTGTGATTGTGATTTCTACTCAAATAATATAATCCGCTCTCATTTGCCATTTTCTGCTGCGACGTTAACTGTGTACAGGCTGATTATTCATGTTTTTCCTTTACCAGCATAATAACCTCTCAAAATCTGTTGAGGTTTCCTACCATCGTCCGCTGCATCTCTCATTACAAGAGACAAACTTTTGTCATCCAAGTATTGAATCAGCTCAGCATATGCTTCCTCGTTTTTATCGCCATCATCATCCTCTAGTTCCTCATCACCACGCTCTGATAATATCGTGTCCTTAAGGCCTAGCAAACGCAGGTGGCCTAGAAATTTTGTCTCCCAAAGTTCATTGTTTTTCGACGGAGATGAAAAGAACTATCTACTCCATCGGTTTAGGGATGGGCATCGTTAAGAAATTATCGATATCGATGCCATTGTCGAGTCTGCTTATCGATGCGATTCCTTATCGATTCCCATATCGATTCCTGTACCATTTGCTGAACACTTACAGGGTGGCTTTGAGAGTTGTTGGCTTTGAATGTCTAATTTAAAGTGGTTTTAGAGAATGAAAACCAAGTATGTAATATCAATACAGAAGTGCATTGAAATTTAAAAAAAAAAAAAGTAAACATTTCTAAAACAAAGCTTTGTATTGTAATCACACTTAGTCGATTCGTGTGTGCTAAACTATAAAAGAGTAAACAACGCATCATGGTTTACATTTTAACTTTAACTTTTATTGTGAACTAGAAAGGCTATTAATAATCTTTCATTGCGTCACTGTATAATGATATGAAACTAGGCTCCAATAAGTGCGGCACAAAGCGCCAATGCGCATCCCGAGCGCAGAATGATGCGCTTGAAGCAACATGGAGTCACAGCGCGCAGCACTTCGAGTCCGCATAGAAAAGTTCAAAGCACAAAGGAAAAATTACGCATGCGTTGTGTATTATACAGTATCTATCTATGCAATAGTTTATTCAGCCTTTTCTTTTAACAGTTTTAAATTTCAGTTACTGTGCGTGTGAAGAACAATTATAGCGCTCTGACTCTATTCTTACTCTAGTGTTGTGATCTAACAGACCCGGTAGAAAGTAAAATGAATAAGTTACAGCAATAAAGTCCAGCAAGATAAAGTTGTTTTATTCGAAACCATATACCTTTATCTACAGATCAAGTATAATAATAGTAACATTGAATCATCTTGTTGAGAGTTTCATCGTGTTGACTGTCGTAACCGAATGCGACGTGCTGTTTGAATGCTGAATGATTGACAGCCGCAGCAGAGGGAAAAGTTTACGTGATCTTGAATTTAATGACTTAAATATTAATTTCTATGTAACATTATAATATACAATGCCTTCAGAACACTTATAATATAGTGCACGAAAACTTTATGGTGCTTTATAATGTTTTTGTGCCTTTTGTTGGGTTTAACAATAACACAGAATAATATACGCACAATATTGGATATTGGATCGGCCTCGTCTGATGCGGGAATGGATGGAACGGAACATTCGGAATCGTTAGTGGAATCGTTAACGTGTGGACGTGTACGATTCCGATGGATCGTAACGTTTGGAACCGGTTCCAAACCGGAACCTGGAACCGATTCCCAAGCCTACATCGGTTACTTCTCTCCTGGGCCCATAACCTGTTGGCGCAGCCATTTGCGTGAATTATAACTGGTTATTTTAGTAAAATATACGGAGGAAAAACTCACAGACATCACTCTGTATTCTGTTGGACCGGAACCTCTTTTATTAGCATATATCCATTTATGGATAGCAGGTCACATACACGTGACATGAGCAGTATGAGGGCACTCATTACAAACTTTAACAGGGTGTCATCCACCAACCGATTGGTAATAAATTGGTTGCACAGATATATGCATAGGCGTCATTTACGGTGGGGACGGGTGGGACATGTCCCCACCACTTTTTGCCAGGGTCGATTTTGGCCCCACCCCTTTTGAAACATCTCGCGGTACGGATGTACAAGTAAAACATCTCCAGTTAACTAGCAGAGCATTCGTTTAGTTCGTTTGTTAAATAAGAGGCGATCTAGCGCTGAAATGTGTTGTTTTTTTAATCAAGTGATCATGTGCTCGTTGCCTGGATACAGTGTTCTGTTGTGGCTCGCGCACGCGCCGCAATGTCTTCACTCGGATGCGCGTTTCAATCCATTGCGGAGATTCTCTATTCGTTCCGGTGAAATCGCAAAACAAAATGCAAACAAACGTGTCTCTGCTTGATATACAACCACTGATAAACATTATCGGTTTTGATGAGGGGAAAATAAAACTATATGAGTCTTTCATATAGTTAAAACTAGATAATAAAACTAGACATTGTCTTTCAAAACATGACCTGCGCGAAAGAGAAAAAAAAATGAATGTGTCATGTACCCAGCACTTTTGAAAATGCACTTCCGAATGCGTCTCTGTCCACAGCACATTTCAAACCAAACTGACGCCCATGGATATATGAATACTTTACTTTGATTGAACAACTACCATTATTGAATTACTTTACAGAACATATCCACCAAAATCTGTGTAAAGATTTAAAAAATAAATTGGTGCTCTAATGAATCGATTGCCTATAAAGAAGCTATTTTACAACTTTGTATCTCAAAATGTGCCGATAACAACCAAAACGAACCAGGTGATAAAACAGAAAGCCACAAGTTCATAGTAAGTGCCTGTCCACATTACAATGACAGTACTCGTGTATAGATGGCACACAGGGTCAAACTCACACAAAAAGTCATCAGAGTAACTCACATGTCCCTAAAATAATGCCATTAACAGGAACCAAAAAATATGTAACACAAAACACTTTCATGTAAACATTTTATGTCAAATTAAAGAGGGAACGAGATGTCGTGAAGCACTTGTGAGATCAGTCCAATGGCGTATAGGCGGGTGACGTCATGGCAGGAAGCTATAAAGCGCACACAGTCAACATTGTCAGCTTCTGATAGACCGAAGCAAGTCGATCACAGGCACTCTGGAAGTATGGCAGGGCGACACAACGTCTCGTTCCCTCTTCAGGGAACCGAGGTTACAGGCGTAACCGAAGCGTTCCCTTTCAAGGGGACTCGCGATGTGTCGAGATTGACGCTATGGGAACGTCTATACCAACAGCACCATAGTGACCAGTGCCTGTCTTGTGTGAAATCAGGCGAGCACAACAAAGACAGAATCACCTGGGACCCAGAGGTGAAGCTCAAGACTAGGTTGTAAACCCGACGAATGTGTGCTGAAAGGACCAGCCCGCCGCATCACACACCTCTTGTAGGGATTCCCCTAATTTGAGGCTTAAAAAAGCCGCAATACTCCTCCTGCTCCAACGCACCACGGAGGAAACCCCAACAGTTTATCCCCAAAGACACCACCCAAAGATGCGTGGTAAGCAGTTAGGCTGCCACTTAAACCTTTAAAGTGGAGGGGGATAACAGTGGAGAATCGATCCTGCAGAAATTCCAGCACTGTACCAACCGGTTAGTTAACTGGATCTAAGTGATGGTTTTCTTGTGCAGGGAGCTCTAGTGATCGCGGCCTCAACAACCTCAGTTGAGAGACCTGAGTCTATTGGCACTTTTCCACTACACAGTACCAGCTTGCCTCGACTCGAAAATATACTTTTTTTCGTACCACCTCCGGCGAGGTTCTAAGCGAGCTGAGGCGATACTAAAATGTGACGTGAAAACACGGCAGACTGCTGATTGGTCAGAGAGAATCGTCACTATTCACTGCGTCATCATTGCATGCGCCAGACCGAGTATCCTGAATAACCCCGCCATTTTTAAATAGTTTGGCAAGAGATTGCGTGATATATGCAACTCGGAAGAATACGCTGTGGTCAAACGAGGAGATGCAGACTTTCCTTTGTTAGCAGGTGTGTGTCGCGTAGAAGATTACGTCACGGCAGTTCCCTGCGGCGTCGCTATTACGACCAGGTACTATTGTGGAGGTACTATCTGCAATGGAAAACAGAGCGAAAAGCGAGCCAAGGCGAGTTGAGTCGAGTTGAGCTGGTACTGGTAATGGAAAAGTGCCATATGAGTTGGGCCCCCTCAGAGGCCAAACCCACACTTCCATAACTCTGTTCTCAGGGAAACCATGTACAGACTCAAGGACAAGGAGCTCCCAGCACAGGACCCTGGGACAAGAACCAAGGCTTTTCCCACATAACCAAAGTACAAAGCATCATCGCGTAACCGTGGTCATGTGGAACGGGTTGACCCTCAGGGAAACCCCTTGGTCTTGAGCCACCGCTGCAAAGGTCTCATGTACAGCAGGCCAAAAGGTATCCCGTTGGACACAGCTGACATCAGACATAACAGTCTCGAAACTGTTTGACAGTGAGTGACCGGGCTAGCTTAATCTTGCTCACGGCTGTAAGGATCGAACCGATACGAGCAGGAGATAGACGCTGCATTGTAGTCGAATCCCACACCACACCTGCAAAAGTTGTATTGGTATGTGAATAAAAAACCTTGCATCACAACAATAAGTTGTGATTGTCGAAACATTTGGTAACTAAACAGAATTCTGAAGTTTAGTGACAACATGTTACAATGTTTAGCTACATGGTACAATGACTGGTATAGGCTACTGTTTTTTATTATTGCTTGACATCTTGATTCAATATCGATTCATTTGGATAATTATTAGGTACAGTAGATACATGTTCATTTTTCTCAAGAAAAGAAATAGGCTATCTCACTAATGCTGTAAACATACAGAGAGCCCTGTCAGCTGGTATTATTAAAGGTTAAAAATAACAACTCAAATGAAATATAATGCGTTTTTTATTATAACATCAACTTTATAATATTTTAATGATATAAGTAAAAATATAATATGTAGCCTAATATAGTGCACTGTTAGACTTTTCAAGTTTTTTTTACAGTAACTTACTGGCAACACTGTTGCCAGTAAGTTACTGTAATTAAGATTTACAGTACCATAACGTATTTCAGTTTTACAGTAACTACATGGTACTGTAATTGTGTAATACAGTGCATTACTGTAAAAATCAAGCTAATCAGTACACTACTGTAATTATTTTTATTTGTACTAAATATAAATTAGATTTCATAATTTTAATATAGAATAAATTTTTATTTTTATCCTACATAAGTACTACTGACATTCAAATCAATTAGAAAAAATTATTACAAAATACTTTTTTATTTATTTAAAACATTTCATACATGGTATCTGTGCCTTCATTAGCTCTATTCTTCTCCTGTTGCTGTATAGAATGTGTATATATGAATGTGTGATGTTTTATTGATCTGTGTTCAGTATTGTCTTCTGTGGGCCTTGAGCCTGTAATAAAGTTTAATAATAATAATAATACACATCACAAAAGTCTGCCGATGCTGGAAATGATGTGTTACATTTTTACACATTAATGTGTAAAAATTAGTTGGGTGAGTTTAGGTTTTGTGTTAATTTTAACAAAGTAAATATGTCAGAAAGGTTAGCACAAAGATGTGTAAACATGTTAAATTAACACATTATGTGCTGTCCTTCACTGCACACATTGTTAAAAAAAGGTACATAAAATCCTAAACAAAACGTTAGCATTTGACAAAATGATTGTAGAGGCATTGGTTGTTTAGCTTATACAATTATTATAATGAAATAGCAGCCATTACATTCATAAAACTGCAGAATATACATTAAGCAGTCAAAAAGGAAATGTCTAACACAGGGCAAAACACAGTTCTTTTCACAATACATGACACATAAGCCCACCTTCAAAATAATTATTTCCAAAAATGTGTTGGATTCATGTACACTGGTGGCCAAAATAAGTATTTAAGTGTCCTAATGTTTTTGAAAGAAGTCTCTTTGATGATCAAGAAACATTTCTTATTATTATCAATGCCTGACTGTCTACTCCTCCATCGTTTCCACAGCATAGGAGTAAAAGTCATCATCAAAATAATCTTTAAAAAGCCAACACAATGTTTTTGTCCATCTTTGTGAATAAATGAACTTCTCCAAAGATTGGTTCCTGTTCAGAACTTGACTGACAACATCAGAATGTTCCCTGGTCTGTATGCGTGTCCACAAACACAAATGTACTCAGTCCTTCAGAGGAGATCCCGGTTCCAACACTATATAAAACAGAGAGAGAGAGAGAGAGAGAGAGAGAGAGAGAGAGAGGGGAGAAAATTCCATATTATTATTATTATTATTTTTTTACATTTTTATTATTATTTTTACTAAAACTTAAGAATATATATTTGTAAACAGCTTTTTGTCAATTGCATTTTCAAACATTTCAGATGAACTAAATTGTCAGGATACAGGGACGGAGACAGAGGTAAGTGAAAATCCAAACAAAGTTTATTTTTAGTGACTCAAGTGCAAAGGAAAGTATTCAGTGTTCAGAAGTGGATTCGGTGAAGATTGCTGAATGTGGGGAAGATCACAGGTGAGCAGATCCTCTTCAGGTTAGTTTCTTTAATACAATCTCAGTTCGATGATGCTTGTCTTTTTCTCTTTTCAGATGCGACCACGAGTAAGTGAAAGCTCAGGAGAAATTCGGGAACCTCAAAGGAACGCTGGAACTTCGGATGCTTGGATTCAGGCAAGGAGTCTGGAGATATCAGAACAAGGATACAGAAGTTAGTATATTCACAGGTAAGTATACGTTACTCGGTGGGTATTTGCTGCATCAGAGACTTGAAGAGAGACAAGGTTAACGGTCTGTTCCTGTTGGAGACTTGACAAAGACTGATCGTGAGATGAGTGTATTTATGGAGCTGACTGATGATTGTTAACAGGTGTAGGTGATTAGTATTCTGGTGAGAGTGAACGCTGAGTGGTGGATTGAGCTGAGCTTGATTGATTCCTGACATTACCCCCCCCCCTCCAGAATCCGCGCCAGCGGATCCAATACCCCGACGTCGTGGGGGTCTACCTCGAGGTCTTGGAGCAGGTCTGTCAGGATGTTGTGCATGGAACTCAGTGGTTAACATGGGATCGAGGATGTCTTTACGTGGAATCCAACACCTCTCCTCCGGTCCATAATCCTCCCAGTCTACCAAATATTCCAACTGACCACCTCGACGTCGGGAATCTAATATCTCCTTTACCGTGTAGATGGTTTCGGCTTCGATGGGGGGTACTGGCGGATTGTTTTCTTGAACCAAATCTGTAGCGGGAACAGGTACGGGCGGATGATGTGGTTTCAAGAGAGAGACGTGAAATGAGGGATGAATACGATACTGGGCTGGAAGATGGAGCTGATAGGTCACCGGATTTATCTGTCTGACTATGGGAAATGGACCGATATATCTGGGGCTTAATTTGCGGCAGGGTAATCGTAGGCGCATATCTTTTGTCGATAGCCAAACCAGTTGTCCAGGCTGGTACTCTGGAGTGTCTTGTCGATGAACATTGGCAAAGCGTTGCTGGCGATTCAGGGCTTGTTGGAGATGGTGATGGGCTTGATTCCACACCCTCTCACTATTCTGGAACCAGGTGTTAACTGCAGGTACTTCAGAACTTTCACCTGACCAAGGGAACAAGGGTGGTTGGTAACCCAAGACACACTGGAACGGGGTTAGGTTTGTGGAAGCTTGTCGAAGTGAGTTTTGTGCATATTCTGCCCATACCAGGTATCGACTCCAAAGATGTTGGTTTGAGTAGCAGAAGGTCCGCAGGAAACGGCTGACATCCTGGATTTTCCGTTCTGTTTGACCATTGGCTTGTGGGTGATATCCTGATGTTAAACTCACTGTGACGTTCATTAATGTGAAGTATGCTCTCCATACTTTTGAGATAAATTGGGGTCCTCTGTCTGACACAATATCCTCTGGTATCCCAAAGTTCCGAAAGACATGATCCATCAATAGTTCTGCAGTCATAAATGCGGTGGGCAAGGCTTTCAGGGGGATCAATTTGCAGGCCTTTGAAAAACGGTCAATGGCTACCAGGATGCATGTATTTCCTTCTGAGGGAGGAAGGTCAGTGACAAAGTCTACTCCTATGTGTGACCAGGGTCTTTGTGGAACAGGTAGAGGCATGAGTTTTCCGGTGGGTAGATGACGAGGATTCTTGTTCATGGCACACAAGATACACCCTTGGATGAATGTTCTTATTTCTTGTACCATCCCTGGCCACCAATAGCGAGTCTGGAGCGAGGATAGAGTTTTGGTGACACCTGGGTGTCCAGTGCCCACAGAGGAATGTGCAGAAGAGATCAGAGAAGTACGGTATTCTTCAGGAACATAGATTTTCCCAACCGGACATTCTGGTGGATTGGGTTGACGTTGGGAGAGTTCAAGGAGTTGTTCATTGAGATCCCACTGGATGGGATTGACAAACAGTTTTTCTGGCAAGATATTATCAGGTTCCTCTGAGTTGACTTCTGGGGAATGGAGACGGGACAGGGCGTCTGCTCTGATGTTCTTTGATCCGGGACGGTAGGAGATCTGGAAATGGAAACGAGTAAAGAAGAGTGTCCATCTGGCCTGACGAGGATTAAGTCTCTTGGCATCCTTCAAGTACTGGAGATTCTTATGATCGGTAAGAACTAAAAAGGGCTGTTTGGCTCCTTCTAACCAGTGTCTCCATTCTTCAAGCGCAAGCTTTACCGCCAGGAGTTCTCGATTGCCAATGTCATAGTTTACTTCCGCAGGGGATAGTTTTCGGGAGAAGAACGCACAAGGTAATGGTTTCGGTGAGGAAGTCGAGACCTGGGATAGCACAGCTCCAACTCCTGTAGTGGAAGCATCTACTTCGACAATGAACTTCTCATCAGGATTAGGGTGTTGTAATAGTGGAGCTGTAGTGAATGCCGTTTTCAATGTCTGAAAAGCCTCTTCTGCTTCCTTAGTCCAAAGGAGTGTCTTCGGTTTTCCCTTTAAGAGTGAGGTAAGTGGAGCGGTAATCAGACTGTACTGGTGAATAAACCTTCGATAGAAATTGGCAAATCCTAGGAAACGCTGTAATTCCTTAATGGACTGTGGAATGGGCCAGGAAGTAATAGCTTTTGTCTTCTGATCGTCCATTGTTACTCCTTCCGCACTGAGATGATAACCAAGAAACTCCACTGACGTTTGATGGAAGAAACACTTTTCAGCCTTCAGGAACAAGGAGAATTCTCGTAATCGTTGGAGTACCTGTGAGACATGTCGTTGATGTTCCACTGCGTCCTTTGAGTAGATCAAGATGTCGTCTATGTAGATTATTACGAACTGATTTAGATAGTCTCGGAAGATTTCATCCATAAAACTTTGGAATACAGAAGGAGCGTTTACCAATCCATATGGCATAACCAGATATTCGTAGTGCCCTGCTGGTGTGATGAATGCGGTCTTCCACTCATCGCCTTCTCGGATTCTAATGAGGTTATATGCACTCCTTAAATCCAGCTTGGTGAAGATCGTGGCCTCTCGGAGTTGCTCAAGTGACGAGGGAATCAATGGGAGTGGATAACTGAATTTGACGGTGATTTTATTTAAAGCTCTGTAGTCAATGCATGGGCGTAATCCCCCATCCTTTTTCGGGACGAAGAAAAAACTGGCAGCCGCTGGTGAAGTGGAAGATCGAATATACCCCTGTTCGAGAGCCTCTTCAATATATCGCTTCATGGCATCTTGCTCAGGGATGGATAAAGAATAGATTCTACCCTTAGGGATGGGTTCACCAGGAATTAATTCGATGGCACAGTCCCAGTTTCGATGGAGTGGTAGCTTGGCTGCTTCGGCAGGGTTGAATACATCAGAGTATTGAGAAAAGCAGGATGGGATGGCTACAGAGAGGTTCTCAATGGGACTCTCAATGGAAGTCGAGTTTACTGGGATGGCAGCAGGTAGGTTAACGCTGGACGAGGCTGGAATTTCATAATTTACGGAAGAGCACATGCAACCCCAGTTCAAAACCTTCCCAGATTTCCAGTTGATATTTGGTTGATGTTGGATTAACCAAGGGCGACCAAGGATAAGATCAGACTGACTATTCTCAAGTACCAATGGTTCAAAAGGTTCATGATGGGTGTCTTCAACACAAAGTATGATAGGGTTAATCTTGTAGGTTACATACCCCTGATTGATGATTTCTCCGGTTACTGCATGGATGGCATATGGTTTTGGAATGGGACACTTGTTGAGTTGGAGTTTTTGACAGAGCTGGCCAGAGATGAAATTTCCTGCTGATCCTGAGTCAACAATGGCTGTAACAGAAATATGAAAATTCGTGGATTTCACAGTTACTGGTATCGTTAATGGAGTTGACACATAGGCAGATATGGAGACTGAACTCACAAGCATTCTCGGAGGTCTGGTTGGACAGGAACGAAGAAAATGTCCTCTCAATCCACAATACAGGCATAACTTTAATTCTCGCCGTCTAACACGTTCAGCTTGGGATATCCGATGGGTATCTACTTGCATCCTTTCTACCGTGTCTTCTGAGGAACATTCAGCTGGATGTTTATATGGTGACATGGGTGATGGAGCTTCACGATAGCAGCCCTGAGACCTTTGATGTACACGGATAGCTTGTTGTATGAACTTCTCAACCCCCATGCTGTCATCGTAAATAGCGAGCTGAAGGCGGATGGCCGGGTTAAGACCGCGTCGATAGACAGATATGAGAGCTTTCTCGTTCCATCCACTGTTAGAAGCTAGTGTACGAAACTCTAGGGAGTACTCAGAGACTGACTTTTTGCCTTGACGTAATTGCAACAGTTTGTCACTGATGGATGAATCATCAACAGGATGTCCGAATACTTCCTTAAAGTGTTTCACAAAATCTTGAACAGAGGTAGTCACTACAGATTCCTGCATCCACAATGCTTCAGCCCATCTTAAAGCCGCTCCGGACAACTGCTGAATAATGAAAGCAACTCTAGATCTCTCAGTGGGATATAGCTGAGCTTGTTGCTCCAATGCAAGTGAACATTGCAATAAAAATCCGCTGCAATCCTCCGCCCGACCGCTGAATGGCGCTGGACGGGACGGTGGGCTAGCGAAGCAAACCAGAGAGGAAGCGGTGTTTGCGGAAGTGCTGGCTGTGGGTAGTACAGGATTCGCCGTGGCCGCTGGGGCTTGCGTAGAACTCGTCGCGGCGGTTGTATGCTGCATAGGATTGGCAGCGGCGGCTGGAGATTGTAGAGGATTTGCAACGGTGATTGCGGATTGCGTCGGATCCATTCTCTTCCCCTTATTGTTTTGATGGTCAAGTCTTCTGTCAGGATACAGGGACGGAGACAGAGGTAAGTGAAAATCCAAACAAAGTTTATTTTTAGTGACTCAAGTGCAAAGGAAAGTATTCAGTGTTCAGAAGTGGATTCGGTGAAGATTGCTGAATGTGGGGAAGATCACAGGTGAGCAGATCCTCTTCAGGTTAGTTTCTTTAATACAATCTCAGTTCGATGATGCTTGTCTTTTTCTCTTTTCAGATGCGACCACGAGTAAGTGAAAGCTCAGGAGAAATTCGGGAACCTCAAAGGAACGCTGGAACTTCGGATGCTTGGATTCAGGCAAGGAGTCTGGAGATATCAGAACAAGGATACAGAAGTTAGTATATTCACAGGTAAGTATACGTTACTCGGTGGGTATTTGCTGCATCAGAGACTTGAAGAGAGACAAGGTTAACGGTCTGTTCCTGTTGGAGACTTGACAAAGACTGATCGTGAGATGAGTGTATTTATGGAGCTGACTGATGATTGTTAACAGGTGTAGGTGATTAGTATTCTGGTGAGAGTGAACGCTGAGTGGTGGATTGAGCTGAGCTTGATTGATTCCTGACATAAATTAAATTATGCCAGATTAAATTTTAATACTTACATATCCTAAATTCTGTCCAAAAATGCTGAGATCCGTCAATCGATGTTTTAGCCCATTTCAGCTTGTCTGCAGTGAAGGGGTTCCTGTTTGAGACAAATACACAGTAAGACACATGCAAGAAATCACTGAGTGATGATCGTTCTCCTTCCAGTAGTCAACCCACCTGTGCGCTGATATAGGACCTTCCTGGTCAGGTGGGACTGCAATGGTAGGTAGTCTTCTTCTGCCTAATAAAACATCAAAATAATGTAAAAATATATATAAACTTGAGTTGTTAAAATGCTAGATTTGGTATGAATTAATTAGTGAGAGTTTTTAACTGCAATACTTACCTGGATTTAATCTGGTGAGACTGAACATAGAAAATGGTCCAACTTCTGATTGGTTCATTTGCTGTGTAATAAATATAATGTTAGACATGATGCAAGGTCACTTAGCCTATTTGATATAAAGTTAGCCAATTAGAGATTTTATAAGATATTGTATGCTACCTGCACCAGTGGCTCCAAAGCACTTATCACATAATACTAATCATTTTAGCAAACTTATGTCAAAATATATAAAAAATATGATTTCAATTACAGTTTAGGCTTAACAGTTACCTCAGGAATCTTGCTAGACGTCACTGGCGCGAACTGGCGCTTTTTTGCTGTTGCCTTTTTCAACACATACAAAATTGCAGTAAATATAAAATTCCATTAAAAAAATAAATATATAATATGTTATAGTTTGCAAATTAATGCTAAAACTAGAACGGTGGCCGCTAGCCATAAAACTTGTTAGCCAACATAGCCTACAATGTTATTTTCTCAACAGTAGGCCAACATTGGCTACAACCAAAACAGAATTTTACATTAGTTAATTTAATGTTAATGTAAACTAAGCGTTGCTCCTTGGCGTATTTTAACAATTCAATAATCTAACTATTCAATTCAATAATCTAACAAAGTCTGTAAAATGAAACGTTAGCGCAGTTTACCGTTGTAAAATTTGTTACTGCCATGTTGACGAGTATAACACACACAGAATGTTTTTTACCTTGCTTTCTGGTCTCTCTCGGTGAAGTGAATTCCGTCTCTTCCCCGGGCCAGACACGAACGGCGCGGTCCGACAAAAGACAGTCAGAACCCAGTGATATTACACTGGATGTGTCGGCGCGACATGACAAATCCCAAACAGTGTATAGTATAGTTATGCACTGTTATATTTCTGACGTACGGTACTCCGAGTCCAAGCGCTCGCTCTATTTCTGACAACGGACAAACAGGTTTGCATTTAGCATGGTCCGCTCACTTCAATGTGTCCAATATAGAAAGCCTCTGACTGTTATAACATAGACACGCGGTGTAAGGCAAAAATTAGGAAATAAAAAGCACGATGGAATGGTGCCAGTCAGAGAGACCGTTACGTCAAATACAGTAGTATACTGCAAATTTTAAAAATACAGTAAGTTTCTGTATGTGGTGTTAGACGTCACAGAAAATTCCCATGATGCAATGGGAATGACAGTTATGTACTGTAAAGAGAAATAGCAGTATAATACTGGGTGATTTAAAGTAAATAACTGTAGAAATTACAGAAAAGTCTAACAGTGTGGACATATTTAGCAAAACCCAAATAGGCAATGGTCATTAAATGGCTTTCCTGAGGTAAATGTAACATTATGTGACATTGTTCTCCAGCTGTTTTATTGACCTCTTACCGCGGTTGAAAAACACTGATTGACATTTCGGTAAGTTGTTGTACTATATCTTTCAACATACCTATTGTTCATTCGGGTTTATTTAAAGCTACAGTCCGTAGCTTTTTCCTCTTTGTCACCATCTCTGTTCGAAATCTGCAATTGCAGCTTTCGACATGACAAGCGATCGTTAGATTTAATCAACGCGATTTACAGCAACCGTGCAAATTATAGCCTACTTTGTTCTCAAATTGTTCATGTTAACAACATCAGCATTGCGTGACTAACGTTAAATTTAATGTGTTTTATGGTTACCTGTGTAGTTCAGAATTCATATTCTCCATAATAGCAAAACGAGAAAGGCACAACAAAGGAAACTCCATAACTTACATTTACATTTACATTTATTCATTTAGCTGACGCTTTTATCCAAAGCGACTTACAATTGCTATACATGTCAGAGGTCGCACGCCTCTGGAGCAACTAGGGGTTAAGTGTCTTGCTCAGGGACACATTGGTGTCTCACAGTGGATTCGAACCCGGGTCTCTCACACCACAGGCATGTGTCTTATCCACTGCGCCATCACCACCCTATCACCAGTATCACCACTGCGCCATCACCAGTTCATAACTGTGTGAATTAAGAAAACAGTGGTAGCTAGGCTACTGTTACACGATTGAACTATTGAAATGTCTTACTTGTTCAGCCGTCTCCTCTTCCGTTTTGAACCCCTTCAAAACACGGAGTTAACGCACCGTCCAAAAGCCTCAAGAAAATGAGGCTGAAAACACGATGTTTAAATCCTTGTGTTCGCATGAGACGGTTTCTTTCTCTTTCTCTAGCCACCTTAAATCCGACGTACGAAGTCTTTTGGGTTTTATAACTGCTGAATCTCCAGTTGACACTGATGATTGTTGTTTGGATCTTTCTGGATGCCATAAGTTTAATTATGTAAAGTGCTGCGAGAAAAGCCTATACATCTCTCCTCACACGCAGTATAGCCGAAACTCCTTCTTTATGTGTACGGGTGTGACGTAATGACGCAAAGACATGCTCGAATTTCCCGCGGAAACCCACCAGTACCACTGGAATTAAAATCATTATTACAAGCTAACCGTTTTGAATCTAGCTATGGCAAGCAGATAGTTTTGACCACTGGCAGAATATGTTTTTTTAAAATAATTATTTTGGATTATTTTAACTTAAAAAAGTTACGGACAGCAGCTTTAAAGAAGAGTAAAAGATGATCGGGTCATGTGCCGCTTGAACTGAGGCTCTACAGCGATCTCACGTCACATTTACAAGCACCAAAACGGTATTAATTATTTTAATTTCGTAATAAAATTGACAGAATCTGAGAGCTGATAATTTGTTTTATATCAAAAGTAACCTGCTCTGTCTTGTCTGTCGGTGTCAGTGTCCTCTTTGCTTCTAGATTTTTCTCTGTGTGAGGAAATGGATGTGTGGCGTGAGAACGTGATGTGAAAAGTGTCAATTGCGTGAGTCTCTCGCTCAATGCGTGAGAGTTGGAAGCCGCAGCCCTGATTTTTATGTAGCACAAACCTCCCATCACGGAGGGCCCCTGTCAGCGCAAGGGCCCCTGGGCATGTGTGTGTACCTGCCCAACCTTCAGGACTTTTACAATGCCGAGTGAAGAAACGGGCAGATAACATCATCACAGACCCCTCTCACCCCTGCCACAACCTGTTTCCTCTTCTCTCTTGCAGGCAGACCTTACAGATCTCTGTGCAGATAGTGTTTAGTTTATTTAATCATGTTTTTTTTCTTAGTCTCATTTAAATGTCTGTTCTCATGTCATATGTATGTATGCATGTACCAAGAGCTCCTGTAAAAACCACAACAAATTCCTCGTGTGTTTGCGCACACTTGGCGAATAAAGCTCATTCTGATTCTGATTCTCTGCTGTGTTTCGGATGAGGCGATGTTCTGCAGCGTCTGTGAGGAGAACTGTCATTATCCGGGATGCTGGTGGGTCCAGAAACTCTAGCAGTGTTTGCAAAACTTGGTGCAGTGATGAAAAATGTACAGTGTGCACAAATAAATACCCCTACAGCAAACATGTCAAAGAAGCAAAACTATATGTAATTAAGAACAAAAAAAAGAGAAGAGGACATACAATATGAAGACTTAAAGAAGAAATATTATGACCGAAATGGAGATGGTGTGTCTGTGGTCAAAAAGCTGGAAGAAGAACTGCAAGAACTAGATAAGCTTAAGGAAATAAATGAGCCTGCAAAAGTCAAAACACTTGAAGACACCAAGAAGAGCAGGAGAAGAAAAAACAGAGCACTGAAATACAAAAATAATCACAAATAATGCCTCATCTCAAATTATGCCGACACTGAAAATAGGATCCTGAAAATGTTCTGGCTGTGCATAAGCATTTCCTTCATGTGATGTTAATCTATATGATCATTGATCATAATTGCAATGTTTTATGAATCTATCATTTTTCTATCATTACACTTGCCCTGTATTTTCCATTTGTAAGTTGCTTTGAATAAACTGCATCTGCTAAATTAACTAATGTAAAATAGTGATTACTGTGAATTCTGTATATTCGATTATACAGTAAGATATTGAAAATATAGCAGTGACACTAAAAGGAACTAATAGCCGGAACATTTTTATTCATCATAAAATGATGTGCATGTAATAATCATTGTCACTATAGAGACTGTTTTAACTGTATTTTAAAGCACTGTCATCTAGAGGCCATATGAGAAACTGTTGAATATCATAACAGGTGAAAAACATGATATAAATTTCTAAACTCTGCTTTAGTATAAATATGGATGTGCATTATTGGGCCTTCTATATTGCTTTATGCTTCACGCTTTTATTGAGAATATACAGAGAGATTATTAAATGCTTTCAGTTGTATTTCAACCCTGTTGGAATCAATATTACAGGTTTTCCTCTGAGATTTATTTTACACATTTTTACAGTCATGAAAGCTCTGCATTACAATAAATCTGGACTGTTATTTATTATCTATGCGAACTCAAGGATCTCTGGAGCAGTGCTCACACTTGATGAAGATGAACAAGATGAAGGAAATCAAAGAGCCTGAAAAAGCCACTCAAAAAAAAAAAAACATCAAGAAGAGAGCAGAAGGGAAAATTAGATCTCTAGGAGGATACATAAAATATTTTTTTCTAACATTTTTGATATGATGGGACTAAAAAGTGATAGGAGAGGAGAACTAAATCAGGAGAAGACCAAGTCACTTAAAATTTATGTATAGGGATGCTGCCCTCAAGGCTATGGCTCCACTAACACAGTCCTTTTCTTAAAGCAATTTCGCCTCAAAATGAAAATAAATAGAGATTGGAATGGCATGATTGTGAGTAAATGATGACAATTTTCTTTGGGTGTAATGTCCTTTTAAGAGTAAAGTATGTTAGTCAAGTAGCACACTCAGAAAATCTGAAATATGATCCTGAAATTGTGTCCATATCTATCATTACACTTTATTGTATTTTTCTCATTTATAAGTTGTTTTGGATAAATGTATTTGCTAAATTAACAAATGCAAAATACTATTTGATTACTGCAATTCTTTTCGTGCTATTTATTTTTTCAAGGAATAAATTCAAATTGAGAACAACACAAACATTTTTATTATAAGATACTGATAATATTATAATAAATAAAAAATAGCCAAAACATGAATATTTATTGGAAAATAATGTGCATGTGCACAGTCACTAAGGGGCTGTTTAGGGGCACAGTGCTTATTATTGTACTATTAAGCACTGCCACTTAGAGGCCTTATGAGAAAATGTCTCTGATAGCATCACTGTTTCAAAACGAAAATTGTGTTAAAAAAAAATCACACATATGGACATAAACAGACCTGTGTTATAATAATGACAGAAGAGAGGTGAATGAAAAAGCCTTCTTTCTGCTTCATTCCCAATAAAACAAACAGAATATTTTGGAAAATCTTTATCCTAACTGCTTTTATGACACTTTGAGCTCATTTGTTGAGTTGCACAGGACTCCTACCTGAGAATCTCTGCATAACAAGTGCAACACTGTACCAACTGAGCGAAGCAATTTTGCTGCATCAGAAAAAACATACATATGATGGAAATATTTGGGGATATATACATATGTTTTGAAGTCATAAAATAATATTGTGTGCAAGGAACAGGGTAAAAGTTTCAAAAACAAATGTAATAAAATTAAATTTGATAACATTTTCCCAGTGAGCCTTGTTTACAGTAAGCATGTGAGGTAACACTTAAAACCACATTTTTATTAACAGCTCAACATTCTATACAGTAAGTCCTCCATTACCTCCAAGAGTAATGGTGGGCCGGGCTCATTCAGAGGCCAGTTCCAACTATACAGAGAGGATATGCACCTGTAGTGCAGGAACTTCCAGGTTATAAAATCTGGCACACATATAGACCTTATGCACCAGAGAAACAAGCGTGCCGCCATCTTTAGATTATTGTCTTTGAACTTCCGTTTTCGCGGTCGCTCTGTATATCCAACGCATTCTCATCCCAAGGCGTAATATTCTGACACTTTGACAAAGCGTCTATATCGAACGCGCATGGAACCCTTTAGCGTCAATATAACACGCAGAGAGATGGGTAGGTTTAGGTATGGTGTAGGGTTAGGGTTAGACCGCTAGGAGGCGCCTTCTGACCCATATATTTCGGCGTCTCATATTGACGCTAAAGGGTACCATGCGCGTTCGATATAGACGCTTTGGCAAAAGCGTAATTATATTACGCCTTGGGATGAGAACGGGCTGGTATATCTCTATGGCATCGCTTTTCGAGGAGTAATTAGCTGGTGAAGTGGATTTACTTATTGTAGAGTTAACGAAAGTTATCATGAGCATTGTAATGTTGATCATAAGCATTGTAAAGCAGATGTCTTAACAAATGTCGACCGGGAAATGTTTTAAACGAGCCGTTCATTCATAACTACGCAAGATCGCTGTGAAAATACAGACCGGAAGTCAAAAGACAACGAGCGCAGCGCTGAAAAGGGGCGGGGCTACATAAGATCTATATCACCAATAGACACCCCACTGGACCACACCCAGGAGGCCATGCCTCTGGTGGATTGTGCTCTGACGCCAATGGGGCACTGGAGGCCCATTGAAGCGTAAGCTAGAGCGATAGCATCTACTATCCAGTGAGCGGGATAATATTTGCTTCTTGACCGGAAGCCCCTGGTGCAGCCTCCGAAGCTTACGAAGTGCTGTTTCGACTGTATGAACTGTGCGGAGCGCTCTATGTATGCTCTTAGAGCCCGTACCGGGCAGAAAAGGTGTAATTGTTCTCTACTAAAATTACGACTAAATTGAGAGATAGGTAAGAAACGTTTTAGTGACGCAGGATGATAAGACGTACCATGTAAAAGTGTACAGTATTAATCAGTAGTTTTATGACAGCTGGTACAATAGCTGATAGTAGGTTTATGATAGCTGGTTTCAAAACCTAACTCTGTGAGGTTATACGTTTCATCATAGATCAGTCACGTTCAGTGATTCTACAGTTCAATTCTACAGATTCTATAGGTATTCAATAAAGAGTTTCAATTTTTTGGAGGAACAAAAGTAAATTTACCTCTGAATGTAGCCCAAGGTCGTTCAATAGACCTTCCGCCATCCATGGAAGTGCCACTCTCAATATCTGAGGTAATATTGAAAGCAAGGGAACGAGTCTGAGACAGAATGTTATCACATCCACTTAAAAATCTCTCTAAGTCTTAAATTTCCAAATCAATATACAGTGCATCCGGAAAGTATTCACAGCGCTTCACTTTTTCCACATTTTGTTATTTTACAGCCTTATTCCAAAATGGATTAAATTAATTTTTCCCTCAAAATTCTACAAATACCCCATAATGACATTGTGAAAGAAGTTTGTTTTAAAATATTTTTTATATTTTTAATTTATTAAATGTAGATGTAGATAAGTATTCACAGCCTTTGCTCAATACTTTGTTGAAGCGCATTTGGCACCAATTACAGCCTCGAGTCTTTTTGAGTATGATGCTACAAGCTTGGCACACCTATTTTTGTGCAGTTTCTCCCATTTTTCTTTGCAGAACTTCTCAAGCTCCTTCAGGTTGGATGGGGAGCGTCGGTGCACAGCCATTTTCAGATCTTTCCAGAGATGTTAAATCGGGTTCAAATCTGGGCTCTGGCTGGGCCACTCAAGGACATTCACAGAGTTGTCCCGTAGCCACTCCTTTGTTATCTTGGCTGTGTGCTTAGGGTCGTTGTCCTGTTGGAAGATGAACCGTCGCCCCCGTCTGAAGTCCAGAGCACTCTGGAGCAGGTTTGCATCAAGATCTCTCTGTACATTGCTGCATTCATCTTTCCCTCAATCCTGACTAATCTCCCAGTTCCTGCCGCTGAAAAACATCCCCTCAGCATGATGCTGCCAACACCATGCTGTACTGTAGGGATGGAATTGGCCAGGTGATGAGCAGTGCCTGCTTTCCTCCAGACAGGACGCTTGCCATTCAGGCCAAAGAGTTCAATCTTTGTTTATATATATATATATAAGTGAGTTATATGTAAGTTATATATATATATATATATATATATATATATATATATATATATATATATATATATAAAACTTCTTGTCCTTTGAAACCAAATAACTGTTTTCTTGTTGCACCACTGCATCAATGGATTTTAGGAAACATTTTAGGAAAATCAACATCAATTTATGAAGTCAGCTTATGTCTCGCAGTTTTTTCAGTTGTATTGACAATTCAACAATCAAGATGACAGGAAATGAGTGTAGGAAATTAGTGAAAATTCCAATAAAGCCCTATTCGCACTGGATTAGTATTATCTGGGGACCACGTGTGATTTAGAAATTGTGAATACTTATTTGCAAAGATTTCAAACAAACTTTTTTCACATTGTCATTATGGGTTATTGTTTGTAGAATTTTGAGGAAAATAATGAATTTAATAAATTTTGGAATAAGTCTGTAAAATAACAAAATTTGGAAAAAGTGAAGCGCTGGGAATACTTTCCAGATGCACTGTACGTGTCAAATTCAGTAGTGCTTTATTGTAGGTGAAAAGGTCCTAGGTGTAGGTGTAGGTCCTTTATTCAAAGCACTTTAACCATCATCAGAGATAAATCTAGTTGATAGGTTAAGTAACATTTGTTTTATTCTTTCATAGTGAACTTTTCTAGCAAATTAAAATTAAAATTAACAAATACAATTTCAGAACATCTAAAATCTATCACCTTTGATTTGTGCACAAGTTAATAATCAATCTACCCTGATAGCCTACGTCAATCTACCCTATGTCTGATAGAGAGGAATTCATTTCTACTATATGACATTCAACTTTTAACTACTTTTAGTGGATTTGTTGTTTAGCAGAGTCCTTTATAGTACCTTTATCTCCAACGTGATGTGACCATTTGCATGAACATACAGTATATTCCTCTAAATCACATGGCCATTATAAGGTTGTTGCCCTCAGTATAAAAACACCTGTTGATCTGTTTGTCTGCAAGTGTTTCAGGTCAGTTGAACAAGAAAGCTTCATTAAAACAGTAAGTAGAGCAATTTTAAATGTATTGTTTGATTACTGTCAAAATCTCTTCATATTTATAAGATTAATGAAGGACATTACACTTTATACACAATGATATATTGTGGAAATACCATCTCAAATGTATATATATGTTAACAGTTTGTTTAGCACTTCAGTAGACATTGAGCAATGTACTGATAGCTTGGGAAATCTTAGATATGAGAAGGATAATTTACTCAATACTCAAAACAAATAAATATATACATAAGGTTCAGGTGAGATCTTTAATGTTCCCATAGAAATAACATTTCCTTCTAATAAAGCATCTCCCTGTTACTGTAAACAATGTCTTTTGTGGGAAAAAAATTAATACATTTTTATTTTATTTAGCAACACATTGCTTGGTAAACTCAAAAACTCCCCATGCGAGGAACCAGTCATGACAGATAACCACCAATCATCAAAAGGGTAAGACGACACTTATGCACTGTAAAATAAGTTTGTGTCTTTGTTTTATTTATTTGATTGTTAGAGAATACATTGAAACATTTGTATATCAAAATCGAAATATTGAATTGAATATTAACCTTTAAATTCACCCTTTTTTTTAACAAATAAATAAGGTAGCACACCAGCAATTATCTACAGAACAAAGTATGAAACTTAAGGAATCTATAACTTCAGGCTGAATGAATTGCCGAAGTTTAGTTACAATATAAACCTGGCTCCAGCACATGCCTAAATCCTGCGTGCTAGCATGTCTGGACTTAACTCTTCTGAACTTGAAGTTGTATTTTGAATCGGAAAACCGAATTTAAGAAAGTGCTTTTCTTATTTTCAAATATTATTTTTAGTGCTTAATCTCAGCTTTTATGTTCTGTTTGCAATAATCAAATTTCAAGTTTACAAATGTAAACTTTCAAATTATTTTTGACAAACATTTTATCTTGTAGATGTTAGAGTTAGAAGATTTAATTTTCTTAAGTTTACTTCATCCAGCGCTGATTGTTCCCTTTCGAGGGAACTCTTACTGCATCGGAACAACACTTTGGGGAACGCCCCTCAGCGTTGCGCCTCAGAAGCATGTATGAAACTAAGCCAATCGTGATTGATATTACGTCTTGACGTAACGTGTGACGGCATACACGGAAGCTACAAAGGGACGCCGGCACACAACAGAGTTAGCTTTTTGCTCTTCAGCAAGCGCTCTGTGTTGTTGTCAGTCCTATTTGGTGTCGTCTGTCACATATCTATCTATATAAAAAAAAGAATGACGAGTGAACAGTTCAAGCGATGTGTGCACCCCGTTCTGAGATTTATATCGGGTGGGGACAGAGGTTTCAACTCGATGTTACTCGGGGACTTTGAAGAATCCTTGCCGCTTCATGTCCCAGCGTATGAGGAGCTTGTTGAGGTTGTGTCTTGTGCCTTGGACAGGCTTAATATCAGCTGGCCACGTAAAAGGCAGGAAGCGCAGATAAAAAAGCAAGTTGGATGAGCGCTTCCTGCAGCACAGAGCATAGCCTCAACGCCAGGGTTTGCCATTCTTTCAGGATTTGCACAACGAGCTGTGTAAATCGTGGAAAGAAAACGTATTCTTCTCGTCTGTCCAACCCCCCCGTTCTAGATTACAGCAATGTTGTGGAGGTGAGAGAGAATTGCTATGGGATGATGCCTCAGGTGGAAGAGCCTCAGGCTAGTTATCTTTCCCCCAACTTTGCTTCATCCCTCAAAACCCCGGTGCTGCCCACCAAACCATGCCATGATACATCTTCTTTGGTGGGCAGGGCTTATTTGGCGGTGGGTCAGGCTGGTGCTTGCCTGCATACTATGGCGGTTAAGCAGGCATACCAGGCCGAGCTTCTCAAAGAAGTGTATGAGGGGGAGGGACCAACACCTGACGATAGGGCTACAGACTAGGGCTTTTCTCCTTGATGCCCCGATTTCGCCTTCTGGCCTGTTCGGCGACGCTGTCAGTCCGGTCGTCAAGAGGTTTCAGGAGGCGAAGAAACAGTCGGCAGCCATCTCCCTCACTGCTCTAAGTTTAAGAAGGCTGCCCCCAGTGGACAGCCTCAGCCGTCAGCCAGCTCCTCATACCGGCAGGCACAAAAAGAGTGCGTCACTTCTAAGGCTGCGGGAAAGAGGTCCTAGCTGTCGAAAAACCTCTCAGAGCAGGGGTGGTGTGGACTGCAGTCGACCCAGAGCAGGGTAGGGTATTGGAACAGGAAGTGATCATTCCACCCGTGCGTTTCTGGATGCGGTCGTTCCCGGTTCCTCTATGACGCTCACAATTGTTGTATCACGTATTTGGGCTTACAGCACGCTAAAGTAGTTTTTGTGGACGGTTTATGTTCCCATTGCGGGAATATAACTGTCGCGGTGTTGAGATCGAGACTCGCCTTCGTCCGCGAAGCGCGAGTCCCCATTACCGCGCCCTGCCCTACGTGTGCCGCGTGGGATGGGTGATAGGAGGATAGTGTTGGATGTCTTGCCCAGTAATCATTCCCTGTGGGCTCCTCACTCCTCCCTTTCACCGCAGCCGTTGGAGTCCCCCATGGAGCGTGCTGGTCCATCTGTAATGGGTGGGCCAGTCGTTTCATCCGGGGCTCCCCCAGAGGACAGGAAGCCGATTGCAGCATCGGAGGGTGAGCTGGCCTCTGGAGATGATGACTCGACTGCGTTATCTCCCTCTGGGAGCATAACGTTGCCCGAGCTGGATCGAGAATTGTCAGCTGTGCTGAAACGGGCCGCCAGGGCTGCCAGGCTCGAGTGGAACTCTCCACCGTGTCCTGTTCAGTCTCGGTTGGATGATTGGTATCTCGGGGCAGGCCGTGCTGGTTCTCAGCCCGCCACCCCAGTACCCTTTTTTTCCGAAATGCATGGAGAGCTTACTAGGTCGTGGACGGCACCTTTTACTGCCGATTTGATTTGTTTACTCTCTCCCCCCGGGTGAGGGCCGGGTGGAGTCTTTGTTGGTGTGTGTGTCTGTTCCTCCGCTTGTTCCCAAAAAGAGCGGAGCAAGCGGACCCACACTTCAAAGAAAGAGCGTCCTCTGTTCCTGGGTCCCAAGAGGGCAAGTCTGGCGGTGTGTGACCCTGCAAACCCTTGCACCCCTCAGCCCCCTCTTATTCGCCAGCACGGCAGCTGGGTGCAGTTCGAGGACCCGGTCATCCTTCTCACGCATCCCTGGCCGTCTCGTGGAGACAGGTAAGTGTCGTGCACCACACTCAGACCCTACTTCGGGCCGCAGTCTGCTGGCGAAGGACGCGATGTAGCCTTTTCCTCCAGCCGATATGAAGGCCGGCTTCTATAAGCCCGTACTTCATTGTACCCTAGAGAGGTGGGTCATGACCATCTTGGTCCTGTGTTAATTGAAACGGGTCTTTTTTGGAAGCCTCCGTTCAAGTTGTTACACAGAGATGCATTTCCAAATGCTCCGTCCCCAAGATTGGTCTGCAGCTTCGACCTGAGAGACATGTACTTCAGATCTCTATCCTTCCGCACCACAGGCCATCCTGTGTTTGTGCGTCCAAGGAGTGTGAAGTATCAGTACAAAGTCCTACCCTTCAAGTGCTCATAGCCAGTTGGGTCCTCAGTCAACTGGGAAAGAGTAAACTCGTCCACAGACTGAGGATCTCTTTTCTGGTTGGAGATGGATTCGGCCACCGCATCTCTAAAACGAGTGTGTGGATGGTTAGTGCTCTTCAGAGGCTCCTGGGGCATATGGTAGATGCATATATAATACCGCTTCAGCACTGACTTCATGGCCGAGTCCCGAGGTGACCGTGGCAGAGCGGCACGCTCCGTGTGAAAGCACCCTGGCCTGCTGCCAAACCCTCAGTCTGTAACAGACCTGTTGTTTCTCCAGACCATCGGTCCTTAGAACGAGTGTCCATCAAATACTGGCTGAGGGGCCACGTACAAAGGGCATGCAGTAACGGAGGTCTGGATGGCCCTCCGACTGCATTGGCATCCATTGTCTACATTGCGACCTTTGCACTACGCTTCCCTTGCATGTTACAAGCCTGTCACCTCCTCCTTGGAGTCAGAAGCTTCTGAGGTCGCTTCATTCCACTATTTCTTCCGGCCTGCTCAATCGTGCTGCCAATGAGCCTCACGACAGCCTATGGCCAGGGAGAGTGGAGACTCCATCCCCAGACGGTCCAGCTGGGCAGGGACCACTTCGGGGACGCACAGTTACATCTGTTTGCCTTCCGGATTCGTTCCTCTGCCAGTTATATTTTTCTGTCCGAGCGGACATCCCTTGGACAGACACTGGCTCTCAGCTGACTCCGGGGCCCCGCAGAAATGCGTTCCCCAGTGAGCCTTCTAAAGCGGCTATGCGATTCATTGTCGCTTGGTGCCCTCTCAGATCAGTGATGGAGTTCAGTGAATTCCATCACACTCAGGTGTTGACTCACACCTAGTGTTGAGCAATGCTCCTGTCTGGTGCGCGCGTGTCGCTTGCACGTACTGTGCTAGGTCAGGAGTGGAGCAGGTCTTAATAGTTGCCCCTTATTGGTCCAACTAGACCTAGTTCTCCCCTCGACAGCCCTTCCTGACTTCCCCTGAAAACATTCTCAGGGACGGGGCATGATGGCACCCGCGTTCGGACCCCTGGAGGATTTCAGGCCAGTCCTAAATTTGGAGGCGGAGGTTTAGGTAGCTACCGCAGGATATGTGGTAGTCACCATCACTTCGGCGAGAGCACCCCCTTAATAGGGGTTGTGCTTACGCCAAATAGAAGTGGAACCTATTCGTTGAGTGAGTCTTCTCTCCGTGAGGAGATCCTGAATGCGTTCGGTCATTTCAGTGCTCTCTTTCCTGCAAGATGGGTTGGAGTGAGGGCTGTGTCCTCCACCCTCAAAATGATGTTGCCTCTATTTTTGACGCACATCATGATGCAGTAGCATGGGAAGCACGTCCTGTTCGTCAGGTTCCTGAGGGGAGCAAGGGAAATGAATCCCCTTGCGCCCCTCTTTATCCTCTTGGGCCTTATCTCTGGTGCTACTGCACTGCAGAGACCGCCCCTGAGCCACTGCAGGCAGTGAGTTAAAAATTCTGTTTTAAGAAACAGTTCTCCTGCTCGCCTGGTTTCTACTAGAGGGTAGGGACTTGCTCGCTTTCGGTCAACGAGTTGTGCCTGGAATTCGGGCTGGCTAACTCTCACAAGCTGAGACCCCGGCCTGGATATGTGCCCAAGGTTCCTACCTCTCCCTAAAGGTGGGACCAGTTAGTGAGCCTGCAAGCGCTGCCCCAGAGGAGGCAGACCCAGCCCTGGCTTCTCTGTCCGTCCGCTTCATTGCGGTTATACGTGCACAGAGCTTAAGCTTAGGACCTCAGACCAGCTCTTGTCTGTTAAGGAAATCAGCGGAAAAGGGAAGGCTGTTTCCAAGCGAGGTTGGCCCACTAAATTAGTGGTTGCCTTCATCTTGGTGAAAATTCCGAGATGCACGTGTCCACTTAGGTGGTGAGCTCCTCTAAAATGAGTGTGTGCTCCCGCCTAGGCGTTGACAGAGCGTGCTTCGCTGACAGATATTCTAGAGTTGGGGGCTGGGCGACACCGGATAGTCGAACCGTTACTTTCCGTGGGCTCCCTTCTTATGAAGACAGTTTCACCATGAGCCCGGTTCGAAGTGTCGGCTTGCTGCGCCATTCCCCTCCTATGGACTGGATATGTGCGCAATTCTTGCTCCAGTAGAGTTCTCCTTATTAGCTGAACCCTGTCGAGTTCCTCCATACCCTTCGGCTACGGACGTGGCGGAACGTCTGAAGCCAGGCCTATCACTCGTATGCACTGGTGGAACCTGTGTTAGGCTGGGTCCATATGTTGTGATCCCTACGGCGATCCCATATGTGTATTCTTCCACAGTACGGCTCCCTATGGCGAGCCCGTGTCTTCCCTCGGCAGAGCCTGCTCTGCCGTCATTGTCTGGTTGAGTCTCCCCCCTGTCATAGGCTGGAGCCACCACAGTGACATTCCATATGTTGTACTGCCTGGTCATCCACCCAGTTTATATGTGTATTTCCAGATGTTACCTCCTGTGCAGGATGTGGCTTCCGCAGCTTCCCTTCGTTCCATGTACAGGGAACGCTTTCCCAGTGATCCTGCAGGAACAGCAGTGACTTCCCTGGCCTAAACCCTGTCCCGTCTCCTTAAATCGGGGGGATCAGGTGGCTCTGTCTAGGCACTGGAAGGTGGCAGCACTAGTGGCGTTTTCAAATAGATCCCCATTCAGTCGATGTCGACTACGTCTGACGTTCTAGACTGAAAGGGAACGTCCTGGGTGCGTATGCAACCCACCGTTCCCTGAAGGAGGGAATGGAGGACGTAGTCCCCTCGCCACTACTGCTGGACCACCGCTGACTCCGGGGCCGATCGGCTCCTCAGTGAAAAAGCAACTAGTGCGTGCATCCACTTCCGTATTTATACCCGCGCCGCGGGGGCGGAGTGTGTGATGCGAGTCACGCACGCCAATTCCATTGGCTCGTTCAATAGTAATCGAAGACGATTGGCTCCCTAGCGTGATCCCCATTCAGTCGACGTCGACTACGTCCTCCGTTCCCTCCTTCAGGGAACGGTGGGTTGCATACGCAACCAGGACGTTCTTCCCTTCAGCTAGCTCTCTCCCCTCGCACCTTCACCAAGTGCATGGACATGGCCCTGGCCCAGTTGAGGCTCCAGGGCATCCGTGTGCTAAATTATATCAGAGACTGGCCCATATTAGCCTATTACCAGGAATTGGCAGTTTGGCATTGAAATGTAGTCCTTGACCACATTCAATGCTTGGGGTTGAGACTCAACATGAAGAGAAGCGTGTTGACGCACACCCAGAGAACCACATTCCTAGAGGTGGTGTGGGACTCGACTACGATGCGGGCATGAATGTCTCCTGCACATATCAAGTTAATTCTGGCAGTGGTGACCAGGATAAAGCTAGGCCAGGCCATCATTGTGAAACAGTTTCAGCTGCCATAGGGCCTCTTCGGGCGGTCCCCCCCGCGGCGGAGCGATCGATGTCGCCTCCTCCATGGAGCCCACAGAAAATGAATGTCTGTATCCCACCATCAAGTGCTCTTTGGGACACATCGGTTTCCAGCGAACCACGCTGTTCTGTCTGCCTCACAGGCTTGTGTCCAGGCAGCGCTCGTGTCCATACATCGAGAATCGTTTTCGACCAAACCCTGCCGGAGAGCCGCTACAAGGGATTGAGAACGAGTCTCGAATAATACCCGAAATCAGCCTTGATCTGTTTTACTGACTGAGAAACCATTTCAGATTATTCATTCAGAGAGTGGTCCGAACCTCTATCAATATCTATAACGTCACTGGTGTGATTTCTTTTTTTCTGTGGTTTTTCTAGCATGGATCCAGTGGGAGTGAATTCAATAGAGACTGCAGCTCTAGGGAGACCCTTCCAGCTGGGGATGCTGTATGACTGCAGGAGAGATGCTCTCGTACCAGGTGATCAACAACTGTTCACCCATTATGTTAGGCATTAATGGCTTGATCCACGAATGTTGCTCATACAGTATTGTGATGCACCTGCTCAGAGACTTTTATTTAAATGTATATCCAAATAATAAGGAAGTGTCAGTTAGGTGAAAAAACAAAAACTAGTGTGGTGTTGCTATGCTGTATTAACCCTCTGGGGTCTGAGGTGTTTTCTGGGTCCTGGAGGTGTTCTGACATGCTCTGACATTTGTGCTTATTTCTGATACTTGTGACATTTTCATGGCTAAAGTCTGATTACACTGTATTCAGCACAAACTCTGCTACAGTAATATGTCAGCAGCATGTATGTAAAAGTTTTTAGTTTTGAGATGACTTTTATGCGTGGTTTGTGAAAAAACTAAAAAAACATTGTCACTGAAATAAGGTAATAAAACCCATACTAATTATTTCTTCACAAGACTTTGGAAAATTGTATCATGTGGCCTAGAATATTTGCTTCAAAACTATGTGAAAATCATCCTGACTACTTATTCAGATAAGACCTTTTTCGCACCTGAGAAAGACAAAGACCCTCCCCCTAATGGCCCTATAAGGTGCTATTAGGCCCAATCATTATGAGGAGCCTTGCACAAAGAATGAGGAGATTTAAAAAAGAATGGTTTTTAGATTGTTTGGATTTATTTACAACACAACATAATCCAAAAATACACAACAAATGACAAAAAAAGCACATTATTGAACACACTGATCTTTAGATCACACACACTCTGTTCAACAGAGACCTTTGTGCCATTCCTGAAACAGAGACTCATGTGAATGTTTAAGTCAGCAGGACTCAGTGGCTCAGTGGTCCCTGTAAAACAAAACAACAACAACAAAAAAACAGCTGTGAATGCTGATATCAATTGAAACTATAGGCTGCACGATTTTGGGAATACATTTGAGATTTTTCTGGTTAAAATAGCTTTTTACAATTTATAAAATACACACACACACACACACACACACACACACACACACACACACACACACACACATACATATACAGTATATTTAAAATGAACACCAGGTTTGTTGTGCGTATAGCCTACGTGTATGGCTGCATAAAATAATAATAACAATAGCCTATAGCAGGCGACCTAGTAACACTACACTAGAGAAAAATGTATTGATTATCATGTTACTTCAAATGTTTACAATCGTTATGACGTTCTGAAATGAGATTGGAGTAAAACCATGAAACCTAATGTTTGGTGCGTTTTGCTTTTCAAACTCAGAGCGCGCGCAGAGAAAATTTACTGGATCGAGCCACTATGAAACATTATTGTTAACATATTATACATATCTACGTTTGAGCAGATATCCACAAACACCGTATTTAACAGTAAACCCGGATCTAAACATTATAATATTCACCATAGTAGAGTAAACACTATACTAGCCTACTATATCATGCTGTGTTTTATTATCAAACATAAGAACAACCTTGTGTCGTACATGAATATAAATTTCGCATTGAAAGGCCTGCCTGTCTATAGTTCATATTTCAACATGTTTCTGTCGATTTCATACATTTTTGTCTTGCAACAGCTCAACTGCAATGCAACAATAACACTAACTAAAATAATTCATAATACATTTCTTACCTTACATCTTTCTTGTCTTCAAATCGCGTTCTTCTTCTTCTGAGGTAAGTTAAATCAAATGTAAGGTCACAGGGTGTTTTCCAACCTCGGCGAAAAGCAGGACTGATGAAGTTTGGAAGAAAATCCAGCAAAACGCGCCGGCGCGTTTGCCGACCCCAGGGGGTTAAGTAAAGGTTGGGTAGTGCAAACGGGCTGTTAAATTGTTGTCTAAAAATATATGTATAAAATGTTTAGACTTAAATATAACATTTGCTCCTCCATTACAGGAATCAGACTTTGGAGTAAAGAGCAGCTGAAGCAGAACATAAGCGAGAAACCCCAAATCAATACAGTTTTCACAGTCACAGCTTCAGACTCAATTGAAGAAAAAACTAGATTGCTGAATATTGATGGATGTCTGAAACTGAGTCTTTTAGGAGGACTCCTCAATGTAAGTGGAGCTGCCAATTTTCTCAAGGACACCAAGAAATCATTCAATCAACAGAGACTGACATTACATTATCATTCCACCAGTAAGTTTGAAGAACTGATCATGAACCACTTTGCTTCTGGAGACATGGCTCACTATGACAATGACGTTGCCACACATGTAGTGACCGCAGTGCTGTACGGAGCAGACGCCTGCTTTGTATTTGATAGAGAAGTTTCATCTGGTGAAGACAAAATGGAGATAGCAGGAGATGTAAAAGCTGCATTAGAGCAGCTAAAAGGCATTTCAGCTGGAAACATTGGTGCAAGTATGAATCTGAATGACAATCTGAAGACCGCTGCCCAAAAATTCAAGTGTACATTTTATGGCGACTTCCAGCTATCAGGTAACCCAACCTCTTTTGAAGATGCTATGAAGGTTTTTGAAGATCTTCCGAAACTGCTGGGAGAAAACAAAGAGTTTGCGGTTCCTCTGAGAGTTTGGCTTTATCCTTTGGACAAACTTTTCTCAAGAGTTGTAAAGTTTCAACATGAAATCAGCACAGGTTTAAGCTCAGATGTTGAATCTGTAATTGAGAGTTTGAGTACGACTGAGATGAAATGCAGTGATCTTCTGACCGACACGCCAGCTTTGACATTTACAGCATTTCATGACAAAATCAATGACATGAAGAAAAACTGCTACCAGTGCAGATTGAGTCTCATTAGGAAACTCGGGTCGCTCTTACCGAAGATCCGTGGAAAATTCATAGAGGACACATCATTGATCGATCTTCTACGAGATCATGAGGAATCTCCATTTGAAAGAAGCGCTCTTGAACAATGGCTGAAAAAGAAAAAAGAAGAATCTGACATTATTAAATCATTGCTCACACAACTGAATAAATTAAAAGCAAAGGTAGAAACCAACCTCAATGAAAATTTAATGAATCTGGAAGTTAAACATTTGGTCAGCTACACGTTCACATCATTGAGCTGGACAGATGTTCTGCTTTCTAAACAAAAGGTCTTCCTGAGTTCTTCAACAAAAGGAAAAAATGAGGAGAAACCCGAACACAAGACTTGGCTCACGCCTGACATCCAGAAGACTATGAGGAACAACCTGAGAGTATTTAAAAACTTGATTGATTTAAAAGATTGTACATCAGCCAAATTCATTGTTGCATCAAAAGAAATGGAAAATAATCCAGGTTCCTGCATTCTGCTGTATGAAAATGAATCTAATGAAGCTGTTTGCTTCACTCCTCCATCAAAACCAGACTGTCCGATCATTGAAGATGTCAGATGTAGACAAGTGGATCTGAAAGTGTCTCCACCGGGTCCTGCTACAGAGGAGCTCAAATTACTCTATAAAATGAAGGAAGAGAAAGACTGGACATCTCAAACTGTGTCAAAGAACCAGGATACAGTTACTTTGACTGATCTCAGACCAGATACTGAGTACAATATTAAATGTGCAGCGGTGGGAAAACTCGACTACACCGTAGAGAGTGATGTGACGCGTCTCACAGTCATAAACCAGGATCTCATCAAGGCCAAAGAGTCTGCTATCAACAATCTCAGTAGGACTGAAAACAAGTGCAATTTACTTTTGGAAAACACCACAAAAACAACTTTTAATGAACTTCATAAGAAAATACAAGATATGCGCCAAAACTGTCAAACGTACAGACAAGATTTCAGTGACAGAATTAAATCTGTGATCCAGTCAGTTAAAGCCTGTGAGAAAGAGTCTCGTGCTCTGATGGATCTTCTACAAGCTCATGATGAGTCTCCATTCAGTAAAAAGAGACTAAAAGAGTGGATCACAGTGAAAGAAGAAGAATTGAACACAGTTAATGAGTTTCTTCGACAGTTAATGGACTTTGGAGCCGAAGTGAACACAAGTTTGGGCTCATATTTGTCTGATATTCAGGTGGAGAATGTGTTTTGTTACACGTTCACTTCTCTTGATCAGCCAGATGAGTTACTTAATGAGCAAGAAAATTACATGAATCCTCAAATGATGAGAAATCCTCAGAAGAAACCTGATGTGGCGTCTCAATCGTGGCTCACTGGAAGCATCAGGGAGAAAATGAGAGAACATTTGAAAATATTTAAAGAGCTGATGATGTCAAATAGCAGTCAAAGCACTAAATTTCTGGTTTCCATAAAAGAGCATGAAAAGCATCCAGGTTCCTGTATTCTTCTGTATGAAAATGGATGTAATGAATCTGTTTGCTTTACTTCTCCATCAAAACCAGACTGTCCGATCATTGAAGATGTCAGATGTAGACAAGTGGATCTGAAAGTGTCTCCACCGGGTCCTGCTACAGAGGAGCTCAAATTACTGTACAAAATGAAGGAAGAGAAAGACTGGACATCTCAAACTGTGTCAAAGAACCAGAATACAGTTACTCTGACTGATCTCAGACCAGATACTGAGTACAATATTAAATGTGCAGCGGTGGGAAAACTCGACTACACCACTGAATCTGATGTCACCACAGTTACCACAAAGGTATGATGAACATTCAAGAAATATCAGCTATAGAATTTTACTACATCATTAAACACTGTAATTTTAATCTTGAGGTGTTTTCACATGACTTGTACCCTCCAACACAATGTTCTCTAATGTTCACATGAAAAGCATTGCTGATAGAATCTCATTAAAGGGCAATTTTAGGTTTCTATTGTAGGTAACCAGGTAATCTATCCTCACAGAAGACGTGTGGTATGCACATAAACTTACAAATAATTTAATTACTAAAATATACAAAACAGAAATCAATTCATCAATTCTAATCTGTCATTTAGCATATGAGGGGAAATGGCAAATAATAAATGTATAATGCTTACCTTTTCTTGGTTGAGTTATTGTGAAAGGGACTTTATTAGGCCTATATCAGGGATGTTGGTGAACATTTAATAATTTGATGATGATGATTACAAAATATGAGATTGTACAAAATGTGTGCATGACAAACTTTATTGTTATTGTGTTTTTATGCTTTACATACAGAACAAAAATGATCTCATCAAGAAAAGCATCTTAATCAAAGATGGAAATCCTGCTCGATATCTTCTGCAAACAAACACAGACAATTTGGATCAATCTGAACCATATAGAAAAATGACCTTTGGGGAGAGAGACAAAGACAAACCCCATAAAACCATTCTGATGGTGGGAGAAATAGGAACAGGAAAAACAACCCTGATCAACGTGATGATCAACTCCATGTTGGGTGTTCAGAGAGAAGACAAGGTTTGGTTTGAGATCACAGATGAACAGAGCGACCGAACATCAGCTCACACTCAGACCTCCATCATCACTGTTTATGGGTTTTATCCACAAGAGAGTCCAAGCCATTTAACAATCATCGACACACCAGGATATGGAGACACTCGTGGAGCTGATCTTGATAAACAGATCGCTGAGAGTTTGCTTAGTTTAAGTAAATCTGCAGAAGAGATTCATGAAGTAGATGCAGTGTGTCTGGTGATGATGGCACAACAAAATCGACTCTCTGACAGACAGATGTACATATTTGATGCTGTTCAGTCTTTATTTGGGAAAGATATTGCTGAAAACATTATCTTGCTCTTCACACACTCACATGGAGCTATCCCTAAAAATACCCTGACGGCTGTTAAAGAGGCTGAAATCAAGTGTGCAGTGAATGACAAGAATCAGCCGGTGTTTTTCCTGTTTGACAACTGTCAGTCAGAAGCTGATGATGAAGAAGATGCAATGATGCAGGATCAATCATGGGATCTCAGTTTTAGAGGAATGGCAGGATTGCTAATGTTTCTTTACACAATAACACCAAAATCCCTGGAGATGACTCAAGGTGTGTTGCAGAAACGGAAGCAGTTGGAGGCAAATATCTCTAATCTACAGTCACATGTTAAAATGATAAAACTAAAGCAAAATGAGCTGAAACAAACTCAAGAAGCTCTGGAGAAGAACAAGAACAATAAGAACTTTGAAAGAACAAAGAAGGAGAAGAGGACATGTGAACAGTTAAAGGAGGAATATAATGACAAAATTGAAGGTAGTGTGTCTGTGATAAAGAAGATGGAAGAAGAACTGCATAAATTAGAGAGAGATAAAATAAAGCTGGTGTTTGAAGCTTTTCACTGTGTGGAAACTCTGGAGATGATCGCTCTCAACACTGATTCTCTGAACACACTTCTGCACATGGATTTTTTTATTGATAAGTTGAAGGAAATAAATGAGCCTGAAAAAGCGGAAACACTGGAAAACATCAAGAAGAGAGCAGGAGAAGAAAAACGTGGAGCTCTGGGATACATACAAATAATTTAAAATAAGTTTTTTTGATTGCAACTTAACATCTGTGGTCACAAGTTAAACATTTTTGACGTATAAATGGTACGAGAAATTAAATTTGTGGTATAGATACGCACTTTTATGAGATTGTGTTGGAAAATAATGTGCATGCTGGTTCTCCACTAACACCACATTAGCATAAACCAGCTAGCTTGTGTATATATATATATATATATATATATATATATATATATATATATATATATATATATATATAAAGGATCCTGAAAATGCCTGTATTTTCTCCTTTGTAAGTTGCTTAGAATAAACAGCATCTGCTAAATTAGCTAATTAAATTATTAGGGCCGGGACTCGATTAAAAAAATTAATCTAATTAATTAGAGGCTTTGTAATTAATTAATCGAAATTAATCGCATTTTAATCGCATAAATATTTGACCTAAAAACAGTGTGAAGTAATTTTTTCACATGGATTTTTAGTATACCATTGAATAATGACTGAATACATAAGCTTAAGCAACAAAATATTGTTTATTTTTGTTCAACCAAGTTCAGCAGACCAGTGCAATTTTTGCCATTAAATGTAGCAATAGCATATTTAGAAATATAGTAGGCCTAGGCTACATTTTAGAAATTCGGGTAGCCTATAGGTAGGAAGACCTTCTGTCAGGGTTCGAAATGACTTAGGACTCTTGGGGGGTCCCCTAAAATGTATGTAATTATTAAATGATAAAAAATTGTAAAAATTCTACCGAAGACTATACCTTGCTACACTATATACTGTAGGACAAATTATATGGACCAATGTCAGTTTTTTTCCTGCAAATGAGGCGGAGGTGGTAAAATCATAGCACTAGGGGGGTCCGGGGGCATGCCCCCCCGGGAGAAAATTTGTAACATTTTAAAGATAAATTCATTAATTTGGTGTACTTTGAGACACTCAAATCTTTTGTTAAAAATAAATAATAATCCACCCGCCAACCACCCATATTCTTTGATTTAGATATCTGCATCTGATCATCACATTACAATTATTCAATTAAGCATGATAATATGGTAACATTTTACACTGAAGTAAAAGTTCTTCTTTTGGCAAAATTACATTTCCTTTATAGCCTAAACAGAGGCTTTACTCCCTTTAAACTTAAATGGTCAATGTTTCATTTTTGAAAACACTCTTATCGGAAAAAAAATTTGTACCTTTTATAAAGGGCATTTTCCCTCTAATTTTATTTAATGTATGCTCTAAATTTCATTTCAAATTCTAATTTTTTATTAATACATTCAATTAAAATAATAAGACACTAGGCTGTAATCAAATTAAATAATTTACATTGAAAAATTATAACTGTATTAAATGAGATTGTTTTAAATGTTTTTTGAATACAAATAAGGTATTTTGAAAAGAATGATACTTTGAAACTAACCCGCCAGTAGGAGGCGCAGGCGGTCGTCTTAATGAGCGAATCATTGAGTCATTAATTTAAACGATTCGTTCAAACGGCTGATTTATTCAGAATGAGGCCGTTTAATAATGGGTAATTGAATCTTTGACTCGAGCGATTAGTTCAAAACGCTGAATCATTCAGTAATGAATCAGGATGAGTGTTGCTCTGAGATGCGCTATGCTTCTGTTGTTTGGAACTTTTTTCGCTGCTGAAACCGAACAAAAACAGTCATTCCGTCTAAAAATGTAAGTAACTTAATTGAAACTATTTGTCTATTGAACTTATGAAATCAATATCTCGGTTTCAATTGTGATGGCATTCAGGAAAATAGCACTCTGGTCGTGTGTAGCCTATATATTGTTTCTTAACTATAAATTAATGTTATAAATAACTGCGCGAGCCTCAACAGCGCAACTTTGTTACCGTCCGTACATTAGCGGGAGCACCAAAACAGACTATAGGAACTCTCTCGGCTAATAGCTGCCCTGATTGCTGCCTCGCACTAGGAAATAAATTAATATTAATTACTGTTATAAATATAAAACGTCACTAAAGACCTATAATTTTCACAACCATTTTTAATGTTAAAATATATTTGTCGGGGACCCCCCAAAATCCACAAATAAATTCTTATGGGGGGTCCCTAATGACTTATGGGGGGTCCGGGACCCCCCCAGACCCCCCTCATTTCGAACCCTGCCTTCTGTAAACTGTTTTTTTAAGTTAAAAAAAGGTTTCCAGAGTGACGCGTCAGGCTTGGCACATGATTCACCACAGCCAAAATAGCGCTGCATGACAGATGTAGCGCTTTTATTTCTAAATATTAACAAACTTGCTTACCATGTAGGGTGATATCAGCTAAATTGGGCCACTTTTTGGTAAATCGTTTGGGACAATAATACAATACCATATATGCCTTTTCCATGTGTTTTTATGATTAATAATGACTGTTTTTGATAATTTTGTGTTGAAATTATCTAATAAAATATAATTATTTAGGCCCTACAGTTCTTAAAACATCCGCTGTGCCAACTTTTTTTGCATGAGCAGTGTCAGGTAAAATGGGCCAGCTGTTCAGGTAAAATGGGCCAGTCAAACTGCAAAGGGAAATAGTAATTTATCATCAATTTAAATTTTAAAACACAATTGCTTATACAGCCACATATCATTTAAACTGCATTAAACAAACATTTTCATATGTGCCATTAAAAAAACAAAAACATTTTGGGTGCAAACCCACATATTTAACTGTGCAATTTAAAAAGTCAATTTTGGAATAGCATACACTCACCTAAAGGATTATTAGGAACACCTGTTCAATTATCTAATCAACCAATCACATGGCAGTTGCTTCAATACATTTGTATTGATGGTGTGGTCCTGGTCAAGACAATCTCCTGAACTCCAGACTGAATGTCAGAATGGGAAAGAAAGGTGATTTAAGCAATTTTGAGCGTGGCATTGTTGTTGGTGCCAGACGGGCCGGTCTGAGTATTTCACAATCTGCTCAGTTACTGGTATTTTCACGCACAACCATTTCTAGGGTTTACAAAGAATGGTGTGAAAAGGGAAAAACATCCAGTGTGCGGCAGTTCTGTGGGCGAAAATGCCTTGTTGACGCTAGAGGTCAGAGGAGAATGAGCCGACTGATTCAAGCTGATAGAAGAGCAACTTTGACTGAAATAACCACTTGTTAAAACCGAGGTATGCAGCAAAGCATTTGTGAAGCCACAACACGCACAACCTTGAGGCGGATGGGCTACAACAGCAGAAGACCCCACTGGGTACCACTCATCTCCACTACAAATAGGAAAAAGAGGCTACAATTTGCAAGAGCTCACCAAAATTGGACAGTTGAAGACTGGAAAAATGTTGCCTGGTCTGATGAGTCTCGATTTCTGTTGAGACTTTCAGATGGTAGAGTCAGAATTTGGCGTAAACAGAATAAGAACATGGATCCATCGTGCCTTGTTACCACTGTGCAGGCTGTGGTGGTGGTGTAATGGTGTGGGGGATGTTTTCTTGGCACACTTTAGGCCCCTTAGTGCCAATTGGGCATCGTTTAAATGCCACGGGCTACCTGAGCATTGTTTCTGACCATGTCCATCCCTTTATGGCCACCATGTACCCATCCTCTGATGGCTACTTCCAAGGTGCAAGATGCTATCCTATCAATATGGGCCAACATTTCTAAAGAATGCTTTCAGCACCTTGTTGAATCAATGCCACGTAGAATTAAGGCAGTTCTGAAGGCGAAAGGGGGTCAAACACAGTATTAGTATGGTGTTCCTAATAATCCTTTAGGTGAGTGTATATCAGTGAACTGATGTCAGTGGTGTGTGTGTGTGTGTGTGTGTGTGTGTATGTCTATATACAACACATTTAGAATGAAATATTCAAATTTCAAAATTGATAACTGATGTGTGTGTGATGATGAAAACATTGTGTGTGACACACACTCAAACACACACACACACACACACACACACACTCAAACACATGTGTATGTGTGTTTGTGAGTGACACAGATGATGGCCCATTTTAGCTGAAACCATGTGGCCCATTTTACCTTAGTGGGTTAAGGTAAATTGGGCCACCAAGAAAAACATAATTTTTCCAAAAAATATGTTCATGTAACAAACTAACAACATTATTTCTGATTGATGCCATTAAGACGGATATTATGGATAGTTTTTTATGTGCATGTTTTTTTTTTTTATAGATTTATCATCCTTATAATAGTTTAGTCAGATTTGGTATGCCAGGCTACTTACCATGCAGCTTTCTGGTGTAGTCTTGATTTGAATTATTCCCTCGCCCACCATAGCAATCATAAACCAATCAAATCACCTGTTACTTGTCAAGCACAGTTATGACAACAGTTTGAAATCCTTTGCAGTCATTGGCTTTAAATTCCAGAGGGGCTGGGACCCCCAAACCTTAAATTGCCCATTTTACCTGATGGCCCATTTTACCTGATATCACCCTAATCAACTTTTTTCTTTTCCGATTCTCAAATATGTGTAAGTGAGTTTGTTTTGTTGTTTAAAAAATCTTTATAAATGATCTTGATCTGTAACGTGAGATGGGCGCCGTGTTTGGGCCGCAGTTCAGAGATTCCTGTCTCTGTTGGATTTATTATAGCGCGTGAATTCATCAGTTTCTCCCGAAATACATGAAAGTAAGTGGCCGGTGAACTGGGAGTAGAATAGAGTTGACTTTATAGTTATTTACACTGTGTGTCTGATATGAATATTTACCGTCGGCAAATATATTTTCCTGGGTTGTTATTGCTGCTTCCATAGACACCATTGGCATTGTGTATTTTACAAACTATAAATGTGTTTTGCTATAAATTATATTTAAATGTCTAAAACCTAAAATAAACATTATGTGGTTAAAAACACTGAACAGTTGTGATAGCCTATGACAAGCGCTGAGCGTGTCCGTCTTTGGCTCAGCCACAGCGCGAAAGCACAGTTTGAATCTGGCGGTTATGTCACTTCACTGTACATTCACTCCTCAGTGGTGCAGTGGTGCAGAGCGGGCCGAAATCACAATTGCTGATGAGATATAGGAAAATATCTAGTGGAAAATGAGAATGTTATTAATCCAGTGAGAAACGTTCCGTGGTGCAAAAATAAGCCATTTAAATCAGTTATCGCGTTAATTAAAGTCTGTAATTAATTAATCTTAATTAACGAGTCCCGGCCCTATAAATTATACAAATTATATTGTAATTTCTTGCTATTTGAAATTGACAGCAGTATAATGTAGAGAGTTTCGGCAGTAAGATACTGTTGTAAATCAAGAAAATATTATTATATTGTAAAATCAACAAATACTGTAGAATTATATGGTTTGGAAAATGATGTGCATTAAAACCGTCACAGTGGCTGTAGAAACTGTTAGTTGTATTACTAAGCACTTCCACCTAGCGGCCATATGAGAAAGTGATGAGTATAATCTTTCATTAAATATAGTGAGAGACAGTTGTGTTATGGCTTATACAAACTCTACTGGACTATACATCTGCACTTACCTGTATATTAAATTTTTGGGGATCACATGTTTATTGCTTAATTGAATGTCTTTGAAATGGTGCTAACATTTTGTCATATGAATATAGTACAAAAATAATATGAAATGCTTTCACTTGTATCACATTTGTCTCATTATTAATAAATTAATTTAAATAGGTTTAGTGCAATTTTTTAAAATGTTTTGTTGTGCTTACACATTTCTTAAAGGGTACATATCATGCTTTTAAATTGTTCCTTTTTACATATAAATCATACATTTGTGGTCTATATAAAGCGGAACTGCAATGCTTGGGTCTGAATTCCTCATTATTATAGATCCACAGGCCCCTTTTCTACCCCTTTTCTGATGTGCATCTGAGAGCAACTCGTTTTGGTGCGGTCTCTTTAAATGCAAATGAGACACTTCATACCCCGCCCCCTCTCCAGGTTACAGAGGTGACACTCGGTTCAACTCCACCCCGTTCGGCCATTTTTGTAGTTTGATAGCAGAGATACGATTATCTAGCGGCACAGAAACTTTTTATTCACAAGTTATTAACAAAATGTCAACAACGGAAGACTTGTCCATCAAGCCTTACATGTTCGAGCCAGAGTCGGAGCGAGATGAAAATAAAGACGACGAACCTGCAGAACAACGTCTTCATATGGATGTAACGTTAACGTTATCGAAATTGTGTGTTACTGTATTTACAGTAACTTCTTCATCCATGCCCACTACTGCATGATTAACAACGAATATTTAACACTCACAAAACAAAATCTAATTTATATTATAAACAATTAAAGAAAAGTCGATTATTTCTCTTGTTAAAACAATTAAGCACAATAACAAGACAAATGATTATACGGCCTAATCTTACCACTAAAAATCTGTATTGATAATATGCTACGTTTAGAAAAGCATCAGAAAACACAGCAGCTAAATGACCATTGTCATGATGAAACTCAACAACAGTAATACTGCTGTGTACTTAAAAAGAAAATAAAGACAAAGGTAGCCTACTGCTAAACCATGACCACCGTGTGTTTTAAGAAAGTAAAGTACTTTATTTTAATAACGTTATTTACAGCTTGCTTACCGAAGTGCTCTGTTCGTTGTCTCCAAAGATAGAAGGAATCGAGCCCTCAATCAGACGAAGTCTATCGGCAAATCCTTCTTTATACTGGCGGAGGTTGCTGAAGTAACGTTAGTTATCCATGAAGTGCTTCGCGGTCGCGCACACAAAAATGACTTTACCCACAGCCACAGATGTGGGTACATTTCCGTGAAAAATACAACTCAACCAGGCACTTCGAAGAGGTTCTGAAGCTGGGAGACGGTGTAATGAAGCGTGTGGGTTACTACATCCAACAACCGAACATTTTGACGTATCCTCTCGTAACTTCGGCATCCTTGAACTTGGACTACAAAATTGCAGCGAGAAATAAAAATGCCGGATTGCTCGAAGTGTTGGGCCGGAAGTCGTTGTCCTTATTTGGCAGTTCCGCTGCAAATACTGTGACGTAATAGTTCAAAAAACGTCATAGATTACAGAAAAATCTAAACAAGTTGAAAAATGTGACCAAAACAGAATATAAAGATATCAACGAAGCCCTTGAAGAGACTAATTTCAACTTTTCTGTACTTATAAACACTCCAAATATACAACAAAAGGCATTTAAGGGCTAAAAAAGTAGATTTAGCATGATATGTCCCCTTTAAAGCTATAACTGCAAATTCAAAACCACAAACATAATTAACCAAACACTTTATTTAAAACTACATTATTGTTAATCTGATTCCAACTTTGACTTCAAATGGCTCTCAAAATCCAAACAGACACTCTGAACACCCATTACACACTGTGAAATTGAAAAACGATAAGATCATAACAGAGGGGTTACCAGGATGTCATTGGGGGGGCATTTGGCTTGTTTGGGGGGGCAACATAAACAATTGAAAAAATCTGAGCAAAATTAAGCTATACTACACACAATCTGTTTTAGTGCAGATCTTTTTCTTAGCCAGGAACCCAGAGATAGGCACAGGACCCCTATTAGACTATAGGGCTATTACATAAAAGTTAGTTAAACCAGGTCAACATTAATAATATGATGATGATGATGATATTATTTTTGACAGATTCATATATATATCAGATCACGATGATTGCCTGATGATGAATGACAGGTGTTTGCTTGTGAGAAGACGTGCTTCACGAGTAGGCTAGCCTACCGAGAAGGACGAGAGCGTTTTTTAAACGAATCTGAAGTCAAGTCAAGTCAAGTATATTTGTATAGCGCTTTTCACAATACAGATTGTATCAAAGCACCTTCACAGTATCAAATTAAATAATAATAAAACGTCCACGTTTGGTAATGCTGATCAATAGTATTATTGATTGATTAAATTTAATTGAATATCCCCAACTGAGCAAGCCAAAGACAACAGTGGCAAGGGACCGAAAAACTCCATCAAGTGACCTACTGGTGTCCTAAAACTCCATCAGGTGACCTAATGGAGAAAAAAACCTTGGGAGAACCCAGGCTCAGTCGGGGGCCAGTTCTCCTCTGGCGGTTATAAACTAGAGGCCGGATTTAACTGTAAGATTAAAAATATTATATGAATGCCTGGCTGAAGAGATGCGTCTTTAATCTAGTTTTGAACTGGGAGTGTCACGGTTTATGAATTCACTGATTCCTTCTTGTCCCGTGTTTCTGTTGTTATCTGTGTGGGTGTGTGTGAGAGGGCGTTACCACTTCATTCAGCTGATCAGCGATCCAGCTGATCATCATCTACTCACCAGCTGCAGCTCATTCACACACATATATATTGCTCACCGTTTCTCCTCTCATTGTCAGTTTGTTGTATGAAGTCCCTCGTGTGTGTTTGGTCCCTCCTGTCGGCGTATCTGCTCGTGTCTTGTTCGTGTTTCACCTGGATTATCACCGGCCGTGGATTACATCACCTCACCTGGATCTTCACTTCACCTCGTCACTATTCACCGGACTCCTGACCATCTTGTCCCTGCGTCACCAGTATTGTTGTGTGTTATCTGACTGTGGACTGAGAATAAACACTCTTCACTTGCATCTTTGCTTCTGTGTTTTTTTTGCTGTCACAGAACGATCTGACCAATTATGGAAGCAGCGAGTGAGGCGAACCCTTTGGAAGAGTTTGTAAACTCTAGCATTCAACTGATGGATACTCAGGAGAGCAACCTTAACGAGACGGGACGCGCCGTTCAAGTGCTGGTGACGCAGGTGTCCGAGCTCACCCAGCAGATACAACAGCTGAGTGTTCCCACTGCGCCCCCCACACCGGCCATTCTTCTCATACCACCTGCGGAAGCCTCCCAGTCAGAACCCCGCCTACCTATCCCACAACCCTACGATGGTGAGCCAAGTTTCTGTCGTGCTTTTTTAACACGATGTTCTATGCACTTTGCCCTGCAGCCTCGCACCTTTCTGCATGAGAAGTCCAAAGTAGCATTCGTGCTCACGTTACTGACTGGGAGAGTGGCACTCTGGGGAACGGCGGTGTGGGAGAACCAGGATCCATGCTGCGCCTCGTTCCTGGCACCCTCCCCCGAGATGAAGAGGGTGTTCGACAGAGCGGTCGCCGGGAGAGAGGCGGTTCGGAAGCTCGCGGAGTTAAGACAAGAGGAAAGATCAGTATCGGACTACTCTATCGAGTTTAGAACCCTGGCGGCAGAGTGTCACTGGAACGAGGAGGCGCAGTGGGACATGTTCCTGCATGGGCTGGCTGACCGCGTTCATGCGGAGATCTACGCCTTGGATCTCCCTACCTCTCTTAATGGACTCATATATCTGGCCCTTCGTGTGGACACACGACTAGCGAGAGTGGAACGCAGAGCACCACCGAATCGGACCAGGGGAGGAGTTGAGAGTCTATGATCCAGCGGCGGGGACGCGGTCAGCCCTGTCTACGATCACGAGCCCATGCAGGTCGGTCGAGCTCGGCTTTCCCGGGAGGGGAAGGAGAGGCGGAGATCCCAAGGACTATGCCTGTACTGCGGGGCCGCTGGACACTTCGCTTACAACTGTCCAGTAAAAGGCCAAGCCCGACAGTAAGGTTGAGGCTACTGTCGGGTGGGATCTCCGCTGAGAAGACCTCATCTACATCGACCCTCCTCCCGGTTAGACTAAGATGGTCAGGCCACAATCACGACTGTCAGCCACTGGTGGATTCTGGGGCAGAAGGTAACTTCATGGACCATGGTTTTTCTCAAAGATTTCACATTCCCCTTCTGTCTCTCACAGTTGTATAGCAGTTCAGGCACTCAATGGTCAAGATCTTCCTACCATCTCACTCATTACCGGACCCGTCACACTCATTACATCTGGCAACCACGCGGAGAATTGTTCTTTCTACATTATGGACTTACCACTCGCACCCGTTGTTCTTGGACACCCCTGGCTAATTGAGCACAATCCAAAGATTGACTGGCAACAGAAATCAGTGTTAGAATGGAGTGGTAAATGTCATGAGTCTTGTCTTGTGTCTGCCTGTTCGTCTGTTGCTGTCTCTGTGTTTCAGGAGGAGGCAGTGGATTTATCTAACGTGCCCGCAGAGTACTTGGACCTGAAGGAAGTGTTCAGTAAGTCTCGTGCTGCTTCTCTACCTCCGCATCGTCCCTATGACTGTGCTATAGATTTACTGTCAGGTAAGTCTCCGCCTAAGGGCAAGTTATATTCACTTTCTGTCCCAGAGAGGGAGGCTATGGAGAAATATATTTCTGATTCTCTAGCATCTGGGTTCATCCGCCATTCTTCTTCTCCAGCGGGGGCGGGGTTCTTTTTTGTGGGGAAGAAAGACGGATCTCTGCGACCTTGCATTGATTACCGAGGGTTGAACAGCATCACGGTGAAGAATACGTATCCTTTGCCGTTGATGTCTTCAGCTTTCGAGAGGTTGCAGGGAGCGTCTATCTTCACGAAATTGGATCTACGTAATGCTTATCATTTGGTCCGCATTAGAAGGGGGGATGAATGGAAGACTGCTTTTAACACCCCCAGGGGGCACTTTGAATACTTGGTCATGCCTTTCGGGCTGTCTAACTCTCCAGCAGTCTTCCAGGCTCTCGTCAATGACGTGCTGCGAGATATGGTTGATCAGTTCATTTATGTCTACCTGGATGACATATTGATATTTTCATCTTCTCTCCAGGAACACGTGCAGCACTTCCGACGAGTGCTTCAGAGGTTGCTAGAGAATGGACTTTTTGTCAAGGCGGAGAAATGCGCTTTTCATGCAGTCTGTTCCATTTCTAGGATACATTGTGTCATCTGAGGGAATTCGCATGGATCCCGAGAAGGTTAAGGCTGTGGTAGATTGGCCAAGCCCAGATTCTCGTAAGGCCCTACAGAGGTTTCTGGGATTCGCAATTTCAGCCAACTAGCCTCGCCTCTGACCGCCTTGACCTCCCCCAGAACTACGTTCAGGTGGTCAGACGCTGCGGAGGCAGCGTTTGCCAAACTGAAGGACCGCTTTGTTTCGGCCCCTATCCTTATTACCCCTGATCCATCACGTCAGTTCGTGGTGGAGGTCGACGCGTCAGAGGTGGGGGTAGGAGCGGTGATATCCCAGCATTCTCCCACAGATAACAGAGTACATCCATGCGCGTTTTTATCTCATCGTTTATCCCCTGCCGAACGCAATTATGACATTGGTAACAGGGAGTTGTTGGCAGTCAAGTTAGCGTTGGAGGAATGGCGTCACTGGTTGGAGGGGTCAGGGATACCCTTTATCGTCTGGTCCGACCATAAGAATTTGGAATATATCAGAACTGTTAAAAGATTGAACTCTAGGCAGGCTCGGTCGGCACTTTTTTTCAGACGTTTTGACTTTACTCTCTCGTACCGCCCGGGTTCCAAGAACATCAAACCCGATTCTTTGTCGCGCATTTTTGACCGTTCCGAATGCCCGTCTACTCCCGAGTGCATTTTACCGGAGAATCTATTTGTCTCCATACTCGTTTGGGAGGTCGAATCGAAGGTCAAGACGGCCTTAGAAGGGGTAATGCCTCCGCCCGGATGCCCACCGAATCGTTTATTTGTGCCAGAGGAATTAAGGTCTGACGTTATTCAGTGGGGTCATTGTTCCAACGTAGCTTGTCATCCGGGAGTCAATCGGACTAATTTTTTAGTCAAGCAACGATTCTGGTGGCCACGTATGGCTCGTGACATTCACAGTTTTGTTTTGGCTTGCTCGGTTTGTGCCACTGGTAAGACTTCCAATCGACCCCCAGATGGGTTACTTCAACCGCTGCCTGTCCCTTCGAGACCCTGGTCCCATATCGCTCTAGACTTTATCACCGCCCTCCCACCCTCTCAGGGTAACACGGTGGTTTTAACCGTGGTGGACCGATTCTCGAAGGCGACTCACTTTATCCCCTTACCCAAATTACCCTCAGCTAAGGAGACAGCCTTGATAGTCGTAGATCACGTCTTTCGTATTCATGGCCTCCCGACAGACGTGGTCTCCGACAGAGGACCCCAGTTTGTGTCCAGATTTTGGCGAGAGTTTTGTAGATTACTGGGGCCGACGGTTAGTCTGTCCTCAGGGTTTCATCCCCAGAGCAATGGTCAAACCGATAGAGCCAACCAAGATCTGGAAAGGGTGTTACGATGTTTGGTTTCCAAGAATCCTTCCTCTTGGAGCCAGCAACTGTCCATGGTGGAGTACGCCCACAATACGTTACCAGTGTCATCTACGGGTCTGTCTCCGTTTGAGTGTAGTATAGGATACCAGCCACCAATTTTTCCCAGTCTGGAATCCGAGGTCGCGGTTCCCTCCGCTCACGCCTTCGTCCAGAGGTGTCACCGCACCTGGACTAGAGCCCGGGAGACTTTACTCCAGGTGGGGCAACGCACCAAGGCCAAGGCCGATCACCACCGGTCAAAGCCTCCCGTATACGTCGTTGGTCAAAAAGTGTGGCTTTCTACTAAGAACATTCCTCTCCGCTCCGTTTCTAATAAGCTTGCTCCCAAATTCATTGGCCCGTTTGCTGTCACCAAGATCATTAGTCCGGTGGCAGTCCGCCTCAAATTGCCTCCAGTGTACAGGGGGATTCATTCCGCCTTTCATGTATCCAAAATCAAGCCCGTGTTTTATTCTCGTATTAATCCGCCAGTTCCGGTTCCTCCCCCGCCGCGACTCGTAGAAGGGGAGCCTACTTATTCGGTTAATCGCATTCTGGACTCGAGACGGAGGGGACGCGGATTCCAGTATTTGGTGGACTGGGAGGGTTACGGTCCGGAGGAGAGAAGTTGGGTACCTGCTAGAGACATCCTGGATCATTCCCTTATTGATGATTACAATCGACAGGTAAGGGAGTCTGGGACCGCCAGGAGGCGTTCTTAGGAGAAGGGGTACTGTCACGGTTTATGAATTCACTGATTCCTTCTTGTCTCGTGTTTCTGTTGTTATCTGTGTGGGTGTGTGAGAGGGCGTTACCACTTCATTCAGCTGATCAGCGATCCAGCTGATCATCATCTACTCACCAGCTGCAGCTCATTCACACACATATATATTGCTCACCATTTCTCCTCTCATTGTCAGATCGTTGTATGAAGTCCCTCGTGTGTGTTTGGTCCCTCCTGTCGGCGTATCTGCTCGTGTCTTGTTCGTGTTTTATTTGGATTATCACCGGCCGTGGATTACATCACCTCACCTGGATCTTCACTTCACCTTGTCACTATTCACCGGACTCCTGACCATCTTGTCCCTGCGTCACCAGTAGTATTGTTGTGTGTTATCTGACTGTGGACTGAGAATAAACACTCTTCACTTGCATCTTTGCTTCTGTGGTTTTTTGCCGTCACAGGGAGAGCGAGTTTGAGCAACAAACAGTATCAGGAAGGCTATTCCAGAGTTTTGTAACTAAATGTGAAAATGCTCTCCCTCCTTTGGTGGATCTGGATATCCTAGGTATAACCAAAAGCCTCAAATTTAGTGATCTTAAAGAGCGCGATGGATTATAGGGCGATAGAAGATCCATTAAATATACTGGAGCTAAGCCGTTTAGGGCTTTATAAGTCAGTAGCAATACCTTATAATTAATACGGAACTTTATAGGTAACCAACGTAGTGATGATAAAATCGGTGTTACAGTATATGATCATATTTTCTTGATCTAGTAAGAACTCTAGTGGCTGCATTTTGGACTAACTGTAGCTTGTTTATTGAGGATGCAGGACAACCAGCCAATAAAGCATTACAGTAATCTAGTCTCAAGGTCATGAATGCATGAACTAACTTTTCTGCATCAGAAACTGATAGCATATTACGTAGCTTAGCAATGTTTCTGAGGTGGAAAAAGGCTGTTTTTGTAACATATGAAATATGATTTTCAAAAGACAGGTTGCAGTCTAGTATGACACCCAGGTCTTTTACTGTAGAGAATAAAGTAACAGGACATCCTACTATGTTAAAGTTGTATTGTGAGGTTTTGTGGGCGTTTTTTTTTAACCAATAAGTAGTACCTCTGTCTGTATGGATTTAATAAAAGAAAATTACGCGTCATCCAATCTTTTACATCTTTAACACACTTTTCATCCGGCCGTGATGAAAAATATATTTGAGTGTCATCAGCATAACAATGGAAACTAATTCCATGTTTCCTTATAATATTTCGAAGTGGCATCATATATATTGAGAATAATAGAGGGCCTAACACAGATCCCTGCGGCACTCCATAGTTTACTGAAGTTATGATCGATTTTTCTCCATTTAAATAGACAAAATGGTAGCGGTCAGATAAGTATGATCTGAACCAGCTTAACCCTCTAGGCGCCACGGTCGAGTTTACTCGACAAGATGCGGCACTGAATAAAACGGCCGATTTTGTGAAATATGGTGTCAAATTTCGTTCGACCTCCCCTCCACTAGATGGCAGACATGTCATAATTCATCACCGACTCAAAAAAACGTCATGCTTCTATACAAAATCTTCGAGCTAGACCGCATTGAATCAGTGCGAACAAAAGCGGAGCTAGTGTGAGAGTGAGCCATTTTATCAGAGCAATATTGTCAACGTCAGCGAGTATTTGCATTAGATTATTATTATTATTATAATTATTATTATTATTATTATTATTATTATCTAATGGCATCAATAAAGCTTACCCGCAGTGATGTGTTGGGTCTTTTATTCGCGGACCCTGATTCTGAAGGGGAATATTTGCCTTCAGAAGATGACGGTGATTCTGAAAGTGAAAGTATAGCCGTACACCAAGCACAAACGGTGAATCCATTGCCCAATGTAGATGGTCCTTTGCCCAATGTCAGTGGTGGGAACAATGTTTCCCGGGGTCGGAGTGTTCATCGCGAAGTTAGCAGGTGTGTTAGTGTTGTGGGGAATGAGGCGGGAGATTTATACCGCGCTAGCCATGTAGCTTTGTCTTCTGACCGTGCGCCTCTCCGCGATCGCGGCGACAGTATTGTGGTGGAGACTTTGTCTAATGAAACTGGGTATGTTAGACGAGGTCGAAGTATTCATAGGAGAGTTAGGGGGCAACGTGGAGGCCGGGTGGGGATTCGAAATGACAATGACAGTAGTCCGAGCTGTGCACACTCGGCGCCCGCGTAGCAGGAGCGGAGGCGGTGTGACACGGGGCAGAGGGGCTATTATGCATAGTCTATCGCAAGCTGATGGGAATGCCGGCTTTGAGTACTTGGTCAATGAGGATGAGTACCAAAGTTGGATCACGCCCTTTGATCAGCCAAATGGATATCTGGGGGAAAGAGAACTCTCCAATGCCAATTCGCCCTTAGATTTTCTGTCACTCTTTCTCTCTGATGATTTCTGGAATTTACTTGTAAATGAGACAAATCGCTACGCCCATCAGTTTTTAGCCTCCCATCAACTCCATCCACACTCCAGATTTCATCAATGGTCTGATGTAACTGTCAGTGAAATGAAAGCCTTCTTTTCTCTGCATTTGAGTATGGGTCTGGTAGAGAAGTCAGACTTGGAGGATTATTGGGCCGAATATTGGCCAACAGCAACACCTGGATTTGGCAAGGTGATGTCCAGGAATAGATTTGAGATGATTTTGTCTTTCCTTCACTTCACCAATAATGAGGAGTGTGTTGACAGGGGTCAGCCAGGGTATGACAGGCTATTCAAAATCCGCCCAATCATCAATTTGGTCATCCCCCGGTTTTCAGCAATGTATGGTCCATCTAAGCAACTGTCATTGGATGAAATGACCATTGCATTCAAAGGGAAATCAACACTAAAAATGTACAACCCAAACAAACCAGACAAATATGGCTACAAAGTATTTGTTCTGAGTGAAGCCAAGTCAGGCTATGTGCTACAGTGGTCCATGTACACTGGACAAAGTAGGCCTAATTCAAGCGATTTCGGTGCTACGCACCTTATTGTCCGTGAGCTGATGGCCCCGTACACAGGGAAAGGGCATGAGGTGTACATGGACAGCTATTACACCTCGCCAGCCATAGCAGATGAGCTGGCAAGCAATGATTCGGGTTTGTGTGGGACTGTCAGCAGTAAGAGGAAGGGGATGCCAAAGGGCCTCACCAGTGAACAGTTACTGTTGCGCAAGGGAGATGACCCAGTCTTCATGAGGAAGGGGAAAATGCTAGCTTGTGCGTGGCATGATACAAAGCGCCTCACAATGCTCTCTACACTGCATTCCAACCAGTGTTAATTTTGGCAGCCATTTTTGATTTAGTCTTAGTTTTCATCTTCAGACGAAAATGCTTATTGGTCTTAGTCACATTTTAGTCATTTTGTCTTTCATAGTTTTAGTCTAGTTTTAGTTGACGAAAAGTCATTGCATTTTTTGTCAACTTTGTCATTACTTTTAGTCAAATTGCAGTTACCGACATTCATTTTGGCAGCTATTTTATATAGTCTTTAGACAAAAAAAGTCATAGTTTTTCTCTCTAGGCCAGTTAAATTAAGCTTATGAGAAATTTAAATCAAGGTAACAGGCTGTATTGACATTGCACTCTTTAGCAGTAGCACTTGTGCAATTATACATATCCATTTTCCTTAGTTAAGTGGTTCTTCAATTTTTTAGAGTGCCGTAACCCCTCTTCCACTTAGACTGCTGTCACACCTTTTCCATTAAGGGACAATATTTGCCCTCTTTAATCGATTTTCCAGTTCATTTTTTACCTTTATAAATACCTTATAAAATAAATAATGCTCTAAATAAAACAATGTTCAATAAATATGCAATGATGGTAAAAACGAAGTTATACTTTTATATATTAAATTAAAATGGCCAGTAGGTGGCTGTAAGTCTGTCTATAGTTTCATCTTGAGTCATCGAGCCATTCATTCAATCAGTAACAGCAAGTTGTTGTAGCCTACTTATGAACGGATCATTGAATCTCACGATTCGTTCAAAGCCACAGATTCGTTCACGAATCACCGTTGTGGGCTGCAGTTCTGCTGTGGCTTTTGTTGCAAAATAGAGCAATAATAGCCTACTGACAATACAGTTTTAAATGTAGAACATCACTTAATGTTACCCTTTTGTTTGTTGAACTGTTGTATAAAATCAATGTCACATTTGAAATCGTGTGGATATTCGGGAAACATCTTGCTCGTATAATATGATCAACATTAAAAACACTGCTGGATATCAGCCTGCATTTTGACCGCAGATTTAGTCGCACAAACAGCGCATGCGGCTAGTGACAGAAAAAAGACAGACTGAATGGCTGCGTTCGGAATCGCATACTTCCCTACTATATAGTAGGGGAAAAGAGTAGGCGAGCGAAAAAGTACATTCGAATCCTCAGTATTCATAAATGAGTAGGCGAGAATGACCTGGGTGATGTACTAATTATCGCGAGATTTGGACGATAGTGCGTTCGAATATCCCTACTTTCCTACTATATAGTAGGCGAAAACAGTACGTGAAAGAAGCAGTACGTTCGAAACATCAGTATTCATAAAAGAGTAGGCGAGAAGTTCCCGGATGATCTACTGCCTTCGCCCAGATTTTTGAGTGCTTGTCCGATGGTTACCATAGCTGCCAACTCTCACGCATTGGCCGTGAGACACCCGCATTTGAATGGTTTCACACGCGCACACGCCACACCCCCGATTTCTCACGCTGAAGTGTCAACCCGGTCGGTCAAATGCCTGAAAGATGAGTTTATCTATAGGTCTACGTGTTGAGCCACTCGGGATCGAATAGTTATACCCAGTGGTGTATGCAAGTAAGTTAGCTAAAATAAACAGCTGTTGTTTTTTTCGATAGAAGTTTTAAATGACCGACAGAAATAATCAGTTTGAGATAGTTTGAAAGACATCTATGCAAAATAATCCTTGAATCATTTCTTATTCAAGGCCATTCAGACATTTAAACTGATTCTCATGTTTAAGAATCTGATCAAATACTTCATGCTACTGCCCACCGACATGCTTTTAAAGCTTCTGTTGTCCATTTTTTGTTGGCCTTCAAAACACCTTAAAATGCTCATGTCAAGATCAGGAAAATCAAAATGTTCTAATTTATGGGAACTCTGTATTTATAAAACCCTGTGTATGGCCCTGATATGCAAGAATACTAGTAATTCTATGTTCTATTCTATTAATTCTATTCTATATTATATAGTCTTGCATATTCAATACTAATATGCAAGACTAGTCTTACATGTCACTGTTTATAACACAGAGCGTTCATCCTCTCACGCAAAGTCTCACGCAAAAGCTAAACTCAAAAGTTGGCAGGTATGGGTTACTCATGATACTCATCTATCCCAGGAGGCCACGCGAGAGCATACGTCATTATCAAACATCACGGAGATCAGCGACGCGGGGGTTTTCAAAGGTGAGTAAACACGGTTCCTTGTATTTAAATCGTATGTGTTAAAACGTTTAACTGTTCAAGGTGTAAAGGAGTTAGACAGTATAGTATAGTATAGTTGTGATTTTGCTGTAAAAACATGTTTTATCATGTATAGCTAACTAACAGGGGAGCTCCAGTAAGCACACATCTGTAAGGAAAATAATGTATAAGTATTGCAGATGAGCAAATCACAACATGAAAAAGACATCTGAGTGATGAATGTGTGCTATTATGCAGGATAATTCACTGTTGTCAACACTGTTTACATTAGACAAATGTGCTGTAAATAATTTTGTATAATGTTTGTGCATTTTTGTAGGATCTGAAATGTCTGCAGACTGGTGTGAGGCTGTGAGCACTGAGGATGAGGAGCCCAGAGCTGAATCCTGGAGACGGTGCCATGGATGAGACGCTCCATTGCCTCAGATTTTGAAGCGCAGCAACAAGCTCAGGTGTTGTGCCGAATTTCGACCCCCTGCCAAATTATTACCCCCCTCGTTGAAGTCAGTATTATCAGGTACTGATCTAATCCTAACCCCACCCCTAATCCTAACCCCTTCCCCACAACTAATCCTAAACCTACCAATGCTAGGGGGGTAATAATTTGGCGGGGGTCGAAATTCGGCACAACACCGGCACGAAGGAACAAACTTTTATTTGTTCTTTTACTCATTTATTCATGTTTCTTATTGTTGTCAGCATATAAAATATAATTATTTAATTAATGTATGCATTAATTCATTGCTTGACTGACAATTGAGATGTTTCACTGCATTTATGTGTGTATTCATGCATAACTATGTCATATGACAAAAATTACATTTTGCTTGTTTTATTAAAAACATTTTATTAAATTTTATTAAACAGTAATATAATTAAGTATTGGTCAGCATTTAATATTATTATTTTGTTTTGGGGTGGGCTAATAATGCAATTCATTCTGAGGTAATATTAATTTTTAAGGAGCGATACTTAAACTTTTTGAGTATAAAATCAACAGTTTTCTTCAAAGGAGAGATTTTCGAGCAGCTGCACGTCTCCTTTGTGCAGACATTACAAACGCAGGAAAACTGTTCTAGGTTGTGCTGTCGAGTTACTGATGTTATGAAGTGTTAGTGCACCTGTCGCTCATATCATTTAAACTTATAAACTTATTACATACAAGATAATGGAAAGATACCATAGTTGTTTCTAACAATGAACAATCATAATGACAAAACAGAAAACATAAAGATTATTGGTTTGTGTACATCATAATATGATATTTATATACAAAAAAGAACAATAACAAGGCTAAATATCTTAAAATAGTTATTCATAATACATAAAAACAATTGTTAGAAGTCTGGGGGATGAATTGAGAGGTAAATTCATTAAGAAAAAGAGAAAACTTAAAGGAGAAACTTTTTGGGTGTAAAATAAAGAAATTAACAACATATTCAAGAGATGACGATTTGGGGGTTTCTTAATAAAATATGATATCGTTATAAGGATATAACTGCTTAAATCAACCCTAAATGTATTCACAAAATAAATGGGCAGCTGTTTCTTCAACAATACCACAAAATGAGCAACTTTCATCAATATCAAGATATTTACAGATAGATGAGTTAAACCTGTCGCTCATATCAGTTGTTGCGCGTGTGATAACGCGTCGTAGGTCACATGATAACGTCAACATGGCGATGATGTCCGGATCGCATTCATACTCAACGAGATTTGGCTATAAAGTACCTACTCTTTTTGCGCTTGTTAAGTAAGTACTTATTGAAATTAAGTACCTACTCATTGAGTATGCGATTCCGAACGCAGCCAATGACACTTTAATTTTAGAAAATCTCAAATGAAGATCGCTGAACTCTTTTCAGATCATCCGCGCTTCTTCAGCATGTAGAGAGAGCGCGCGCGCATGGTTGCCAGATACTATTGAAAAGATCGGGTAGAAAACGTGTTATTTTAACAGAAAAGCTCTGACTGGGGATTTAAATTGTTGAAATATGGCAACCGTAAGCATGAACGCTCGCAAACACAGTCTCTAATGTGTTGTCTTCTCCTTTATTCGACAAAAACAAGTGGTTTTGATAAAGTTTTTTTTTTGTTTTAACCCATCAGTCTCGTCTTTTTTCGTCAACGATATTGCATGTGTTGATATAGTCACAGTTATCGTTTAATGACGTGGGTGTCGTCTCTCATCGTCTTGTCTTAGTCAGGGGAAAAAAGGTCGTCAACGAACATTTTTCGTCATAGTTTTCGTTAACGAAATTAACACTGATTCCAACACATGTGTCAGAAAGCGAATCAGGACCAAACACACTGATAGTGGGATAAACTATTAAACTAGTGGGCTGCTCACAAGCCCCTGAAAGTCTTCGTGCAGGATGTCATCACTGCTTTGCTGGAAGGCTTCTCCAGGAAAGAGAGCAACAAAGGCCGAAAGTCGTCCTCACTGGGAGACTTGCCACAGAGACTCACTGAGTGCCACTTTATCTGCCAGGCTGATGGTTACCCAGATTGTGTAGTTTGTTCTGATCGGACCCGCCCTAAAGGCCGCCGTCAGACAAAATACATGTGCAGGCAGTGTGGGGTGGGTCTTTGTGTTGTGCCGTGCAATGAGAGGTACCACACCATGAAACACTACAAGAAATGCCACCTGGATGGATAGGGAGTCATTATCTCTACAGCAAAAGGCCTGCTACATAAGGCCTGCTTGGCGAGTATCCTATTAAACAAAGTCAGTTATATCTCAAGTGAACGTAGCCATGTTCAAATGGGGTCCGTGCGTTCGGTCTTAAAGGGGCAGCAGTCTAATAAACCTACTGCTGTTTTAATGTTATTCAAACAATGGGCAACTAAATGACTCACTGCTCGACTAAAATAGGCTACCCTTTTCAACTTTACAAAAAGATTCATTTAAATTTAATTTATCCAGTAATGAATAAGCAATTTTTTCACATTTGATTACTTTTATTCACATTTCTGTACCTGTTAGATCTACTCGAAAAACTTTAAAAACACTGTTTATTTCATTTGTAGCCTTTCTTTGTTATATTGTATTTATTTGTAAGATGATTATTCGTTCTTATTTTGTTACTGACTGCTTATCTTTAATAATGTTTTAAATTCACATTAATTAGGCTGGTAGTTTTAGTATAAAATTTTCATTAAATAATTGGTATTTTACTGGTGTCTAAACATGGGTACCACTGACCCAGTCCTCAGCACTGAGCCCTTCTGGAGCTGCACTAGTCTAAATATGTGCTGTGCTATTAAATGAAAGATAAAATATGAGAGAGCAATAGAATGAAGAGTGAAAGTAACAGAAGCTCATACAATGCATTTTAGCAGGCTTAATTAAGCATGAAAATAATTTAAAGAAATATATATTTGATGAACAAATTAAGCCTAAACTAATATGATTTATATTCTTTTGGTTTATCTACTAATACATTTTAAAATTACAAATGCAGGTAAAAGTCAGGGATCGGTTACGGTATCGATATCGGACTCGTTCTGCAAAAAGTGGTATCGGTGCATCCCTAATTAAAAATATTTAAAATAAATACATATAATAATAAAGATATTGTTTGATAAGTGCTGATTGAAGTCCTTGAAATCCAAAAAAGTGGTGCTTGAAAAGTCCTTGAAAGTCCTGGAATTTCATTTGACAGAGTCTGTACGAACCCTGATAACATGACTTTTCATGAAAATTATATAATCATGATGGCCGCCACCATATGACGTCATAATATGCAAATTAGATAGAAAAATGTAATCCCTACATAAACTTTGGGCCATCCTTAATATTTCTCTAATTTACAGAAAGTCTCTATCTTTTATCACTTTTAAGATATAGCCTTTTGAAATTAAGATGTCAAAATCGAACGCTTTAGGAAAAAAACTCTGGCGCCTAAAGGGTTAATGCTTGTCCTTGAACACCAGTATAATTTTGTAGTCAATCTAAGAGTATTTTGTGATCTATAGTATCGAACGCAGCACTAAGATCAAGTAAAACTAGTATTGAGATGCAGCCTTGGTCCGAAGCTAAAAGTAAATCATTTGTGATTTTAACGAGCGCAGTTTCAGTGCTATGGTGCGGCCTGAATCCAGACTGAAACTTTTCATAAATGTAATTTTCTTGCAAAAAAGAACCCAGTTGAGCGGACACAACTTTTTCTAATATTTTAGACATAAATGGAGGATTTGAAATGGGGGCTTGGTAATGGAGCAAATGTCCTTGCAAAAGTCAGTACTTTTAGTTTGATAATCCCAATGTTGCAGATAGAAAAGGTGTCCTCCTGTCTTCCACAAGTGTAATCCAAACCCTCAAGTGCTCATGTTAAATGTCCAAACGTCATAATCCAAGCACCAAACCACAAAGCAGAAAGTTAGCTGAAGCAAGTACTTTCACCTATGTAAGAAAGCACCGGAATAAAACAGGTCCATAGATTGACCAAAAAGGAAACACATTCCTCAATCATAGGACTTTATAAAGTCAAACGGAATACCCCAAGAAAGCCATTGCTTCCTCTATCCACATGCTTGCCTCCTTCTTCAGGTATAGTACCTGATTAAATACTCATCTATGAAGACGATTAACGCCACCTAATGGAGTGGAGAAAGATAAGGTAACAGAGTTAAAGCTGTTACAACATGTTAGTGCAGCGGTAGAGTTACACTCACAGGACACTGCATTTATTCGCAATCACAAAAGTTCATTATTTGCTCGTGCTTTAAAGCTGTGCCGGGTAAACATTTAATTGGCGTTCTGTTCTGTCATGATGCACTTTTGCTGTCAAACAGCGCCAAACTGGATTTTGGTTGGGTCAGACCCATCTGCTAGCGATGGAAAAATATGCACAAATCAAGCCACTTTTACATTTTAATTTATTATCGATGGACAGATCATTTCTCAGGGGAGGCAAGGCTTATCTTCCTCCCAGCCTCCCCCTAGACACGCACACTCAAAATGGCCAAAAGTTCATGTGATGGATTCGACAACTTCCTCCAAGACAATTCATGTGCTGCGTGGTCTATTCAGTCGCTACGGTATACCTGAAACACTAGTTAGCGAAAATGGCCCACAATTTCTTTTCTTTTTTCATTTGTTTTCTGAAAACAAATGGTGTTAAACACGTCCGCTCTGCACCATTCCACCCAGCCACCAACGGGCTGGCTGAGCGTTTCGTTCAGACCTTTAAACATTCACTGAAAGCATCCAAAGAACCAGTACCATTACAGCAGAGATTAGACTCTTTTTTGTTACAGTACAGGAATACACCACATAGCACGACAAAAGAAACACCTGCTATGTTATTCTTGCATCGCAGATTGAGGACACGGCTGGATCTACTGAAACCAAATGTGAAACTGACTGTGGAGCAAGCACAAAAAGTTCAATGTTCTTACCGTGCCCTCCATGCCAAACACAGAGACTTCAATGTGGGTGATTCGGTGCTGGTCAGAGATTATCGACGGGGAGAGGAGAAGTGGAAAACCGGTACTGTCTCTTCTCAGTCAGGACCAGTGTCGTACACGGTTCAGGTGGACAGTTCACAAAGCTGGAAAAGACATGCAGATCAAATGTCATCCAGAAATTACAAAAAACACAGAACCACTGTCATCAGAGAACAGTACATCACAAACACTGGATGTTAAGGGGCAAGAACTGCCTTCAACATCTAATGACACTGTAAGACTGTAAAACTGGTTGAAGAAACTATCCTGACCACATGGTCTATTGAAACAAAGGAACTTGCTGAAAATTAACATTCGACCTCCCCCTCACGCAGTCTCACCTAATCTACATTTCATTCTCTCACTCAGGGACACAAAACTCACATAAGAATATATATGGTTTGATGTGAATGATTATCATTGAGGATTATGTTTGGTATCATTTGAAATGTCTCAAGAATGAGTGGTACAAATGTCTCATTCCCAAAGTGTAAAACAAAAGGTAATAAGATTTTTTAGAAGTTTAGAGAAACTGGCACACAAAGAAAGGTATACAAATGGTCTCCATACCCCCACCCAAAAGGTGTAACGTCTGAATGCAAATTACCATTGTAAAGAAGTTCTGGCTATTTAATGGAAGGCAGCAAGGGGTTCGGGGCTCTTTCTGTATCTCAGATAGCCCGTGTTTTTGAGGGTCGCCGAGACCCTTGGCTCATGTATTTCTTAAATGTTGGGTTTGCATCTATTTCTCTTATCCTAGAGCATTTGATGTTTTGTATTGATGATCTTTGAACTGATTATGAAATTGGCATAATGCTTGACCTGACATAATAAATTGTAAACGTTTGATTTTATTCTAACGGACTTTGTTATTATTTTCATTAAAGAGTTTAAAAGAATAATCAAACATTCGCTAACGTTTAATGATGCACAGACATCATTAAAACCTTTTCATTTATGGAGTCAGATAACGAATAAGGAGTTAATACATATGAGAAAATGTATGACCTTTAACCCAAAATACTTTGTCATAAGAAAAGATGGAACACGCGTGAAACCTTCACCGCTGATCGAGTGCCTCCATTGGTTCGATTGAGACAATGCTCTAGATCAGCAGGTAACCAAGCTTGTTGAGCCAACTACTGCTTCTTCCCCAAATGTGAGAAGATTTCCTGTTAGAACCCGTAAACCACCGAACAGACTTGATCTGTAAAATGTGTAAATGTTCTATACATAGTTGAATGTGTTTAAAGTGTTACATACTTGTGAGTGAGTAGTTAAGTTGACACGTCAATAAATATTGCTTGAGGGTGGCCTACTAATTGTTGGCTCCTAACTGTTATTTCTTAAGAAATTGAGGTTATTATGTTGAGTTATTATTAGTTATTATTATGAGTAAAAACATGAATCCGGTGCGTTTTGCTTTTCAAACGCAGCGCAATCTCATTTCATAACGTACATTTGAGTCTGGCACCAGTTTAACTAGTGGCTACAATGTAAAGTTTATGCAACAATAACATGCTACTAGTGTCTTACCTTAGTGTCTAAAATCGTTCTCATAATCAAATCGTGTTCTTCTAATTCTTCTGAGGTAAATCTAAGGTAAACAGCACAGCACAAACATGTAGTAGTGTTAATTTTGTCACCTATTTTTAATTTAGTCTTAGTCTTGTGCCAAATGTCCTTGTTAGTTTTAGTCATATTTAGTCATTCACATATCTTTTTTGTTAGTCAAGTTTTAGTCGACTAAAAGTCTCGTCGTTTTAGTCAAGTTTTAGTCAAAAGAGAGTACTCAAGGTATCTTAGTTAAGTTTTAGTCAACTAAAAGTCTCGGCATTTTAGTTTAGTTTTAGTCAAAAGAGAACTCAATATATCTTTACTGACAGGTTACAAAGGTTTTTAAAACTGTTTTTGGTTGCCACGTGACGTGTCTCATTTTTCTGTTCAGAGCAGAAATAAAATAAGTATACCCAGAAAAACTGAAAAGAATAGGCCTACTGTACTGCAGTGTAAAATACAACCTATTTACATTCTAGGTTGGTCTTGAGAAATAACAAATGAGATTAAGCAAGGCTTAACAATTAATATTTCTGCTGTTACTTCGGATGATTATATATATATAACATGATATTATTTAGATATTATTCATTTAAATGACTATTATTATCATAATTAGATAGGCTATCTTTGCAACAAAAACAGAAGAGACAAGCATTATTTCGGCCATCTGTAGCCCGAAAATCATTGCCTGTCCTTTGGTTTGTATAATAGTAACTTATACAACTACATTTGGATTATTAGACAATGTCGAAATAACGTGACTCTGGAGAGTGTTTTCGCATTCAAAGGCATGTGAAGGAAACCATTGACACAGAGAAGAAAGAGTTAAAACTTCACATGTGCTCGCGCTCATGACCGCTACTGAACATCTGAACACAAACAACAATCAAATGCACATCGACGGATCTTCCTCTGTCTGTTCTCCAAAATATAGGCTAATCATGTATATTTCTGCAAGCATTTTTAAACTGTTTAACTGTGTCTAAGGCAGGTTAATATGGCGTTATATATGTGCCTCATTCCTGAGCGAGTAAATGTAAGTTTTGAGCACAGAGAACTATATTTTGCAAGCACATTGCATTATATTTTGAACAGAAATTAACAATCGCAAAAAAATATATAGCTGCGAGCAGCGATTGCGGGCCCAAGCCAATGGCACCACCACCCCGGTGCCTTTGGGGTTATTGTGCACGACGTGCAAAAACGTAACCACGCTTTGACTGTCGAAAAGAAGTGTGCTGTAGAGCTTGCATCAGTGTGGGCTCTGCAAAAGTGTGCATCGAGGGCACATATCAACCAGGTCTTTGTCCTTTGCCTGTCAACCTGGTTTGTCTCTGCCTTTTCTGTTCTGCCCTGTTTGCCATTGTTCACCCTGCCTGTCTTGACCATTCTTAATAAAAAGCTGCAAATGGATTCAAAAAGACAAGGCCTTAAACTTAAACTTGAACAAGGACTAAATTCTTGTAACTGTAACAGACTCAAGGCACAATCACACACACACACACACACACACACACACACACACACACACACACGCGCGCACGCACGCACGCACACACACACAGTTTAAAAACAAAAAAAATATATATCCAACCCCATTTAAAAACAGTCTGTGAGTGCCATCTTTTGGACATTCATCATATTGCATTGGTTTTCATTTCTTGTCCTCAAACAGAGCACTAATCTGTTTATTTTTAAGTTAAACATTCTATATTGATTAAAATAGAAAATCAAATGTGTTTTTTTAATGGTAGTATTATTTTATACAAAATAAAATTTATATATATATATATATATATATATGTGTGTGTGTGTGTGTGTTTGTATATATATATATATATATATATATATATTAGTGTTGATCAAAGTACCTGAAAATGTGACGATACCAGCATTTCTGTAGTAGGCCTACCGGGTATAGGCTATTCGGTATCCACTAATAGGAGCTGCTTTCAGACACTTCTGTGTTTATCTAAGCGCGAAGCTCCAGACTAACTTTTTTTACTAGGAGCACTGTAGCTGATATATACCACGATTGTCTGTGTACATTAAACTGCAAAAATACTATTTAAATATTAACCCTGCTTGTCTATGTGTGAATGAATGGCGCAGACGCGCGGTTTCATTTAACGTTACCTCTCACACACACACACACACACACACACACACACTGAAGCACGAGCGATGCTCGCGCTGTTTTTAGTCTCTGCTGCCTCACGATATGACATGATTCATGATTCAATTCATCTCCACAACTATCACCCAACCAAAATCTCTCTCACACACACACACACAGTGTTTAAAAGCAAAACATATTTATCCAACCTCGTTTAAAAACAGTCTGTCAGTGCCATCTTTTGGACATTCATCATATTGCATTGGTTTTAATTTGTCCTCAGAGCACTAATCTCTCACTAAAAGTTTATTTTTAAATTACACATTCTACATTGATTAAAAAAGAAACATCAAATATGTTTTTAGTCATAGTATTATTTTATACAGAAATAAATTATTTGTAATTCAGATGAGAATAAAGTTAGTGTTTTACAATTTTAAGGAAAACAAATATATTGTTCTGAAATATAGCACATTCATTTTAAATTCATTCAGCTTCAATTACCAATACAATCTTAATTTTATTTAAAGCAAACTATACATTTAAAAGATCTGGGTTCTATGCATATTTTGTCATTTAAAAAAATACTAAATTATTATGCAATAAGATAAGGCCTTAGAGATTTCTTTATCCTTTAATGCAGGAAAAATCACACAGCAATGAAAGGCTTAATCTCTTGTCACTGTAACAGACAGCCAGCCACACACACACACACACACACACACACACACACACACACACACACACATAAACACAGACACCAGCCCTCCCTCCCCCTCCCTCCCCACACAGACAGCCACACACACACACACAGAGAATGGGAGGGGGCCCTCTCTCTGTCAGAGAGAGACAGAGAGAGATACCATTTCAAGAAATCCACATTCAAACCACAATATCTGACTTTCCTTTAGTCGGAGCTAATGATTGCAAATTAGAAAGTTGTTCGGCTTCAGGAAAAGAATATACACGCTGAGTTTTGTAACCGTAGGTAAAACTAACTATGTTATAACACACTTTATGTGTCCTTTTTTAGTCATAAATTCGTTTCGAGTTTGATAGCTATCGAATGAATTACCTAGGAGGAGTACTTCGATTTTCAGAGGATGAGTTTCCAAACAACCCATAATAACTGCCTTCCTGTTGGGCTGACGTAAAACTTAGAGCACGAAAGTTGTTCGGCCCGATGAGATCTATAAGTGTACCGAGTTTCATATTATTACATGCAAGCGTGTTTGATATATGGACAAGTGTTCGAATCCTATTCCAGGGGGCGCTGTCGAGCCCCCATGCCACGCCCGGGTACCAGCTTCGGCCCGGCCCTGATGGCCGCGGGTTCTGACCCGTGTGGAAAGTTTCAAGAGTTTTCGAGCATGTTAAGGCCCCCAAAAGCCCCTGAAACCTTGAAAAACAATAATTAAAAGCATTCTCACTGAACAGAGAAATCCCGCTCCCCTCACAGACACAGAGGTACGCAGAGAGAGGGAGAGAGGGACAGAAAATTCTCCAAAACATCCACATTCAAACCAAAATATCTGACTTCCTGTTGTTCGGAGCTAATAACTGTAAATTAGAAAGTTGTCCGGCTTGATCCGGACAATATACGTACCGAGCTTTATGATTGTAGGTAAAACTATAAAACTAATCCTCCCACTTTTGCCAAAAGGTAGCGCTACTGAGCCCCTGCACCACGCACGTTTCTGAAACTTTGCACATGTCTACTGGCTAATAAATGTGATGTGTCTGTTGAGTTTCATGCAATTTCAAGCATGCTAAGAGTCTCAAAATCAGCAAAAAAGAATATTAAAGTTCGACGCGTTCCCATGGCAACAGTATCTTAGATATTAAATAATCCTTTCACAGGTCTTCATCTGGCGTGTGTTTACATTATACACATAAAGTTTGAAGCAAATCGGGTAAAACTAAGAAGGTGATTTCAAAGCATTTTGAAAGTGACACACTTCCTGCTGCCAATTGGTGGCGCTATAACTTTGACTCACAATAGTCACATCCATGTGATCGGCCTCTTGTATTTTACAGTATATCTCCTATTGTGACTAAAGTTAGTTTGACTTATCCTTTTCAAGCATTCTAAACGCTAGCACAGTAGTAGACTGTCAAGTTTGATGGTGGCTAGAGAAGACATCTATCCATAAAATGCATTTTTCGTCGTCTTTGTGCTGCGTGGTGATTGGAGACCAACAGCCAATCTCAATTGACCTTTTCCGATTGGTTGATTTTGTGGCACACTTGTAACGCTGTTGCAAGTTGAGCGAGCGTGTGTGTTAAGAGTTGAGCGCACGTGTGTGTCAAGAGTTGAGCGCGCACAGAATTAAGAGGTTGAGCGAGAGAGAGAGAGAGAGGGACTTGACAGAGCGCAGAGAATAAGTTTGTGAGAGCACCTGAGTAAACTGCGTGAGAGGGTTATTATTGCACGTTATAGCAAATACATTTATTGAGCACGGAATCGTTTTTTCTTTGCTCAAACGATTTTTTTTTTGCGATTGTTAATTTCTGTTCAAAATATAATGCAATGTGCTTGCAAAATATAGTTCTCTGTGCTCAAAACTTACAATTACTCGCTCAGGAATGAGGCACATATATAACGCCATAGGGGCAAAGGCATTCGTTTTTGCCACTGCGCAATACACACACATTACCGCGGGATGGCGGGTGTTCATTTCATATAAACTGTGGACAATATGGTAGCTTATTTAATGTAAATTAATGTAGGCCTATATGTAAAAAAAAAAGGGTAATGTCATACTTTGTAGTAGTCCCAGATAGCACAAGCCTATTTGATGTGATTTTTACATCTGGAAGACGTATTTTTAAGAGTGTTTGCTCATCTGCAATACGTCTATAGGACGTTTCCGTCAGATGTCAAATAGACGTTTAGAAGATGTCAGTTTAACATGCATTCTAAATCATTACATCTTAAAGACATCTTCTAAACGTCTATTCCTGTGGAATTTCACAGCTTACGAAGATGTTCAACTAATAAAGATCTTCATCGCTGGCAAAAATATGATGCATTTGCAGATATGCTTTCACTTGACTGTATTATTAGGTCCACGGCCACTTCATTCAACGCTTTTGCTGTTCTTAAATCCGAGTCGAGTGTGAACTGTGAATTGAAAGTGCTTCAGATGAGTCAGTACGTGCAGGAAACTGAACAGATCATTCAAACTGATTCGCGAACCGATTAAGACAGATCTGCCAACTTGTTTGATGAAGTCTTTTAACAGAATCGACTCAAAATAGTGATTCATTTGCCACTGGACAAATTCATTGGCAGCAACAGGAGTAGCCTATGAGACCTGAGCAGCAACAGCGCGAACTCATTCGGAATATTTTGAAGGCGTAACAGTTGAATATTCACTCATCATGAAAAAGTAGAGACGATTGTAGACGAAAATGGAGAGAGATTTTACCTTAGTTTTTATTTTATGCACAACATTTTAGTCTTGTCTTTTTTCGTCAACAATAATGCATCTTAATTTAGTCTTAGTCCTGTTTTGTACAGGCCAGGTTCTGTGTATGGATGGCCAGCCACTAGGCCCGAAACTGATGCTTTGGAGTACATGCATCTGCTGGTGTGGTAGGAGGCGCTGCAGCTGCTTCGTAGACACCTGCACACACCTTCAGACATATACACTTACACACACATTAATATTTATTTCAAGGACTGTTCCATCATGGACTCATTGCACTCTGCCTGTTTTAAGAGTTGTGTCGTGAACTGCTGCGGCTTCAAGCACTGATTATTGAATGAATTCTGAGATTGTTGTATGCTCATTAATAATTTTGAACCGAATACGACCTATGTGCACGTGTAAATATTGTAAATGCTCGTTGTCTTCTATTTATGTAATACAATTCAGTTCACAATTGCACTGCAACCTTGAGTCTGTGTTCATTGAACTTCACCTTTTCCTCCTTGAGCTGAACTAAGATTTTCTGATACTGGTCCACTATTTTTACATACAATTGCAGCACTTATATATGCTACAAGTGTAATTAGATTAATATAATAATTACTATCACTATAAAGTATTGGGTCTACTAATTACTTTTTTAAATCCCATATCATCCTCAACCACATAAACAATACAAGGAGAGACAAGAAACTGCACTTTTAATCCTTTCAAAATAATATACAATTGCATTAACTATTCTTGAATTGACCAAAGTGTGTAAAAGGAGAAGCTTACATTAAAAACATGGATGTTAAATCCACTATTGATGTATACAGAATGGTTCTATAGTTTATGCTGTATTTAATGTAATTACATCAGATTTTACTTTATATTACAGAAGAATTAAGAGTAATCCCTTTAATTAAATGACAGTATTTAGATTACTTGGTAATTAATTACACCCTGACCCAACACTGTATAACAGTAATTAAAATGTAAACTTACACATTGACTCGAGCAACTATTTTTCTCCCAAACTAACTCTCTGTCCTTCGCTGCTGCAGCCGTGTTGCTTTAAAAAAAAAAAAAAGTTTGTACTCTCCATATGCTTGCAGAAGCACATCTAGTTCTGCTGGTGAGAAATATGCAGACCTCTTTTTGTCTGGCGCTGTTGCCATGGTGACTCATAATATCTGCGCTCCATTGATAATGGCTTTTTATAGTTGTGGTGGACGCGCTTAACTCAGAGTCGGTCAACTTAGAGTTGATTGAACTAACTAATTTCAGATGATCTGTAACCGAAAACTCAGTTTTTTTTCTCATCTCCGGATAAGTCAACTCAGAGTTCAAGTTTTAACTCAGAGTTGGTTGAACCTCCTTATTGAAACGCCGGCGCGATAGCCGACCCCAGGGAGTTAAGTGGCACAACTGCATTGGAATACATTGCAGCCACTATAGCCAGTTCAGGACTGCCGACTGAAGCCATCTACTGCACGGATTCAAAACTTTATGTACCTACTAGTCATTTCAACACCAAAATATGTAAAAAAAAAAATAGGGTTTCAAAAAAGAGAAATGATCCCTTCTTTACACCTTTACTTTTAAACTATTCTTACAGTACATTTAGTTAAAGTCCTCATGAATGATGAGTTCTATTCCTTTCTTTCTAATATGCTTCTTTTGCAGTTGATAAAAATAAATATTTAAGATATGCATGTAAATAATTTCATTTCTGTTCACTGAAATACCGCTGGATCAAACATAGCAACCACTGTGTTAAAAATAAAAGAAACTTGACTGTAAAACAACCTATCAGCATAATTCAGTGTGCTCCATGGGGTGGACAGTATAATTTCAAACCAGTCCATAAAGACAGGTATTATTTCAAGGGTGCACTGGCACTCTTTAGAACAGAGGCCCTTGGAAGTTACCCAAGAGGGCACAAACAGTCCACAGTTGATTGACAGAGCCCACTAGTGTCATTGGTAAGACCCTATCGAATATTTGATACTCTTTGATCCTCCTAATGGCACGCTCAACATGAATGCGAAGTCTGGCTATGGCTTGTGTCTGTCTCACCTCTTCTTGGCAGAAATGTCCACTTGGGCCTAAAAAGGGTGGGATCACAAGGGAGACATTGATTTCAGTGAGAAGGTCCTTGATGAGAAATCCTTTATCAGCCATGACCTCATCGTCTTCCTCAAGTAGACACAGGATCCCTGATTCTCTTGTGATCTCCTTGTCAGATATCGAACCTGTATACAGGTCACTGACAAATGTGACTAAACCTGAGGGAGAGATGCCAACTGGGCCCTTAAAGGTGGTGTTACCTTTGTAGTGAGAGTAGATTTCAGAGTTGAGAACTTTTGAACTAGGTCTCTGCACGTGTATTTCTGTACAATCTAATATAATTCTTGAAAGTGGGAAAGTGCTTTGGAAACAAGGAGGCATGAGCTCGTTTACAGTTTCTCTCGAAGGCCAAATTGGAAGTGATCCTAACATGAAATGTAGATAGTTTGCCCAGGTTACACAGACCCTGCTTACAGTTGACTGTGACACATCAAAGCGCACTGCAAGGTCCTGTTCAGGAAAACCTTGCCTAAGACAACAAAGAAATAGAAAAAACTGGTCAATGACAGCCAGTTCAGGAAATGCTAAACCCCTGCCTTACAATTTCCCCGTCAGCTTGCCTTATTCGCTGTGCCTGACTCCACCCTACTATGTTTTCTGCAGTAGGCTGTAGGGCCATAAACACTGCTTTCAGTGTGTTGTAATCAGGAAAGCCTGTGAAAAACATGATGTTCTTTAGCCTGGTTAAAACCAGACCATTCTCAGTAGTAACTGAGTTATGGTCTGGCAAAGCTTCATAGACAAATCATTTCCAAAGGGGCGTCACCAACGGACGTCGCTCAAATGCCTCTGGGCGCAATTGGATAGACCTAAAACCCATCAGAGCGATGAAGGAGATGACGTTTGCAGAGCGACGGAGAAACACTTCGAGTGTTGTTCTTTGCTCGGGTTTTAACAAAAAGGAAACGTTCAAATCGCTTAAAACAGACGCGATAGCTGATTCGAACGAGTGATGTTCCACGGCGGCATCCATCCGTTCTACAAAATCTGCTTCACCGTCTCTGCGCTGTCGTCATCGTGTAAAGCCACCCCAACGTTTCTGATTGGTGCCTCGATTTCGACGGATTAGAAATGGGCTTGAATGAGCTCTTTGCCAGACTTACTTTCAGAGTAAATTTAAATTTGCCGGAAGTTGTCTGGGTTTGCCCAGGCTAGATGTTCTTATCATCGCCTTGGAATGGAGAAACTGCTTGGTTTGAAGACGTGCAATTAATTCTGCTTGATCGTTGATGATCTTGTGGGCTTCCTGAAGTTGCTCCTCCAGTGGCGGGGCCATCTCTCCACTGCAAGGGCAAGAAAATATTGAGGGACATAATATTAGGAGAGCATATTTTAAACTAGTGATCAATCTCAAATCTGAGGCCAGTCATTTGCAAAACAATGCTTTTCTCTTAAAAGTGATATTTCCCTAAGTAGAACAGGTCAGTAGCAGTCACCTCCAACATAAGCTGCTCTGGAAATCTGCTGTCACCACCAACAATATATAGAATAATATTAGTTTTTTAACACTCAGTATTGTTTACTACAAAGAGATATATTACTTCTTGAAATGTTAGATCCCAGACAGAATGAAATGTATCTGGGTACAATATGTATCATTTTCATGTTTTATATTTTCAAAAGGATTAAGTGGTAACTACAGAGGGGTGTACTTCAAAGTGAGGTTAATGGGTTAGCTAGGTATGTTGAGCCAAAAGCCAGAATTTATGTCACAAAGGGGGCTCTCCGCATCCGTATGATGCATCAACAGGATCTCATTGTTGAAAAGTATCACTCGTGAGAGCAGTGCCGATCCTGACCTCCCTGGGGCCCTAAGCAAAATTCTGCTAAGGGGCCCTCTACCTGGCCTGTGACGCCGTGAGCTATGTAACCCATTTCCCATTGCCACAAAGTCACACCTGACACTTCAGTGCTCCAAATACAATCCTCCCTCCTTTACACAAATCAGTCAAAGAATAAGTACAACAATATAGAACAGAATGAGGTTTAAACAAACAATATTTATTGATAGTAAATAGTATTTTCTATAGAATATTAAGATAAGAAATGAATATTATTAAGTAAGTGAATATTAACGTAAACATAAATAAGAAGAAAATAATTAATTATAACCCTGAGCTTTGACTTTTGGGATTAACTTTGGTTCTCTCTACAGACTGGGCATTTTCGGCATCCGTATGGGCAACACCAGTCTATTTGGACTGTCTAGAAATTGAGAAGAATATCACAAACTAACTCCCAATTTCCTTTTATACATTTTCAAATATACTATGGCTTGGCTCTTGTAATATTTAACTGAACTAGTGATGCAGATATCAATAATCCATGTGAGTGATGACATCTAACTTTTGTACAAGTGAACATGTAATTCCTGATATCAAAAATAGACATTGGTAGATCAAAATTTAACTAAGGGCCCCTACTAAAATAAATAACATAAATTTGTATTATGTGTGTTGAAGCAATTCTTGATTCATGGTTATTATTTACTGAGGGATGTGCATCCATATTGACCAGTATGTCCAGCTAATCAACATTTTAAATTCAATATAGCCATAATAATAAATCAATAGTCAGTCAATGTCAAATTGTCAATACATTGCTTTCCATCTTGCATAATTAGTGCAGTTGTTTAGAGTTTTAAACTACTCATTGACTAGATAAGTGTCTTGTTTTAAAAGTATGTATAATGTGTACTTTGATGAGGAGTGCCATCATTCACGCCCATATATTGTACAGTAGCCTATGTCTGGTCTCCACATATATTTCTGCTTGAAAAATGCGCGTTTCATTTCGTGCACGCGCACATGAACGCATAATACACTCGCGTGACGCGGTTATCTTTTCCGAGCTGCAGTAAACAAACACTGTTGCACTTTGTCGTTTATCAAAAACAAACGTAATAAATAATTGTATTTTACTCTCACTTTTGTCAGGCACAAAGTGATGCAAGAGATGCACTGCCTGCCCAGCTTATATCAATACCGAAAAAACACAATAGAAATGCACATAAACTTAACTTTACTTTGCTGAAACTTGGAGAGGAGAGAACACAAGTTTACCTTATTGTTGTTCTTGCAATTCACTCTCATGTTTTTTCTTCCCTCGTTTCGTCACGAGAAGGATAGTTTCGCTTCTTTTTGTCATGGATGTTGTAAACATTAATTGACACGCTATGACACGAGGGGAAGGCGGAGCCTTGAGTAATTTGCGGGGCCCTACGCAGCTTGCGTAGTGAGCGTATAGGGCGGATCGACTCTGCGTGAGAGCTAGATCTATTACACTAAAGTCAAAATACTCACTACTCACACACTAGAGCGTCTATTTCACTCTGAGCCCTGAGCCCTGAGTTTTTTTGTTTTTTTTTCCGGCCGCTGAGAGTTGACGAATGTTCAGAAGAGAAGTTAGTTCTGAGAAACACTAGCAGCATTTGCTTACAGATAAATTTGATGACCAAACCAAAGTTACTATGACCACCGAAGATTGCATGTCTGGTGCCTTCTACGCAAACGCCAAGGCAGCCAACCTGAGGTCGGAGCTCCGCTCCATAGAGGTCCTCCTGGATGATGTTCTCCGGCGACAGTCTTTACTCCTCTCACGGGTGGATTCATTACATCCAGTTTCTAAACCCGGCGCCATGGATGATGCCGCCAAGGTCCCCGCCAGTGTCGTTACTGTGACTGACCCACTGAACATCTGGACAATAGTCGGAGCGAAGGATGGCCAACGGGATTCTCTTCCCATTTTGTCTCCGGATGATGACGAGAGCCTCCTCACTCTTTCAAACTTTTATGCACCGCTGGAGGCATTTCAAGGAGCTGGTCTGGAGGTCGAGTCTGAGGCTACGAACTCCCCGTCATACTCTACAGAAAAACAGCCTGCTGTAACCATTATATCTACAGCCCCGGCCGCGCAGTCGATTGCCGGGCGTTTGAGGCCGGGCAAAACTTCCATCCACAAGTCGAGAAAGCGGTCCACCTCTCCCATGCTTGTAGAAAGATGTGAAAAGCGCCGTCGTTGCCTCTCTTCCTCTGAAGTTAGTGGTGACATCGGCTGTGCTTTACCGGTGTTTCCACCTGCGACAGATGCTAAGTCAGGCTCCTTTGCGTCGAGTGATGACGTCATATACTTGGCGTCCTTTTCTCGACTTTCTGACGTTGCGACAACTGCTGGCACTGAGCCAGCAATGCCCCCTGGCTTTCGGGAGCCTCAGTCTTCTGTCACACATATAATTCACCAGAATCTCTCTTCCTGTATGTATAACGACACCTCATTGCCACAAGTCCTCCTGCTTGGTGACTCTTCTATCAAGGGAAATAAACTTCCAGCTTGTATCACTTATTGTCTGTCTAATGGTAAGATTTGTGATTTCATCAAGCTTCTGCCTAAACTTCTTCACTCACATACATCTGTCAAAATAGTCATTATACATACCGGGACTAATGAGATAATGGACAGGCAATCAGCCAGACTGCATTTAGACCTTGAGGAACTATGTTTTCAAATTGAATCCTTGGGAAAGCGCTGCATTCTATCTGGTCCTCTCCCCTCTCCTTCTATGGGCTCTGAATATTTTAGTCGTCTTTATGGACTGCATCAATGGTTATGCCACTTTTGTCTAGCTGCTGGCTTTAATTTTATTCCTAACTTTGACTCTTTTTGGACTAGGCATGACCTTTTTAATGCTGACAGATTTCACCTAAATATGGGAGGGACCACGCTGCTCACCTCCAATCTAGTGAACTATATAGCCTTTGGTATTGACTGACATAATGCTCAGCCTGACCCTCCTCCAGTTGGTCCTTGTTCTACCCAATATAGTAATTATGAGGGTCCTGCTGAACTGTCCCCCTGCATAGATCTATGTATGACCCCGGTATACCTGCATACTCCTATCATGTCTTTACAGGCTCCTATCACCGTGCAAATTGGTTCCAAAATAGCCAAGTGGAATAGACCTAAATGCAACTTGGCTCGCAGACTTAACCCATCTAATCTACTTGCTATTCCTAAGAAATCATCTGTCCCTGTGGAAAAAAAAACATTTCTCTAACAGTAAAACTTGCTTTGCTAAATATTAGGTCACTCATAAAAAAGTATTTTTTAATTAACGATCTTATCTCCACATATAAACTTGATTTTTTACTTTTAACTGAAACATGCACTGTAAAAAATATTTTAGCAATTTAGTTATTTCAACTTATTTTTTAAACTAGATTGTCCAGACAACAAGAAAATTTAAGTTTTCTTGTCCTCAACTTATCGAAATAAGTTAGTTAAACTAAAATAAACCCATGCAAAAAGATAACTCAAAATAATGAGTTAACTTTTTTTACAGTGTGGCTTGACTCAGTAAACTATAATACTACTCTTATTGAATCTTCTCCCTCCGACTATAACTTCATAAGTGTCAACCGTGAAAATAGATGTGGGGGAGGAATAGCTAAAATTTTTAAAACTTCTTTTCAGTGTCAGCAGTCATTCTTTGGTGACTATGCTTCTTTTGAATATCTTTGTGCTGTTCTTAAAAGTTGTCCAAAAATCTTGCTGTTAACTGTAAATAGACCTCCTATTTTATCAGTTGCAGTCTTTCTTGAAGATTTCTGTGAATTGCTCTCTGAAATCTGTGTTCACTTTGACAGCATTGTTATATCAGGTGATTTCAACATCCATGTATATAACCCTGAAAACCCGCATGCAAGAGACTTTCTGGCCCTGATTGATGCCTTCAATCTGACACAACATATACAGGGCCCCACTCACTCTCAGGGCCATACACTTGATCTTATCATCACAAAAGGTGTAACTGTCTCTACATCTGTTGTGGATTTAGCCTTATCTGATCACTGTTGTATTTTCTTTGAAACCTGCTTGTCTCCCTATCGTCAGAATAACTCTATTATGATCAGAAAGAGAGCTATACATGACAAAACTTGTGTACTTTTTGAGCAAGCACTCTTTGAGTCCAAAAGCTCATTCCCAAAGACTGCTGATAACTTGTTGGAAGATTTTAATTTAAGAATGACAAATATAATGGATGACATTGCTCCTTTAAAATTGAAAAAATCCACTGGAAAACAGAAAGCATCATGGATGAATGACCCATTAGTTAAACTGCAAAATAAAGAATGTAGGAGAACAGAAAGGAAATGGTGTAAATCCAAACTTAATTCAGACTATCTGATCCATAAAGGGACACTTCACGAATACAATTCTGTAATTTGTAAAGCAAGACAATTTTATTTCTCCACTATTATCAACAGCAAAGCAAATAACACCCGTGCGCTATTCTCTACCATTGAGAAGCTAACAAATCCCTCCCCTCATCTGGCTCCTGAACTACTCTCAGTTGAAAAGTGCAATGAATTTGCCTCTTTTTTTTTAAGAGCAAAGTAGAGAAGACATTACATCTCATATACGTCGCATAGCATCTCTCACTTTGAATCACCAATTAGTCTGAGAGATGAGCTCACCACTCTTTCAAATTTCAGCCCTGTTGACCTTGACACTCTTGAAAAGACTGTACAAAGTATACGTTCCTCCACATCTGAGTTGGACACTTTACCCACTAGCTTTTTTAAATCTGTGCTTCATCTAATAGCAACTGATGTCCTTTTAATAATTAATACTTCTCTACTGAGCGGCATATTTCCTAAGTCCCTTAAAATAGCCGTTGTAAAACCTGGATGGGTCTGTCCTTAACAACTACAGACCCATATCAAATCTATCTTTCATCTGTAAAATAATTGAAAATAAATTTTTAATCAAGTGTCTGCTTTTCTAACCTCAAATTCCTGTTTTGATCTCTACCAGTCAGGTTTTAGAAAATACCATAGCACTGAAACAGCCCTGGTTAAAGTATTCAACGATATTCTGCTAAATAATGACGCTGGAAAAACCACTGTTCTTATGCTGTTGGACCTCAGTGCGGCGTTCGACACTGTTGACCACAGCATATACTAGTAGAAAGACTTGAATGCTGTGTGGGTCTCTCTGGCTCGGTCATCTGCTGGCTAAAGTCTTATTTAGAGCACAGGAGTTTTTATGTGTCTATTGGTCATCATGCCTTAGCTCCTGTGTCTTTAACATGTGGTGTCCCTCAGGGTTCAATCCTTGGCCCTCTTTTGTTTAATTTGTACATGCTCCCGTTTGGCCAAATTATGAAGAACCATTCTATTAGTTACCATAGTTACGCAGATGACACACAGTTATACTTATCCTTGTCTCCAAATTAGTTTGCTCCTCTTGAATCTCTTTATCATTGTCTTAATCAAGTTCAAGACTGGATGTCTAAAAATCTTCTTAAATTAAACGCAGACAAAACTGAAGTAATTATCTTTGGGAAAAAGGATCAGAGACTAAAGACTGCCACACTATTGGGAATGAAAGGTTTTATGGTAGTGGAAACCGTGAAGAACCTCGGGGTCATTATTGACAGTGACCTAAGCTTCAAAAGCCACATGAAGGCAGTCACAAAATCGGCTTTTTATCACTTAAAAAACATTGCAAAGGTTCAAAATTTCATATCACCGGTAGACTTAGAAAAGCTTATTCATGCTTTTATCACCAGTAGGGTGGACTATTGTAATGGTCTTTTCACTGGTCTCCTTAAAGAAACAATACAATCTCTTCAAATTATCCAAAATGCAGCAGCAAGGCTATTGACCAGAACCAAAAGAAAAGATCACATCACACCAATTTTAAAATCTCTTCACTGGTTACCAATGATTTATAGAATTGATTTTAAAGTTCTTTTTCTTGTTTTTAAATCACTAAATGGTCAAAGACCTCTCTATATAGCAGAGATGCTTGAAACATATAGCCCCTCAAGATCACTTAGATCAGCAGGAAAACTCCAACTGGTACAATCCAGCGCTCATACCAAGCAGGGAGAGGCAGCCTTTAGCTGCTATGCGGTCTGTCTTTGGAACCTTCTTCCTTTAGACATTAAGACCTCTCCCACTATCTCCATTTTTAAATCCAGACTTAAAACAAAACTCTTCTACGATGCCTTCTACTAACCCTCCCTTGTACCTGTGGTATGTTAGCCTTTATGTTTGTATCTGTACTGTGTTTTTTTTTTTTTTTTTTTTACCATTTGAATTGATTGTGACATTTTATGATTTTATGACGAATTATGATTGTGTAAAGCACATTGGGCTACCATCCTGTGTATGAAATGGGCTATATCAATAAACCTGAACTGAACTGAACTCTCTTAACCTGGCTATATCGCCATGGTAACTTATGCTGCACACCCAACCTGCTTCAGAAGAGGTTATGGTCAGAGTTTATGATTGAAATCGGCTATACAACGCACCGCCCTGTCACAAATCATTTTCCTGATGATAATCCCTATGACCAATATATATTCTCAGCTGAGGGAATAAGTTATATATGCAAACTTGCTGAGCCGTACATTAATGCCACTAAATTAAGTCCTGCAAGTACAGTCCCACAAGCTTCATACACCACGTTGCCATGGGAACCTACATGCATTCAGTTCATGATGCAGATTTTTTCCCCCATTTGCTTCTATTAACACTTTAAATTTTACACAGGATATCATCCACAAACTAAAAGAAAACCGAAGGCTCAGCAACTACAGATCACCAGGGATGATGTTTTATGCTTGGTCCTGATTTGCTGCCATGTCTATTTTACACTTTGCAGCTAATAGAACACCGATTAGAAAAACTGATTAGTCTAATGTATTTTATCACAGATAATATTAAATCAATACAATTCATTTCACTTTGATTTGGCCAAAAACTAAAGTGATTTTCATGTATCCATTATTACTATGGGAAAGTGTCAGACCTAAATGCAATTCTTGAGTATAATGTTTAATCCGGTAGGTCTTAATGCCGGTGTCGTGCCGAAAAGTGATGGTCTGCCGAAAATTTATTGCATTATTTATTGCAATAAGTAGAGGCTTCAATCATTTTGTTGTAAGTAGAATACTGCATTTTATGGGTTGTTTTTGGTAATGTAAGGTAATGTAACATTTAAAGGTATTTTAACAGGTAAAAAGGGCTGGATTGGTTGGTACACAGCAGGTAAAATAATCCAGAGTCATAAGGATAATTGCAAAAGAGATCATGTCTTTATTTTATATATAGCTCAGCAGTAAGTCATGTTATTATAGGCTACAGTCTGTTTTCCAAATACAAACACGTATTCCATCGGCAACAACAGGCTTCTATTATTTCCTATAATCATGTAAATGTCATACCTCACACTCTACACGGTTCCGGTTCCGATTGTAAGGGTACGCTGGCGCGTTTTGGCTGCCGCTCCTTTCATCCGTTTTGTTTGTTTTTATTATTTTTATTATTTTATTGATGAGCTTTCATAAAGAGTTTTGGAGCATGTGAAGATTGCCTAGTTTATCGTGAGGAGGATTTACGCTACACCCGTTGGATTACTGCTTCTATGATGTGGAATTACGTCTCACTCTTTGGATTACTGCTTTTATCACTGACTGTTCTTCGCTGGAATCGCCTTTTCTGCTGTCCCTCCCAGGATTTACACCACTGTGAAATCCCGGCTGGTGTGGACTTCTCAAACATGGCCCTAAGGTACACTGTTCGCCAACTGTCGAACCTTAAGGGTAACTTTTATCTGGCGAATGACACATACACTCTTTGCAGTCATGCTGGAATACTACGACCGACGCGTTATATACATCGCTCTTCAAGACGCAGCTTTTCCTTCTCATCTGTTACATCCACTGTTGCATCCTCCGTTGCTTGTCCTGCATTTCTGCGTAAATCTCAAACGCTGTTGGGTAGACCTAGGGGGGTTAATTCCAACAACTTGTCGTTTCCCAAGCGCGAGGTTGCTTCTCTGGTTTCAACTGCTCCCCGTCTGGTAAACTCGGCGCTTTTCAATACACGATCTGTCAATAACAAGGCTGTGATACTATCTGACATTATTACAGAACGTAAACTGGATCTTGTGTGTTTAACTGAAACTTGGCACAAAGAGTCAGATGGTGTTCTCTTTAATGAACTTACTCCTGCTGGATATGGCTTATTTGATCTCCCGCGTTCCTCTGGAAGAGGTGGGGGCATTATTGTGCTATATAATAACCAACTCAGCTTGAGTCCTGTGGTTGTTCCACAGTTTAACTCATTTGAATGTCTTGTTTTGAGTGTACCTGCCCACATTTCCACTGCCATAGCTACAGTCTACAGGCCTCCGAAGAAAAATAAAGACTTTATATCTGAATTTGCAGATATGTTGTCCTTGCTATGCCTCAAATTTGAGAGAACTTTAATCTTGGGGGACTTTAACATCCATATGGACAAAAAAGATTCTATAACAACAAAAGAGTTTTTATCTCTATTGGAGTGCTTCGATCTGAACCAGCTCGTGGACTGTCCTACACATAATAAAGGCCATACTCTTGATTTGGTGATTTTAAACGGCTCATTTGTGTCACAGTTGTACACTTCTGACTTGGGGCTGTCTGATCATCTGTCTATCTTTTTTAATATGGAACTGCCTGATATAAACACTACCTCTTCTCGCATTATTAACTATCGCAAATGGAGATTGATTGAACCCTCTGATTTCTCAGATTTTATTGGTTCTTCCTTGAGCGCATTTTCTTCATCTGATGCCCTGGAGGACAAAGTTCTCATGTTAAATTCTGTTCTCTCATCTGGCCTGGACTTATTTGCGCCTTTGAAATCACGTCTGGTTTCCTTTGGGCGACCCTCTCCTTGGTACAATGAAAACCTGCGTGCTATGAAGACATCCTGTCGTACAATGGAGCGTAGGTGGCGTATGTCTGGCTTGACTGTCTTTTACCAGGCTTGGAAAGATCAATTACTTGAATATAAGACCCAAATTGCATCGGCCAGGTCTGCTTATTTTGCACAGATAATTGATAACAATCAGAACCACCCAAGACAATTGTTCAACTCTATTAACAAACTCCTTAAATGTAACAGTCATTCAACTGCTCCAGCTTCGACTCACCTCTGTAATAGGTTTCTTAATTTTTTTGGCTCAAAGATTGAAAACCTCCGTAAATGTATCATTTCTACTCTTCCTTCACCTTTTTCTCTCACAATCACTCCTGAATTTTCTGGTACTCCTCTATCAAATTTTTCCATATTGGACCTTCAGTCTCTTTGTAATGAGGTTTCAAAAATGAAAGCTGCCACTTCCATAGTTGATCCTGTACCAACTTGTCTGTTCCAATCATGTTTTGCTAGTTTATGTCCTATTGTACTGAATATTGTTAATGATTCTCTGTGCACTGGTGTGGTGCCAACAACATTTAAAACTGCTGCTTTGACTCCTGTACCAAAAAAAAAAGACACAAACGTTGACAATCTAAATAATTTCCGCCCCATTTCCAATCTTCCTTTTCTTGCCAAACTTTTAGAGCGAATTGTTGCTATTCAATTGCACTTCCATCTAGCTGCAAATAATCTCTATGAGCCCCTTCAATCAGGATTCCGTAAACTACACAGCACTGAGACAGCATTAGTTAAGGTTACTAATGACTTGTTAATCGCTTCTGATTCCGGCAGTCTCTCTATTTTTATTCTTCTTGATCTTAGTGCCGCTTTCGACACTGTTGATCATAATATTTTATTTGCTCGGTTAGAATCTGTTTTTGGTGTTTCTGATACTGCACTAAGCTGGTTTAAGTCCTATCTTTCTGATAGAAAGCAGTTTGTTGCTATGGGTGGTTTCAGGTCTGTTATTGGTGTAGTGCATTCTGGTGTCCCTCAAGGTTCTATCCTGGGCCCTATACTTTTTAACATATACGTTTATCCTCTTGGCCAACTTTTAAAATCACTTGGACTCAGTTTTCACTTTTATGCAGATGACACCCAGGTTTATATACATTCAAAACCTGATGTAGATGTGGCTGTGTCTCATCTTTCCTTTTGTATTTCTGAGATAAAAGAATGGATGTCAAGAAATTTTTTATGCCTGAACAGTGACAAGACGGAGGTAATGCTCATTGGTTCACCTCACCAGCTACGGAAGGCTGGTTCCCCCACTTTTAGTGTAGAAGGTTCTACACTTCAATTTCAGACTAAATAAAAAAATCTGGGGGTGATATTTGATAATAATTTGACATTTGTTCCTCATGTTCAGAGCACTGTCAGGACATCATTCTTTCATCTCAAAAATATAGCCAGATTGCGTCCCATGTTGTCTCTCCCAGTGGCTGAAAAGCTAATCAACATCTTTGTATTTTCTCGTATCGATTACTGTAATGCTTTGTTAGCTGGGGTTTCAAAAGCTACCCTTAACAAACTACAGTTGGTACAAAATTCTGCCGCTCGAATTCTGTCTGGAAACAGGACAAGGGATCACATTACTCCGGTACTGGAATCTTTACACTGGCTCCCTGTCAGATTCCGTATTGATTTTAAAATCTTAATGCTTACTTATAAGGCCTTGCATGGACTGACACCTCAGTATCTAACTGAACTTTTAACACTCTACACACCAGCACGTGATCTCCGTTCTTCGGAAGCTGGCCTCTTAATTGTTCCGCATACCCGACTAAAATCGATGGGTGATAGGGCCTTTTCGTCAAATGCTCCAAAACTCTGGAATTCCCTGCCTATTGAGATTAGGCAAGCAGAATCACTTAGTGTTTTTAAATCATCACTTAAAACTTATTTGTTTAGGGTAGCTTTTAGATAATTGTATTACTAATGCATTGTTTGTTTAATTGTATGTTTTATTATGTTTTTATATTTGTGAAGCGCTTTGAGATACTTTTTATAGGCGCTATATAAAATAAAGTTTATTATTATATTATTATTATTATTATACCTGATTAAGCTATAAACTGCAAACTAGGCTATAACCCAAAGGCTATAGTGTTCAATGGGAGCACAATGTGAGCGTTAAATTTAAAAAGAAAAACATTGTGGCATGAGAAGCTTAAGCAGCGGTGAAAGGTGACTGTTGCACAACTGGAGTTATCGTTAAAGCTTTTATAATTCAATATAATATATCTAATAACCTGGATACTTGTTTAAATACGTGACCATTTTTTGAAGGTTTGTGTGAAAGCTGTTTGACCTTGTACCGTTTATAGTAACGCTGAAGATTTGGATTGAAGCTTGTAAGTTAGGAGTGATATTAAGATTAAAAGGAATAGTTGACTCAAAAATTAAAATGTCATCATTTATTCACACACTTCTGAGATGACAGCCTCAGTTACCCATCAATTTCATTACATCTTTTTTCCTATACAATAAAAGTGAATAGAAAATTAGACCAAAATTATGCCTAAAACCTTCTTTTGTTCCGTGGAGGAAAGTCATACAGGTTGGAAAAAGCACTTTTTATACAAAATGTTCTTTAAGTAATGCAGTGAAGAATCATGGGTAACATTTTACAATAAGTTCTCATTTGTTAACTTTATTTAAAGCATTAACTAACATAAGTCAATGATCAATATATTTGTACAGCATTTATTAACCTTCGTTAATGTTTGTTAATAATAATGTTAGTTCACAGTGAATTAATATTAACAGATACAAATCTAGATTTTAATAATGTATAAGTAAATGTTGAGATTAACAGTACCTAAGATGAATAAATGCTGTAGAAGTATTGTTCATTCTTAGTTCATGTTAACTAATGTTAACAAATGAAACCTTATTGTAAAGTGTTAATGAATTATGTAACAGAAAAAGCCTCACAGTGAACAATACAAATTGTATGGTTTGTATAAAAACTGTTTGTTAGTCTAAAAGCCATTTACATGTCTATTTACATGTGTTGGATTAGTCCGAGAACAGATAATGATCAGTCATTGCATTAATCGCTAGATTAGTCAATTATTTAAATAATCGTTAGTTGCAGCCCTAGTTAAGAGATCAAGCAATAATAACAAAGACACATTTACATAACATTCTTAAAGGTACAGGCCTTTTCTGCTTTTGGTGCAAAAAAACCCTTGCACAACATTATCAGTAGACCTAAGGGATTTTTGTGTTATAATTTTCATATAATTTCAATTTTATATTTTTATTTATTTATTTTTTTGCTGAAGTCTTTTTACGTATTTCAGTCCGTCAGTGTTGTCCTCTCCTGCTCTCTTTTTGATGTCTTCCAATTTTTTTGCTTTTTCAGGCTCATTTATTTCCTTCAACTTCTCAATCAGAACATCAATGTGCAGAAGTGTGAGCAGAGAATCAGTGTTGAGTGCGATCATCTCCAGAGTTTCCACACAGTAATAAGCTTCATCTAACAGCTTTTTTTTCTCTTTCTGTAGTTCTTGCAGTTCTTCTTCCAGCTTCTTGACCAGAGACACACCATCCCCAATCTTCCCATCATATTCTTTCTTTAATTTTTCATATGTCTTCTTCTCCTTCTTTGTCTTTGCTACATATATTTTTGCTTCTTTGACGTGTTTGCTGTAGTGGCATTTCTTTGTGCACACTGTACAGTGATCATATTTCATCACTTCACACCATGAGAGAGCAATGGCCCACCAGCATCCTGGATAGTGACAGTTCTCCTCACAGACGGTGCAGCACATCGCCTTTTTGGTGAAGTGCCCAGATTTTCTAGTTATGGGAATCTTCTCCTTATATGAAACTTCAGCTTCATACTCAAAGTCATTATTGTCCTCTACATATTTCCTGTTCTTCTCCAGAGCCGCTTGAGTCTGTTTCAGCTCATTTTGCGTTTGTTCCATCACTTGAACACGTAGTTGTAGATTGGAGACATTTGCTTCCAACTGCTTCCGTTTATTTAAAACCTCTTGAGTCATCTGCAAGGTTTTTGGTTTCATGGTTTCAAGAAACTTTAAAAATTCCATCATTCCACTATGACTGAGATTCCATGATTTTTCCTGCATTTTTTCATATTCTTCCCCAAAGTCTTCTGATTGACAGTTATCAAAAAGGAAATACACTGGCTTTTTCTTGTCATTCACTGCACACTTGACTTTAGCCTCTTTAACAGCCTTCAGGGCATCTTTAGGATGCATTCCATTTGAGTGTGTGAAGAGCAAAACAATATTTTCATCAATATCTCTCCCAAATAAGGACAGAACTGCATCAAAAATATATTTCTGTCTTTCAGAGAGTTGATTTTGTGTTGCTTTAATCACCAGACACACTGCATCTATTTCATGGATCCCTCCTGCAGATTTACTTAGGCTATGTAAACTTATGGCAATCTTTTTATCAAGTTCAACTCCTCTAGTTTCTCCATATCCTGGTGTGTCGATGATTGTTAGATCAGTTTGACTCTCATGTAGATAAAAGCCATAAACAGTGACGCTGGAGGTCTGACTGTGCACCGATTTTTGGTTACTCTGATCATCTGTGATCTCAAACCAAACCTTGTCTTCTCTCTTTACACCAATGATGTAGTTTACTATAGTATTGATCAGGGTTGTTTTTCCTGTTCCTGTTTCTCCAACCATCAGAATGGTTTTATGGGGTTTGTTTGAGTCTCTCTCCCCAAAGGTCATTTTTCTGTATGGTTTAGATGGATCCAAATCATGTGTAATCAGTTTTAGACGATATCGAGCAGGATTTCTGTCTTCAATTGTGGAGCATTTCTCAATGAGTTCATTAATTTTGCACAACTCTTTGTCTAAACTCGCCATGTTATTCCTGTAATGTCAAACACAGAACAAAATTACAACACAGATTGCATTGATCATGTGTTGATGAAGTATGTGTGATGGTTTGCTTGGCTACAGTTAAGTTTAGTAAGGACCACTAAACTCATTTTACGTTACAAATGATGCAAATGATACAAATGACCATCACTACTACATATGATAAAAAAACTGAAGTGCACAAACTACTAACATATACGTAAGATGTTAGATTAATCTTAAAAATGTGGAGAGATCTTGACAGTAAAATGCAACAATTCAGTTTTAATATGGATGTACTACTTACTGTGAAGCTTCCTTGTTCAACTGACTTGAAACACTTGCAGACAAATAGATCAACAGGTGTTTTTATGCTTAAGGCAACACCTTTTTTATGGCCATGTGATTTAGAGGAACATAGGCCATTTTTGCACATGAACACATCATGGTAGAGATAAAGGTAGCACAAGAGTTCAAAGTTTATTTGGAATTTGCAAAACAATCTGATTCCTATAATAGAAAAATTTCTGAAGAGACTCAATCTCTTATATGATGAAAAGATTTAAAGGGGTCATGAACTGAGAAATCAAATTTTCCTTGAGCTTTATCCATATAATAGGTCATCATACTATAAGAAAATCCTGTACGTTTCGGAACTGAAAACTTCCTTGCTATTCCAAAAACAATTTTTATCAAGTTTTACCAAGCCCAGTGAACGACTCGTCCTGGAATGTAAGGTAAGGTAAGGAAAGATACTTTATTGTCCCAGAGGGAAATTGGTCTTGGGCTCAAAAGTACAGCCACTGCATCACATAAAGCATATAAGAAAAACATATAATAAAATAACACAACACAATAACACACATTAGAGAGAGAGAAAAAAAACTACTTACTGTTATTTAATAATTTAATTGCAGAAGGAATTAACACATTTTTAAACGGGTTAAATCTGCACCTTGGCATTCTTAATCTCCTTCCCGATGGCAACATTTCAAACTCGCAGGTCAGGGTGTGTGTTGTATCATGTAGAATCTTATATGCCTCCCTCAGCATAGATTTTTCGCACAAGGTTTGGAGATAAACAAAATTTCTATTCTGCCCATGATCTTCATTGCAGTTTGAATAAGACGTCCAAGCCTGGATTTCAACTGACAGTCAAATTACCATACCAAAGGTGTATTCCGTATCCAATCACATCCTCTAATACAGCTTAATAAAACAACATCATAAATTTACTACTGACCCCATAAAGTCTGAGCCTTCTCAGAAAATACAATCTTTGTTGTAACCAAGTGCACAAATTGTCAACATGGCAACTTATTGACCTTAACCTGTTGGATTCTGTCCGTTAAAAAAGAAAAGTACCATTTTATAATTAAAGGATTTACATCCATCTGTTTCAATTTCTCCAGTAATAAATATGGTTGTAAAGTGTTAAAAGCTGAACTAAAATCAATAAAAAGAAGACGTGCATATGTCTTTGAGTCCTTCATATGTTTACAGACTAAATGGGTAATATATCCTGCATCATTCTTACTCCTGCCCTGTCTAAGCAAACTGCCATTGATCTAATTTTGAGGTTACTTCACTTTTTAATAAAGACACAATGTATTTCTCAAAACATTTCATTACAATTGATGTTAGTGCTACAGGTCTATAATCATTATTCTCAGATGGATGGGCCTTTTTTGAAATTGGAGTGATCACAGATCTTTTCCAGAGTGCAGGGACTCTAGTGAACGCTGAAAGAGTGTACACCACACTGGAGTAAGTTCTACAGCACAAGTTTTCAAAAGGCGTGTAGAAATCCCATCAGGTCCTTTCGATTTTTTTGTGCATAACTGATGAAACAGTAATTGCTCCTTGGAACTATCTACCTCTAATCTAGTGCCCATATAATCTGTCAGAGAGCCTTTAACACATTTACGAAATCATAAGTTTGGAACCGAAGATAAAAGTCATTCAGTTCATTAGCCTTATGTAAATCATCAATTGTACATGTGGTATAGGCCTACTTGGTTTCATATTAGTAACAGCCTTCATTGTGTTCCATAATTGTTTCGAATTTGAAGTGGAAAACTGATGCTCAATAAAATCCTTCTGACGGTCCCTTGCTTCCTTTAGCTGAAGATTAAGCTGTTTTTGTATAATTTTCAGCCCAGCATAATCTTTGTTTATAAACACAACCTTTTTCCTGTTAATACAGTTCTTAAGTTCTTTAGTTATATAAGATTTGTTATTTGGATATATGATAACATTCTTTTTAGTGACTACATTGTCCACACAAAAATGTATGTAGTCCATTAATCCTCCTTTGCCTTCTATTGCGTTCAGGTTGCAACCGCAGGCAAACAGGCAGATTCAATGGAGGTAATCCCGCATGCCAAAGTGCCAGCAAGGCGTCTTGGGTATAACCAAAGTCCTTTTAGGCAAGTCATGCCACTCGGCCACCATCTTGGCAACCCCTCCGGGCAGCTGTTTCGGACTAACAAGACCAGGCTCCTATCTAAATGAATGGGCAGAGTGTCAGAACTGCACTTTCACTGGTGCTCCATTTACCATTTAACATTCAATATCCATATCATTAAAGACATCCCAGTCTGTGCAAAAGAAACATCCTTTAAGTTTTTCTATGTCGTCTTCCGACCATACAGTTACTTCCTTCACATATGGTTTACTACATTTTAACATAGTCCTATATGTAGGAATTAGATGGATGGTGTTGTGGTCAGAGTTGGCCAGTGGTGGTTTCGATCTGGCCTTGTAAGCCTTTTTTTTATGTTTCCATAGCACTTGTCTAGGGTTCTGTCCTTCCGTGTTCCACATTTTATATATTGTTCAAACCAGTGGTGTGGTTAAAATCGCCTAAAATAAATTCATAGGCCACACAAACAACGACGATACCAAACTCCCTCGGTAGATAAAATGGTCTCATTTTCAGACATAAAACTTAAACATCGGGGCAGCAGATTTTGTCTTTGATTGTGTACTGTTTACAACAGTCATCATTACTCACATACACAGACAAGCACCGCCTCTGTTTTTCCCCGATTGCACACCTCTGTCCGCCCACTCAAGCGAGAATCCTTCCAGGTCCAAAGCAGCGTCAGGAATATCCCGGTGCAGCCATGTTTCCATGAACACCATCAAACTTGAAGTGCGATTCTCAAAGCATGCTTTGGAGTTTGCTCAAAGTTCCTCCTTTGCCTTCTATTGCGTTCAGGTTGCAACCTCAGGCAAACAGGCAGATTCAACGGAGGTAATCCCGCATGCCAAAGTGCCAGCAAGGCGTCTTGGGTATAACCAAAGTCCTTTTAGGCAAGTCATGCCACTCGGCCACCATCTTGGCAACGCCTCCGGGCAGCTGTTTCGGACTAACAAGACCAGGCTCCTATCTAAATGAATGGGCAGAGAGTCAGAACTGCACTTTCACTGGTCACCGTGACATAAAAACGTCTCGGTTACATATGTAACCCTCGTTCCCCGAGTAGGGAACGGAGACGTTCCGTCGAGTGACGACGATTGGGGTTTCGCTTAGAAGCCTATCACCTTCGAGTATTACAAAACGAGCCAATGGCAAGAAAATGCCATGGGTCTGCGGAATTTGCATAGCGTAACTCCGCCCCATGTTGTGGGTGTATAAGGAAGTACGCTCGCAACACGCAGTTATGTTTTCCTGCTGAGGAACCAAGATTGAACTCAGGCGTTTCCAGCGGTACAGCGGAAGTGGCCATAAGACGGAACATCTCCGTTCCCTACTCGGGGAACGAGGGTTACTTGCGTAAACGAGACGTTCCCCATCGTTGTCACTCCGAGTTCCGTTGAGTGACGACGATTGGGGTTACCAGTCTAATCCCGCCACCTTCACAGCTGTCTTCCAGTGCCCTGTGTAAATCTGAGATCCCTATCGTGAGACTAGCACGGACGAAGGACTCCTATTTAGCACAGGGATACCAAGGTACACTGGGAAGCATATCTCAGCAGAAATATGCAAAACAATGCCCGCCCGAAGGGAGGTCTTACAGTATACACATATGACCCGGAGGGATGCATATGGAAGAACACTGGAGTGTCCAGCCCGAAGGGTGGAATCTTTCAACCCCAGGGGTGGCAAGGTGGCTTGCCGAGGGAAAGACATATGCTCAGAGAGGCTTACAGTGGAAATACACATGTGGGGGTCGCCAGGGGGGAACCATGTACACGGAGGCACTCGGCCGACGCGAAAGCTGCCGCAGGCATAACTCTGGCGTTGACGTCAACAGCGCTGGAGGAACTCAGGGGTTCTCTGGGAAACTCACCTGAGGAGAATATCGCACTGATCCAGTCCGTGGAGTGGAATGGTGAGCAAGCGAAGACACCTGAGCTGATCCTAGCACCGACTGGTTGAAGCGAGTACATGAGAGGATACTGGCTCCACTCAGAGATTATAGAATCTTGCGAATGTGTTGGGTGTCGCCCAGCATGCAGCTCTGCAGATGTCTGTTAGCGAGGCGACATGCGCTAGAGCCCAAGAGGAGGCCACACTCCGGGTGGAGTGTGCCCTCACACCAAGGGGGCACGGAAGGCCTTGCTGCTGGTAAGCCAATGCACTGGCGTCCACTATCCAGTGAGACAACCTTTGCTTCGAGAGAGCCTTTCCCTTCAGCTTCCCACCATAACAGACAAAGAGCTGGTCTGAGGTCCTGAAACCCAGAGAGCACGTACTGGACAGAGCAATGCCAAGGCTGGGTCATGTTTTATAAATAGTTTGGATTGTTCATATTTGCTTTATAATCGTCTTACGTTATTAAGCATTTGATCCCCAGCAATGGATATATGGAGCCACGATTTGAACATGAAGTTGTTTGGGGAACAGCCATGCACGTTTCAGGAGCTGATGAAAGTTTGTCACGTATCTGGGTGCGTGTGCTGGAAGAAGAGACGACGTAGACGAGGCAGCCATGCTGGAGTTTTAGTGAAGCTTAAGAAACTGAGGAATTTGTCCAGTGGAGTAAAATCAGAGCTGGAGGTACGGTTTTCCTGTTTGATACCTGTTTTTCCTGCTACATCGGTAGGCCTACCATCACCTCGGACAACGTGGTGGAGTGGTTCACTCTAATCTGTGTCCTGTGAAACGAACTGGGTCAAAGGAGCTGTGTAATTTCTTCTAATCAGCTTGTTGAGTCGACTACAGTGTAGAGGTCGACCGATAGTGGATTTTACCGATAACGATAGCTGGGTTGGGCCATACTTGCCGATAACCGATTAATCAACCGATAGTTTTTAAAATTGATACTGGATAAAAACAATTATTCATGATATACAGCCTCTGGAACCTTATTGCTTAAACATAACACTCCAAGTAAAACAGTGCTTAACTTTCTTATATAGACCTATATATATATATATATATTTTTTTTTTAAACTGTATGAACCATGAAAACATGCTAAATGAAATAAATATATAAATATGAATAAATATTGAAGTCAATAAGACATTAATTCAAACTGAAACAAAAAGTAATACTCTAACAAATAAAACCAGTTACATTCAAAATGTAACTGTTTAACTGTTACATCCATTTTGTACAGCGTACAAAACTCATCCAATACAAGAAGACGATTACAACAATATTATCAAACTCTGTAAACAATAAATCAACTCTGATTTCATGTAAAATACAATCGAAAACGGAGACGCAAGACGGCAAGTTGTATTTGAATGAAATGAGAGCGTCCGTTGTGATACATGGATGTGCGCTGTTATAATGCGTTATTGATGACGGTAATTATAAGGGAGGAAATCTTGCTTTAAAAATTTTGTCCAGTGTTCAAACAAATTCAAACACTGAAAAGTTTTCATCAGTTCTTTTTGAACACGAATCGAATGCTTTTCTGATTTGTTTATATGTTTCTGTCGGCTGTATGAACTATCAGTTTACTATTTTACGTCCAGCTTTAAATATGCAACTTCGCTGCATAATGAATGCATAAAAGTGACCAGCTGTATAACGTTATAATCTAATACAAATAGATGGTAACAATTGTGACATTAAACATTCGGTTCTTCGGACTTAGGTTTGTTTTTGTCAGTGTTTAACCGCTAGAGGTACTAATGTTAGCGTCCTCTCAGCCTCGAAGGCAAACAAACATGCGTTTCTTTCTCTACTAATGCAGCATAGTCAACAAATGAATCACTTTATAATGATATGACAAAATGTACTGTATGAATACCTTTTCGCTGACGGTGCTTTAAACGCGCATCTGATGTCAGCGCTCTCCACGCAGCGCATGCTCTCAGTGCAGCGTCACACGTCAAAATAAACAACACGAGGCATCAATGATAGTTTTTATTACACCTCTAGAGGCCGCTCGTGTACTGCATGATGCCAGCAGACCCTTCTCAGCTCTCTCGTACTGTGTAATGAATGACAGCGCGCACTTCTCAGCCGCTCCAGCAACGGACGCAACCAGGAAAAACTATCGGTATGGATTTTTGCCGATAACGATAGTTCCACCAATCAACTATCGGTGCCGATTAATCGGCCGACCTCTACTACAGTGCATATGGCCTTGATAAATGCACCATCAGCTGTCAATAAGACACTAATTTTAAATGACTTTTACGTAACATGGTTTGGACTTTTTCTTTTTATTACTGATACTTGGTTAAATGGTGCTGATATGAGCCCTCTTGATGAACTCTTATCCCCTGGGGGTAGTACCTTGAGGACTACTCGTCGAGGTGGAGGTTTGGCTGCAATTGTTAATAATATGACTAAGTGCAAGTTATTACCTGCTGAAAGCTTCAAGAGTTTTGAAGTTCAATTAATGAAGATCGACCTGCCCCTACTGGTGCTTTGTGCCCTGATATATAGGCCTCCTGGATATATCTTGATGAATTTTATGAGTTTTTATGGTTGTTGCTCCTGCAGATAGGATTTTGATCCTGGGCGATTTTAATGTCCATGTTTGTTGACCAAATAATTGTTTTAATTTGGTTGATTTTTTTAATTTATCTAAATGTATCTCTGGACCAACATATGATCATGGTCATATGTTTGATTTGGTGTTTTCTTTGGGGATAAAATTAGAAAACATCTGGGTTGAGGAAGCATCTTTTTCGGACTATGTTTATTAGGTTTAATTTTACTTTCTTAAGAAATGCGTCACATCACCAGCATCCCTTATTTATTTATTTATTTATTTATTTATTAAATTACCATACCAAAGGTGTATTCCGTATCCAATCACATTCTCTAATACAGCTTAATAAAACAACATCAACTCCGCCCCATGTTGTGGGTGTATAAGGAAGTACGCTCGCAACACGCAGTTATGTTTTCCTGCTGAGGAACCAAGATTGAACTCAGGCGTTTCCAGCGGTACAGCGGAAGTGGCCATAAGACGGAACATCTCCGTTCCCTACTCGGGGAACGAGGGTTACTTGCGTAAACGAGACGTTCCCCATCGTTGTCACTCCGAGTTCCGTTGAGTGACGACGATTGGGGTTACCAGTCTAATCCCGCCACCTTCACAGCTGTCTTCCAGTGCCCTGGGTAAATCTGAGATCCCTATTGTGAGACTAGCACGGACGAAGGACTCCTATTTAGCACAGGGATACCAAGGTACACTGGGAAGCATATCTCAGCAGAAATATGCAAAACAATGCCCGCCCGAAGGGAGGTCTTACAGTATACACATATGACCCGGAGGGATGCATATGGAAGAACACTGGAGTGTCCAGCCCGAAGGGTGGAATCTTTCAACCCCAGGGGTGGCAAGGTGGCTTGCCGAGGGAAAGACATATGCTCAGAGAGGCTTACAGTGGAAATACACATGTGGGGGTCGCCAGGGGGGAACCATGTACACGGAGGCACTCAGCCGACGCGAAAGCTGCCGCAGGCATAACTCTGGCGTTGACGTCAACAGCGCTGGAGGAACTCAGGGGTTCTCTGGGAAACTCACCTTAGGAGAATATCGCACAGATCCAGTCCGTGGAGTGGAATGGTGAGCAAGCGAAGACACCTGAGCTGATCCTAGCACCGACTGGTTGAAGCGAGTACATGAGAGGATACTGGCTCCACTCAGAGATTATAGAATCTTGCGAATGTGTTGGGTGTCGCCCAGCATGCAGCTCTGCAGATGTCTGTTAGCGAGGCGACATGCGCTAGAGCCCAAGAGGAGGCCACACTCCGGGTGGAGTGTGCCTTCACACCAAGGGGGCACGGAAGGCCTTGCTGCTGGTAAGCCAAAGCACTGGCGTCCACTATCCAGTGAGACAACCTTTGCTTCGAGAGAGCCTTTCCCTTCAGCTTCCCACCATAACAGACAAAGAGCTGGTCTGAGGTCCTGAAACCCAGAGAGCACGTACTGGACAGAGCAATGCCAAGGCTGGGTCATGTTTTATAAATAGTTTGGATTGTTCATATTTGCTTTATAATCGTCTTACGTTATTAAGCATTTGATCCCCAGCAATGGATATATGGAGCCACGATTTGAACATGAAGTTGTTTGGGGAACAGCCATGCACGTTTCAGGAGCTGATGAAAGTTTGTCACGTATCTGGGTGCGTGTGCTGGAAGAAGAGACGACGTAGGCGAGGCAGCCATGCTGGAGTTTTAGTGAAGCTTAAGAAACTGAGGAATTTGTCCAGTGGAGTAAAATCAGAGCTGGAGGTACGGTTTTCCTGTTTGATACCTGTTTTTCCTGCTACATCGGTAGGCCTACCATCACCTCGGACAACGTGGTGGAGTGGTTCACTCTAATCTGTGTCCTGTGAAACGAACTGGGTCAAAGGAGCTGTGTAATTTCTTCTAATCAGCTTGTTGAGTCGACTACAGTGTAGAGGTCGACCGATAGTGGATTTTACCGATAACGATAGCTGGGTTGGGCCATACTTGCCGATAACCGATTAATCAACCGATAGTTTTTAAAATTGATACTGGATAAAAACAATTATTCATGATATACAGCCTCTGGAACCTTATTGCTTAAACATAACACTCCAAGTAAAACAGTGCTTAACTTTCTTATATAATAGACCTATATATATATATATTTTTTTTTTTTTTAAACTGTATGAACCATGAAAACATGCTAAATGAAATAAATATATAAATATGAATAAATATTGAAGTCAATAAGACATTAATTCAAACTGAAACAAAAAGTAATACTCTAACAAATAAAACCAGTTACATTCAAAATGTAACTGTTTAACTGTTACATCCATTTTGTACAGCGTACAAAACTCATCCAATACAAGAAGACGATTACAACAATATTATCAAACTCTGTAAACAATAAATCAACTCTGATTTCATGTAAAATACAATCGAAAACGGAGACGCAAGACGGCAAGTTGTATTTGAATGAAATGAGAGCGTCCGTTGTGATACATGGATGTGCGCTGTTATAATGCGTTATTGATGACGGTAATTATAAGGGAGGAAATCTTGCTTTAAAAAGTTTGTCCAGTGTTCAAACAAATTCAAACACTGAAAAGTTTTCATCAGTTCTTTTTGAACACGAATCGAATGCTTTTCTGATTTGTTTATATGTTTCTGTCGGCTGTATGAACTATCAGTTTACTATTTTACGTCCAGCTTTAAATATGCAACTTCGCTGCATAATGAATGCATAAAAGTGACCAGATGTATAACGTTATAATCTAATACAAATAGATGGTAACAATTGTGACATTAAACATTCGGTTCTTCGGACTTAGGTTTGTTTTTGTCAGTGTTTAACCGCTAGAGGTACTAATGTTAGCGTCCTCTCAGCCTCGAAGGCAAACAAACATGCGTTTCTTTCTCTACTAATGCAGCATAGTCAACAAATGAATCACTTTATAATGATATGACAAAATGTACTGTATGAATACCTTTTCGCTGTCGGTGCTTTAAACGCGCATCTGATGTCAGCGCTCTCCATGCAGCGCATGCTCTCAGTGCAGCGTCACACGTCAAAATAAACAACACGAGGCATCAGTGATAGTTTTTATTACACTTCTAGAGGCCGCTCGTGTACTGCATGATGCCAGCAGACCCTTCTCAGCTCTCTCGTACTGTGTAATGAATGACAGCGCGCACTTCTCAGCCGCTCCAGCAACGGACGCAACCAGGAAAAACTATCGGTATGGATTTTTGCCGATAACGATAGTTCCACCAATCAACTATCGGTGCCGATTAATCGGCCGACCTCTACTACAGTGCATATGGCCTTGATAAATGCACCATCAGCTGTCAATAAGACACTAATTTTAAATGACTTTTACGTAACATGGTTTGGACTTTTTCTTTTTATTACTGATACTTGGTTAAATGGTGCTGATATGAGCCCTCTTGATGAACTCTTATCCCCTGGGGGTAGTACCTTGAGGACTACTCGTCGAGGTGGAGGTTTGGCTGCAATTGTTAATAATATGACTAAGTGCAAGTTATTACCTGCTGAAAGCTTCAAGAGTTTTGAAGTTCAATTAATGAAGATCGACCTGCCCCTACTGGTGCTTTGTGCCCTGATATATAGGCCTCCTGGATATATCTTGATGAATTTTATGAGTTTTTATGGTTGTTGCTCCTGCAGATAGGATTTTGATCCTGGGCGATTTTAATGTCCATGTTTGTTGACCAAATAATTGTTTTAATTTGGTTGATTTTTTTAATTTATCTAAATGTATCTCTGGACCAACATATGATCATGGTCATATGTTTGATTTGGTGTTTTCTTTGGGGATAAAATTAGAAAACATCTGGGTTGAGGAAGCATCTTTTTCGGACTATGTTTATTAGGTTTAATTTTACTTTCTTAAGAAATGCGTCACATCACCAGCATCCCTTATTTATTTATTTATTTATTTATTTATTAAATTACCATACCAAAGGTGTATTCCGTATCCAATCACATCCTCTAATACAGCTTAATAAAACAACATCATAAATTTACTACTGACCCCATAAAGTCTGAGCCTTCTCAGAAAATACAATCTTTGTTGTAACCAAGTGCACAAATTGTCAACATGGCAACTTATTGACCTTAACCTGTTGGATTCTGTCCGTTAAAAAAGAAAAGTACCATTTTATAATTAAAGGATTTACATCCATCTGTTTCAATTTCTCCAGTAATAAATATGGTTGTAAAGTGTTAAAAGCTGAACTAAAATCAATAAAAAGAAGACGTGCATATGTCTTTGAGTCCTTCATATGTTTACAGACTAAATGGGTAATATATCCTGCATCATTCTTACTCCTGCCCTGTCTAAGCAAACTGCCATTGATCTAATTTTGAGGTTACTTCACTTTTTAAAGACACAATGTATTTCTCAAAACATTTCATTACAATTGATGTTAGTGCTACAGGTCTATAATCATTATTCTCAGATGGATGGGCCTTTTTTGAAATTGGAGTGATCACAGATCTTTTCCAGAGTGCAGGGACTCTAGTGAACGCTGAAAGAGTGTACACCACACTGGAGTAAGTTCTACAGCACAAGTTTTCAAAAGGCGTGTAGAAATCCCATCAGGTCCTTTCGATTTCTTTGTGCATAACTGATGAAACAGTAATTGCACCTTGGAACTATCAACCTCTAATCTAGTGCCCATATAATCTGTCAGAGAGCCTTTAACACATTTACGAAATCATAAGTTTGGAACCGAAGATAAAAGTCATTCAGTTCATTAGCCTTATGTAAATCATCAATTGTACATGTGGTATAGGCCTACTTGGTTTCATATTAGTAACAGCCTTCATTGTGTTCCATAATTGTTTCGAATTTGAAGTGGAAAACTGATGCTCAATAAAATCCTTCTGACGGTCCCTTGCTTCCGTTTGCTGAAGATTAAGCTGTTTTTGTATAATTTTCAGCCCAGCATAATCTTTGTTTATAAACACAACCTTTTTCCTGTTAATACAGTTCTTAAGTTCTTTAGTTATATAAGATTTGTTATTTGGATATATGATAACATTCTTTTTAGTGACTACATTGTCCACACAAAAATGTATGTAGTCCATTAATCCTCCTTTGCCTTCTATTGCGTTCAGGTTGCAACCGCAGGCAAACAGGCAGATTCAATGGAGGTAATCCCGCATGCCAAAGTGCCAGCAAGGCGTCTTGGGTATAACCAAAGTCCTTTTAGGCAAGTCATGCCACTCGGCCACCATCTTGGCAACCCCTCCGGGCAGCTGTTTCGGACTAACAAGACCAGGCTCCTATCTAAATGAATGGGCAGAGTGTCAGAACTGCACTTTCACTGGTGCTCCATTTACCATTTACCATTCAACATCCATATCATTAAAGACATCCCAGTCTGTGCAAAAGAAACATCCTTTAAGTTTTTCTATGACGTCTTCCGACCATACAGTTACTTCCTTCACATATGGTTTACTACATTTTAACATAGTCCTATATGTAGGAATTAGATGGATGGTGTTGTGGTCAGAGTTGGCCAGTGGTGGTTTCGATCTGGCCTTGTAAGCCTTTTTTTATGTTTCCATAGCACTTGTCTAGGGTTCTGTCCTTCCGTGTTCCACATTTTATATATTGTTCAAACCAGTGGTGTGGTTAAAATCGCCTAAAATAAATTCATAGGCCACACAAACAACGACGATACCAAACTCCCTCGGTAGATAAAATGGTCTCATTTTCAGACATAAAACTTAAACATCGGGGCAGCAGATTTTGTCTTTGATTGTGTACTGTTTACAACAGTCATCATTACTCACATACATAGACAAGCACCGCCTCTGTTTTTCCCCGATTGCACACCTCTGTCCGCCCACTCAAGCGAGAATCCTTCCAGGTCCAAAGCAGCGTCAGGAATATCCCGGTGCAGCCATGTTTCCGTGAACACCATCAAACTTGAAGTGCGATTCTCAAAGCATGCTTTGGAGTTTGCTCAAAGTTCCTCCTTTGCCTTCTATTGCGTTCAGGTTGCAACCTCAGGCAAACAGGCAGATTCAACGGAGGTAATCCCGCATGCCAAAGTGCCAGCAAGGCGTCTTGGGTATAACCAAAGTCCTTTTAGGCAAGTCATGCCACTCGGCCACCATCTTGGCAACGCCTCCGGGCAGCTGTTTCGGACTAACAAGACCAGGCTCCTATCTAAATGAATGGGCAGAGAGTCAGAACTGCACTTTCACTGGTCACCGTGACATAAAAACGTCTCGGTTACATATGTAACCCTCGTTCCCCGAGTAGGGAACGAAGACGTTCCGTCGAGTGACGACGATTGGGGTTTCGCTTAGAAGCCTATCACCTTCGGGTATTACAAAACGAGCCAATGGCAAGAAAATGCCATGGGTCTGCGGAATTTGCATAGCGTAACTCCGCCCCATGTTGTGGGTGTATAAGGAAGTACGCTCGCAACACGCAGTTATGTTTTCCTGCTGAGGAACCAAGATTGAACTCAGGCGTTTCCAGCGGTACAGCGGAAGTGGCCATAAGACGGAACATCTCCGTTCCCTACTCGGGGAACGAGGGTTACTTGCGTAAACGAGACGTTCCCCATCGTTGTCACTCCGAGTTCCGTTGAGTGACGACGATTGGGGTTACCAGTCTAATCCCGCCACCTTCACAGCTGTCTTCCAGTGCCCTGTGTAAATCTGAGATCCCTATCGTGAGACTAGCACGGACGAAGGACTCCTATTTAGCACAGGGATACCAAGGTACACTGGGAAGCATATCTCAGCAGAAATATGCAAAACAATGCCCGCCCGAAGGGAGGTCTTACAGTATACACATATGACCCGGAGGGATGCATATGGAAGAACACTGGAGTGTCCAGCCCGAAGGGTGGAATCTTTCAACCCCAGGGGTGGCAAGGTGGCTTGCCGAGGGAAAGACATATGCTCAGAGAGGCTTACAGTGGAAATACACATGTGGGGGTCGCCAGGGGGAAACCATGCACACGGAGGCACTCAGCCGACGCGAAAGCTGCCGCAGGCATAACTCTGGCGTTGACGTCAACAGCGCTGGAGGAACTCAGGGGTTCTCTGGGAAACTCACCTGAGGAGAATATCGCACTGATCCAGTCTGTGGAGTGGAATGGTGAGCAAGCGAAGACACCTGAGCTGATCCTAGCACCGACTAGTTGAAGCGAGTACACGGGAGGATACTGGCTCCACTCAGAGATTATAGAATCTTGCGAATGTGTTGGGTGTCGCCCAGCATGCAGCTCTGCAGATGTCTGTTAGCGAGGCGCCATGCGCTAGAGCCTAAGAGGAGGCCACACTCCGGGTGGAGTGTGCCTTCACACCAAGGGGGCACGGAAGGCCTTGCTGCTGGTAAGCCAAAGCACTGTGCCAAAGCCAAAGCACTATCCAGTGAGACAACCTTTGCTTCGAGAGAGCCTTTCCCTTCAGCTTCCCACCATAACAGACAAAGAGCTGGTCTGAGGTCCTGAAACCCAGAGAGCACGTACTGGACAGAGCAATGCCAAGGCTGGGTCATGTTTTATAAATAGTTTGGATTGTTCATATTTGCTTTATAATCGTCTTACGTTATTAAGCATTTCTTCTTTTTTTTATATATATTTATATAGCGCTTTTCACAATACAGATTGTATCAAAGCAGCTTCACAGTATCAATCAAAACAACTTAACAATGTTTGTTTATTACTGGAAAAAAGACATCCACGTTTGGTAGAGCTGATCAATGGTATTAATGATTGGTTATTTAATTTGAATATCCCCAACTGAGCAAGCCAAAGGCAACAGTGGCAAGGAACCGAAAAACTCCATCAAGTGACCTAATGGTGTCCTAAAACTCCATCAGGTGACCCAATGGAGAAGAAAAACAATCGGGGGCCAGTTCTCCTCTGGCGTTTATGAACTAGAGGCTATTCCAGAGCTTCCAGAGCTTGCTCTCCCTCCTTTGGTGGGTCTGGATATCCTAGGAATGACCAGAAGCCTCGAATTTAGTGATCTTAAAGAGCGCGATGGATTGTAGGGCGATAGAAGATCCGTTAAATAGACTGGAGCTAAACCATTTAGAGCTTTATAAGTCAGAAGCAATACCTTGTAATTAATACGGAACTTTATAGGTAACCAATGAAGTGATGATAAAATCGGTGTTATATGATCATATTTTCTTGATCTAGTAAGAACTCTAGTGGCTGCATTTTGGACTAACTGTAGCTTGTTTATTGAAGATGCAGGACAACCAGCTAATAAAGCATTACAGTAATCTAGTCTCGAGGTCATGAATGCATGAACTAACTTTTCTGCATCAGAGACTGATAGCATATTACGTAGCTTAGCAATGTTTCTAAGGTGGAAAAAGATACATTTTGATACATTTTTTATAAGTTCCCCTTAGGGTGAAGTAAATGTGACAAAAACAAAAAAGAAGAAATGTTTTTTAGATTGTATTATTTCATCCAGGGACAAGAAAAGTACCATAGTTAAAGAATCACCCAATTGCGTATTACGTGAGTCACGAACGCACATCACAGAACAGAGCAAGTCTAGGATATCCAGACCCACCAAAGGAGGGAGAGCATTTTCACATTTAGCTCCGAAGCTCTGGAATAGCCTTCCTGATATTGTTCGTTGCTCAGACTCGCTCTCCCAGTTTAAAACTAGACTAAAGACGCATCTATTTAGCCAGGCATTCATATAATTTTTTTATCTTACAGTTACTGTAAATCCGGCCTCTAGTTCATAAACGCCAGAGGAGAACTGGCCCCCGACTGAGCCTGGGTTCTCCCAAGGTTTTTTTATTTTAGTTTTAGGACACCATTAGGTCACTTGATGGAGTTTTTCGGTTCCTTGCCACTGTTGCCTTTGGCTTGCTCAGTTGGGGATATTCAAATTAAATAACCAATCATTAATACCATTGATCAGCTCTACCAAACGTGGATGTCTTTTTTCCAATAATAAACAAACATTGTTAAGTTGTTTTGATTGATACTGTGAAGCTGGTTTGATACAATCTGTATTGTGAAAAGCGCTATATAAATATATTTGACTTGACTTGACTTGACGTCAGGGAAAGCAGTTGGATGCAGTTTATTTGCAGCATATGCAGCCCGCCAAAGCTTTATTTGATCGGTGAGTGATGTAGATGAGTGTGACAGCCTGTCACTGAAAGAACGAGCAGAGAGAGAGAGAGAGAGAGAGAGAGAGAGAGAGAGAGAGAGAGAGAGAGAGAGAGAGAGAGAGAGAGAGAGAGAGAGAGAGAGAGAGAGAGAGAGTGAGTGAGTGAGTGAGTGAGTGAGTGAGTGAGTGAGTGAGTGAGTGAGTGCGTGAGTGCGTGAGTGCCACGGCCGCGTGCGCCTTCAAACTGTCTTGCTCTCTCTCTCTCTCTCCCTCCCTCGCGCATATGAATCAAAATCAATTGAGAATTGACACGATGGTAAAAGATCGGAAGATCGAAGTTTCACGTGGTGGAGCATTGTGTGATACAATGATTTGTCAAACATGTGATACAAAATGATTAACGTTAATAATCTATGCATAAGCAGCACTGACGTTAGCCAATCATAACAGTGGGCGTTAACACTGAACTCTTAAAGGGGAAACACCTCCAAAACAGACTGTTTGATTCAGAGGATGAGAAATAGGGTGGGAAAAGGTCATAAATCACTACATTTTAAAAGTTTTTTTGTACAAAAAACTATAGTAATACTATAATTGCACCTAAGGGAACATAATAAACAACAAAAAAAAACATGTCATGACCCCTTTAATGATTTACCGGAGAACGCGCTTCATGAGGCACACACGCGCATGGTCTCTCGCTCTTTCCCTCTCCGCCGTGCGCGCACTACAAGGTTTGGAGCACAGTCTCTTCTGTCTCACATGCGCGCTCTTGCTCGCTCGCTCTAGATTCTGGGAGATTTGTGGGCATCAGGGAGCCGCTATCAATATGCAGGATACTCACGGAAATTCCGGGAGACTTGGGATGTCTGCAATATTAAATTACTGAAAGAAAGAGTTCCACTTTGTAGTGTATTCTTGTAGTTTTAATAGGTTTCAAAGTAACTTGAAAGTAAAGTAATTAGTAATCTGATTACTTTTTACATGCAGTAATCAGTAATGTAATCAAATTACAAGTTTAAAGTAGTAATTAGTCATTTATAATGGATTACTTTTTTTGAGTAACTTACCCAACACTGATTACGACACGGCATTGATTACAGCTTTTGTTCACACAGCGCGCATTCCGGGACTGAACAAGCCAATGTTACTAGGTCCCCAACCCGGCATCCATCCCGGCATCAATCCCGGGTCGTGTCTGCGTTCACACAGAAGGCGTTCTAGCAATTTCCCGGGATCAACGCGTTGTGTGAAAGGGGCTATACAGTGACTGATTACTGCACACCTGATCCTTACCACCAGACTATTTAAACCCTGCTTGTTCATGCGTTGTGCGTCATGAAGCACGTATGAAATCAGTCCAATGGCGAGACGGAACGTCATAGGCGGGTGACGTCATCGACCAGGAAACTATAAAGCACCCCAAAATCACAGCCGCAACAGCTTCTGTTGTCTTCAGCAAGCGCTCTGTGTGTGAATCATTGTCCGGTGTTTTTGTCTGTCTTTAGTTTCACTAGGCAGGAGTTTTCACATATAAAAAAAAAATTATATATATATTCACTATGGTGAGCGAACAGCTATATAGAAAGTGTGTTCCTCTCTATACTCTCTATATTACGGGTGGGGATACACACCAACTATGTGTTGTTTGTTTGGGAGTGTAGCATGCCCAGTCAGTTCTCGAGGGGGCTGATTGTGAGAGTTGTGAGCGTTTCTCAGTAAAAATAAGAGAAAAAATAGGACGCTTCACTCCAGCCGGGCACTCTTTGAGGAGAGTGGTTCGGCTCACGCTCCCCGCGGTTCGGGTCCCGCTTCTGCCGAGGCAGAGTGGCGACGTCAATCGTGCTTTGGGGATCACGTATGGATCTGACAGCGGGGTTCGAGACGGGCTTCCCCCTATCTCAGCCTTTTCCTGCCAGATCCAGTGCCTCAGTTCAGGGTTGGAAGCATGCTCTGCGGTTTCTTCTGCCCAGGCTCTGTCCTCAATATTGCAACTATCCAGTTCTGAGGAGCTGGATGTTGTTGGTATTAAAATATAATAATATATAATAAATAAATTATTATTATATAAATAAAAAATGATAAAATATGGCGATAATGATATGGGGATAATGACCAGACGCGACACTCTCAGATGAAGTTTTTGGGGTATAACTGATCTAAGGATAGTTATTATAGCCAAGTGGCTTCATCTAAAAAGTAGTTCTGACGCCACCGCCGTCAGGGTGTTGAGGGTAGTCCCCACCGCGAGAGGAAGGAGTTCACCGCATCACACGGTGCCCATTCTATCTCGGTGCCCTCAGGGACACATTCTACCAACCCTGCCTTTATGCCGGGGCGTAGACGGTCCCAGCGAGCGCGTTCCAGAGGGACGCTCGCCCCCTCAAAAGCAGAGCGTCGCGTGTTCCCCCTGCAAAACAGTGGGACCAGATGCGACACTCTGAGATGAAGTTTCAGGGGGTAAAACTGGTCTGACGACAGTTATTATAGCCAAGTGGCTTCATCCAAAAAAAAAAAAAAAGAGTTCTGACGCTACTGGGGTCAGGATGCTGAGGGTAGTCCCCACCGTGAGAGGAAGGAGTTAACCGCATCGCACGGTGCCCATTCTCTCTCTGCCCTCAGGGGCCTGTTCTACCAACTCTCCTTTATGCCGGGGCGTAGACGGTCCCAGCGAGCGTGTTCCTGAGGGATGCTCGCCCCTTCTACAGAGTGTCGTGTCTCGGGCTCCCCCTGCACAACAGTGGGACCAGGCGCAGCTTTCACCAGGCACTTCCTCCCAGATCTGAGAGGCCATCATGTTCTTGTCCGGTCAGATAACACATCGGTGGTCCAGGGAGGTCTACGTTCGCTCCCGTTTTACAAGCTGGCTTGCCAGATCCTTCTATGGTCCCAGGGGAAGCTTCTTTCATTGAGGGCGATTTACATTCCAGGGTATCTAAATCAGGGGGCAGACATCCTGTCGAGGCAGGGGCCGAGGCTCGGGGAATGGAGACTCCACCCTGAGGTGGTGGAGCTCCTTTGGAAACATTTCGGTCGTGCCGAGGTAGACCTGTTTGCATCTCGGGAGACATCACACTGTCTACTGTGGTTCTCTCTGAGCCATCCAGCCCCTCTGGGTTTGGACGCTATGGTACAGCCTTGGCAGAGGTTCTCAGGCGAGCGGGTTGATCTTTCACCCCCGCCCAGAACTGTGGAAATTGTGGGCTTGGCCTCTGAGGGGGCCCAGCTCATAGAATCTGGTCTTTCGACTGAGGTCGTTGCGACCATCCTCCACTCCAGAGCTCCGGCCACTAGGAAATTATATGCCCTGAAGTGGAAACTTTTCACTTCCTGCTGTGGAGAACATCTGTTGGACCCAGTTAACTGCCCGGTGGGTGCAGTGCTGGAATTCCTGCAGGAGCGTTTCTCCACTGGGTTACCCCACTCCACACTGAAGGTGTATGTGGCGGCCTTATTTGCTTTCCATGTCCCTTTAAGTGGAGCCTCTCTGGGGAGACACCCATTCATATCCCGTTTTCCTTCTTGGCACTTTGAGGCTGAGGCCAGCAGTCCGCACGAGGGTGCCGACCTGGGACCTGCCCATCGTTCTAGAAGGCCTCTCCCTTGCTCCTTTCGAGCCAATTGAAGAAGTTTCTGAGAAATGTATTACTCTCAAAACTATATTTTTGCTTGCCATCTCTTCCCTAAAGAAAATTGGGGATATTTAAGCTCTCTCGGTTTCCCCCTCGTGCTTGGAATTTTCGCCCGGCATGGTAAAAGCTTTTCTCCATCTTAGACCGGGCTATGTTCTTAAGGTTCCAACTAATATTGTTAGGCCTATTGTTCTGCAAGCCTTCTGTCCTCCTCCTTTTCTGATGTCAGACCAAGAGAAACTTAACCTCCTCTGCCCGGTTAGGGCTTTGGACTCCTATGTCCACAGAGCTGCCCTGTGGAGGGAATCTGAACAGTTGTTCGTCTGCTTTGGGCCACCCAAAAAGGGGTGTCCTGTGTCTAAACAGAGGATGAGCAAGTGGGTGGTTGAGGCCATGTCACTTGCTTACGAGTCGGCTGGTCAGCCTTCACCTTTGGCTGTTCGAACTCACTCCACTAGGAGTATGGCTGCTTCCAAAGCTCTTTTGTCAGGAGTTTCACTTCAGGACGTTTGTGATGCGGCAGGCTGGTCCTCACCGCACACATTCGCCAATTTCTACCATCTTGACCTTGGCTCCACTCCAGGGGCACAGGTGCTTTCGTCAGCTTGTGCGCCTTGACTTCACACGACATACACTTAGTATTAGCGTTCCCACAGCGTTTTCACGCTGCTCGAGTTCCCTGATTGGTGAACGTCTCCGGTTGCGTATATGTAACCTTAGTTCCCTGAAGGGAACGAGACGCTGCGTGTCTTTGCCATACTCCCTGCATGCCCTAGATCACTTGCTTCAGACCTTTCAGAAGCTGTCTCAGCTGTGATTTTGGGGTGCTTTATAGTTTCCTGGTCAATGACGTCACCCGCCTATGACGTTCCGTTTCGCCATTGGACTGATTTCATATGTGCTTCATGACGCACAACGCGAGGGGCGTTCCCACAGCGTTTTCACGCAGTGTCTCATTCCCTTCAGGGAACTAAGGTTACATATGTAACCGGAGACGTTATATGATCAGGGCAGTACTCCATTTTTATGATCCCTCTTGATTTTAAATGATAAACATCTTGCTGGTTATGTGAGGTGGTGTGCAAACATGCAATAAACGGTACATAAACTTTGATCTCTTTTTGTTGTTTAGCAGAGTCAATCTACCTTTAAGTGTACCATGATGTGTCCATGTGCATTAATGGAACATTGTTCCTCTAAATCACATGGCCATAAAAAAAGGTGTTGCCTTAAGCATAAAAACACCTGTTGATCTATTTGTCTGCAAGTGTTTCAAGTCATTTGAAGAAGGAAGCTTCACAGTAAGTAGTACATCCATATTAAAACTGAATTATGGCATGTTTACGTTAACAGTTTGTGCTCTTCAGTGTCTAGTGTAGTGATGGCTTGTGAAATCTGAATATAATACTCTGTAAGATCATTAGCTAATATTCAAAATGAATGCATATACATGTATAATGTATGAGATATTTTATTTCCAATGGAAATAATATATCTGTGTACATCAAGCCATTGTTTTCTGTGGAAGAAATAATTTTGTTTGTATTTTATTTAGCACCAAAATGCTTGGTAACCTGGAGGATTTGCCAGCTTGAAAACCCTTTGTGAAAAAGACTCAACTGTCATCAAATAAGTAAGACAAGGGCTTTCTCACTGAACTAACCAAGCAAACCATTACACATGTACTTCATTAACACATGACCAATTCAATCTGTGTTATTTTGTTCTGTGTTTAACATTACAGGAATAACATGGCGAGTTTAGACAAAGAGTTGTGCAAAATTAATGAACTCATTGAGAAATGCTTCACAATTGAAGACAGAAATCCTGCTCGATATCGTCTAAAACTGATTACACACCATTTCAATCAATACAGAAAAATGACCTTTGGGGAGAGAGATTTAAACAAACCCCATAAAACCATTCTGATAGTGGGAGAAACAGGAACAGGAAAAACAACCCTGATCAATGCTATATTCAACTACATGTTGGGTATTCAGAGAGAAGACAAGGTTTGGTTTGAGATCACAGATGATCAGAGTAACAGGAAAGATCACAGCCCGACAACCATCATCACTGTCTACGGTGTTTATGACCAAACGAGTCCAGATGATTTAACAATCATTGACACACCAGGATATGGAAATACCTGTGATATCAGCTTTGACAAAGAGATTGCCATGAATTTGATTCACTTATCAAAAGATGGGCTCCAAGAAGTAGATGTAGTGTGTTTAGTTATTGACGCATCTCAAACTCGACTCTCTGACAGACAAATATACATATTTGATGCTGTTCAGTCCCTATTTGGGAGAGATATTGCTGAAAATATTGTCTTTCTCTTCACACACTCATCTGGAGCTCACCCTAAAAATGCTCTGACGGCTGTTAAAGAGGCTAAAATCAAGTGTGCCGTGAATGACAAGAAGAAGCCGGTGTATTTCCTGTTTGACAACTGTCAATCAATGCCTTTTGATGAAAAATATAATACAATCCAGGAACAATCATGGAAACTCAGTCATAGTGGAATGATGAGATTTTTCAGGTTTCTTGAAACCATGAAACCAAAAACCTTGCAGATGACTCAAGAAGTTTTGCAGAAACGGAAGCAGTTGGAAGCAAATGTCTCCAATCTACAACTACGTGTTCAAGTGATGGAACAAAAGCAAAATGAGCTGAAACAGACTCAAGCTGCTCTGGAGAAGAACAGGAAATATGTAGAGGACAATAATGACTTTGAGTATGAAGTTGAAGTTTCATATAAGGAGAAGATTCCCATAACTCCAAAATATTGGCACTTGACCAAAGCAGCGATGTGCTGCACCGTCTGTGAGGAGAACTGTCATTATCCAGGATGCTGGTGGGTCAGAAAACTCTCATGGTGTAGCGTGATGAAAAAGAATCACTGTACAGTCTGCACAAATAAATGCCGCTCCAGCAAACATGTCAAAGAGGCAAAAATATATGTAACAAAGACAAAGATGGTGAAGAAAACAAATGAAGACCTAAAGAAAAAATATGATAAAAAAATTAGGCATGGTGTCTCTTTGGTGAGCAAGCTGGAAGAAGAACTGCAAGAACTAGAGAGAGAGAAAATAAAGCTGTTAAATAAAGCTTTTCACTGTGTGGAAACTCTGGAGATGATCGCACTCAACACTGATTCTCTGTTCACACTTCTGCATGTTGATTTTCTGATTGAGAATTTGAAGGAAATAAATGAGCCCCAAAAGGCAAAAACACTGGAAAACATCAAGAAGAGAGCAGGAGAAGGAAAACAAGGAGCATTAGGATACATAAGCTATTTCATGAAAACAATTACATAACTCCATTAGAACATAAAATCATCAGCCACTCTGTAAATGCTTTTAAACTACAGCATATAAGATAATTATTGATTGTATTAAATTATTGTAACTGCAGAAATATATGTATCTATCTGCATGTGTGTGTGTGTGTGTGTGCGTGTGTGTGTGTGCGTGTGTGTGTGTTTTTCTATCCCCGTGGAGATTAGAGTCATGGGGATTCGTGTCACTGTGGAGACCTAAATTGAGGTCCCCCTGAATGAGTTTTTTTGAGAATACGTTTTTTTGAAAATTAAAAATTTTACAAAAGTTTTCTGTGATGGGTAGGTTTAGAGGTCGGGTTAGTGTAAGGGGAGAGAATATACCGTTTGTACAGTATAAAACCATTACTTCTATGGACCCTGGTGGGAGAAAAAAAATGCTAAGACTAATTTTGTACTAAGTATCTTGTTGTGTACATTGCAAAATAAATACATAAGAGTACATTAAAAACATTTACATTGAACATCAGATTAGAAGAAGCCCAACACAACTTACAGTGAGCAGAGTTCAATCCAAAAGTCACTGATATAGTTATTTGCAGCAATAAAGCAACCTGTGAGTATTAGAGGGTTTGTTGTATATATTGATAATTGTGGTTTAATTAAACCGGTATTTCCCATGAACGTGTCTATTGTGGTCATGCTAACATGCACTCTCTTCACCTCTGTTGCAAAGATTTAAAGGGTTAGTTCACCCAAAAATAAATTCTGTCAGTAATTACTCACCCTCATGTTGTAACGCTACATGTTGTAGCGACAAGAATACTTTTGTGAAAAAACAAAACAAAAAGACTTTATTCCTCTATTCATTTTCTTCTATGTGGGCCTCTTAAGGTGAGTTCACGTAGTGTAACAGCGCAGCACTTCTGAATAGTTGAATAAAGTTTTTTTTGTTGCTTTTCTTCGCACTTATGGTTGAGCCACTGTAGTCACTTGGACTATTTTAAGGGCCGGCAAGTTTCAATAACATTGAAACCAATGGAGGAGTGATCCAGCTCTCAGATTTAATCAAACATATCTTAATTTGTGTTCCAAAGATAAACGAAAGTATTACGGGGTTGGAACAACATGAGGGAGAGTAATTACTGACAGAATTTTTTGGGTGAACTAACCCTTTAAGGAAATTAGAAGTTATAGAAAATATTGTATGCCAGGACATCTAGAACAAGTGACTTGCAGTTTTACTAAAAAAACAATTACACAAACAGATTTTTACATGAATAACTCAAAGGAAGCACAATTAGACACCTGAAATGGACACGTTGCTAACATTTTCCTATCACCTTTCAACAAGCCTGATTCAAAAATCTCTATAACAGAGGTGATATGAGATTAAACCATATTACTACTCTCTTCTTCGCTTGTCTCTGCACTCAGATTTCAGTTTTTCTTCTATAGCAGCTGGTCTGAAAAACAACAAATATTAATATGAAAACAGAGAGATTATATATACATATATATATATATATATATATACACACATATAAGGCAGGCAAATTATGATGAATGATTTGTTTTCTTTTTAAGAATGACAGTACGCTGAGTACAATGTACTTGGTGGATAATATAATCAAAACCCTTCACAGACTCAGCAGTTTCAGATCTATGCTCTCTTATAAGCATCCCTTTTAACAATGTAATCTTTGTACTTATTTGTAATTAGAAATATATATTAGAAAGTAATCAAAAAGGCAATAAGGTTGTCAAGCTTGAACAAATATAAACACCAATCAACACACACTACCATAATTGGCTGGTCAGCTCAAGATAAAGTAACTTTATGTTCATAACATGTTTTTTCCCCCCAAACTTTTCAAAGATCATTTACATCATAACAATGAAGCCAAATTGTTCAGGAAATCAGAAATAAAATACAGAGCTTCATTTTGCAAATAAAAATAATGTTAATATAATGTTGTACATGTTATAATGACTAATTCTGTTTTTTTTGCAGATGCATTGGACAATGTTTTATAGTTGTTTTAAGACAGACAAATGTCTTCACATAGATTTTAAACAGATTTATCAAAGAGTTTGGACTTTGACTATATATCCAGTGCTGGATACAGTTACAGCGGTTAACGTCAGTATTCCACATGTAAGTCATATTAGCAAATGCATATGTAGAGACCTGGATAAATGTTTGTGTTTCTAAATGTATAACTGTCGGGTTTTTTTGAAAAGAGAATTTTATGATTTGTATTTTGGGTCTGAAAACATACACTCAAACAAAGTGTAGATCGACTTAGTTTTTTTTTTTCATGTTTAAATATGAGACATGTTTATAAAAGTTTTTTTTCAATATGTGTGTAAGGGAAAACAACTCATACAATGGCTGCATTTTATTGAGTTTTCTGAGAGAGTTTCAGTTGGACACTGAAAACTGTGTACTTTGACCCCAAAAGCTCTCGCGAGTTGTTTTTTGTTTTTTTCTGGAAAGTTCGACGCGGAACAAAGCTGACAGTGGTCGACGCTCACGCAGATTTTTTAGTGGTAGCTCGGGGACGAGAGTATAGTGTGAACTGAAAAAAATGCATGGATCAGTTTGCAGCTTGCAGCACGGAAAAGAAATGCGAGAGAGTTCGCTGAAAGACTGCATGCGCATTTCAGTTTCACGTGAGTAAACGAGATAGAGGATATCTAGCACAAGGATCCCATGTGAGAGAATCTGTGTGTTTTTTTTTAATCATCACGTTGATTTGTTTATTATTTTAGATGGTGAAATCATCCGGAAGAATATTCCCGTGTTTATTTTCTCAAGTTCAGTGTTGCAGTTTGAGATATAAGAAGTTGAGTAATTCGTGTGAAATCCGGAAGAATATACCCGTGTTTATTTTGGGTAAAAGTACCGCAGTGGTGTATGTAGTTGGGAGTTCATGTCAACTGTGTGTTTATTGTCTTTAACACCGAGAGATTGTCGAAATCGGGAGATCTGTGTAAATTTTCGCGGATGCATCTAACCACCACGAGGGAGGAGTTCATCGAGGCCTACTCAACGTCGTCTTGGGTTGCGTCACGGTTGCTGTTTGTCATCTCGTTGAAGAGTGATCATTCTGCAATTGGAATTCTTTTTCCTGATTCGTGAGTAGCCTACTCTGGTTTTGCATCAAAGAGCTCCAACTAGCGCGCCATCTGAGTACTGAAAATCCCAGCTGGGTAAATTTATTACATTGACATTTTATTTTATTTTATTTTATGGTGATTATTGGTTGTGACTTTGTGAATTTAATTATTTGGTCATTCAAAGAAGGGAAAGAAAAACAAAGACAACAGAGTACTGAGAATAATAAATGCATGGTTATTGATCTGCCATAATTTTGTGTGATTTCCTGTGGAAAGACCTGTTTATTATTAATTAGTTTTTTTCTTTGAGAGATGTGTATTTTAAAATCTAAAGGTAAACACAATAGTGTTTTTTTTTTATTATTATTTCCTAATAGAAAACATAAATCTGACACTATCAGGTGAAGATCTGAAATCTGGGTGTGTTGATATTGTAACTGAAGGGAAATGTGCCTCCACCGGGGTAGTGGATAAATTTAAGATCCCCTAGACATATTCTTACATTGTGAGCCACAAGATTCTACCCGGCAGGAGGGCTACTCATAGCAGACCTATCCACCTAGGAGAAACTAAACAGTGAGCTATATATTTATGCAAATAGCAACTCAAACTTATGTTACTTCCGAGGGCAGTATCTTCATCTCTTCAAGTCTGCTTCGACTTCGACTTAATAAGCTTGGCTCTGATTGGTCAATGGTCAAATTGAATATAGCTGAACTGAAAAAGACGTGCTGTTACGCTGGTTTGCACGCTTTAGCAGAGCGTATTTTTTCCCCCGCCCATGTTAACAGATTAGAGCATTCACACTGTACGCAGAGGCGGCGCGAGCAGAAGCAGCAGTGCCGAGATCGTTTCGGCGCAGAGTCTATTATTGCTGCGCCGATCACGCTGAATTAAAGGAGAACTATGCAGTTTTTTTTTAGCTTAACTGAACAGCTTTGGAGTCATTGGAATGGTTATGACTTTTTTCCGGTTGAATGATGGCCGTCTCGCTCCCCCCGGTGCCTGTAAGCGGAAAAACCGCCCTTGCAACTTTGGCCCGGCGGGCCGCCGGCATCAGCGTCAGGAATTATCGCAGTTTTTCACACTATCGTCATGGCTGAGCTGGCAAAAAAGAAGCAGAAAGCTATCCGATCGTGAAAAGACCAGGTATAAATGCCCTCCGAAACGCATTCGAGTCGGATTTAAATCCGATCGCTCAAACCATTTCAGGAGGAGGTCTGGGACGCATTCCTGATGAAACTGGACAAGTGTAAATGCATCTGGTTGTTGAAACCACATATGTAAATTTTACTCCTCCCAAAAATGCTAAAAAATAAATGCGTGAGAGCATGTTATAGGCCATATGTCATGTTATAGTCAGATATGACGACGCTACTGCAACATGCATCGCCGCAGATGAGCAGCTGAGCATCTCTTCATCAAGCCAACGCGCAAACTATCGCAAATCACAGTGAAAGTAAGTCGCAGACGTTTAACACACAATCATCTTCATTAAAAGGAAATAAACTAAATTATCTTAGTGCTGTTACCACTCTCTCTTATTGCGGTCTTTGATTTTGAAATGAGCTGATGATCAATAAAATGCAGCTCATATCTGTTGCTTTCGGTTACGTGCACTCCATTAAATCTGCATTTCACGAGTTCACACTTACATATAATTAGAGTGGACAAGGTTTAATGCATATTTGGCGTGCTGTCCGGGGGGAGTGCTCCGAGAATTAAGAAAAATAATTAATGATTCCACAGGTGATACATTTCATTTCATTTCATTCAGGTAATACATTTTACAACCAAACAGATTATTACGCCGCCACGATAGCACTACTACAAAGTATGACATTTTGGACATATACATTAATTTATACATTAAATAAACTTCCATTGTTCACAGTTTATGAAATTAACATCCGCCATCCCGCAGTAGTTTGTGTGTATTGCGCAATGGCGTGCAAACTCGACTTAAAAACGAATGCCTTTGCCTGCCTTAGAGACAGGAAAAATTATTTTTCCTCTGAGCCCCTTGAAGAAAATAATTCAAGTCATAAGGTTAGATTAATAGGCCTCGCCCCTGATACACTCCTCAGGGTCATGCTGATAGTCCTTCACTCATTAGGGTTATTATTTAGCATACTTTGCTGTTTAAAGCTTGTATGTTATCACCCTTCACCACTCATTCAGGTCTCTCAGGTAGAGACAGATTAGTTACTCCCTCCCATTGAGATGGTTCTCACTGCAGAACATGAAATCCAGCTACATATACCTAAACCTACCCATCTCCACCCCTGATCCCTAAACCCACCCCTAAACCTACCCATCTCCACCCCTTAGATCTGGATCCAACTCCGCCCCCTGGATCTCATGTACTGCATTGAGGTGCTACTGCTCCCATTTGGTATGATTCAGTATGCTCCCTTAGAGTCAAAGCACTGCCCTGGTTGACGCCCATGACATTCAAAGCTGTAGGCCTTAGAGTAGGCCTCCTCGATAGTCCGGTAACGTAAGATTGTAGTCCCCTAGCTTTAAAGGGTCTATAACACTTCTGTTGAGTACACTGCCTGTTGGCAATGTTATATAAGTATAACCAGGCCCACAGAAATGTCTGTGAGAGCACCTAGGTTTCTGATGGCTCTGCTAACTGTCTCACTATCAAGTAGTTAGGCCATACGCTCTGTATGAATACTTGGCTCCCTATGTCTGTTCAGAATGTTGAAGGACTCTCACAAGGCCTCCCTGTTAGATCAGCCCTAGGCTGGAGGAGTTCCCCTTATTAGGGTCCTTTTTATAGTGTAGATCCAGGATCGAGTAGAGTAACTCCCCTTGTTTGCAATGTTTAGAAAGCGCTTTGCTTTGAGTTCTAGTCTCCAGGATTGTTGGTAAGACTAGGTCAGTAAATTAGACCAGGTCAGCCTCCCTGGTGGCATGTGGGGTTGACTTTATGTCCCCCTTAGAAAGTCATAATTGGCATGCACTCCCCTCATCATGGTGTCATTGGTATATCGTTCCCCAAAGCGTTATCAACGCAGTGCGAGTTCCCTTTTGAAAGGGAAGGTCTCAAGTTACGACTGTAACCTATGTTCCCTGAGAACAGGGAAGGAGACACTGGGTCTTTCGCCATGCCCCGGGGATGCCTTCTGAACAGTCCCTTCAGACGATAAGTGGATGACATGTTCTCTAGGAGCCCCTTATACTTCCGGGTTGCACTAGTAGTGACGTCATAGGCTGTCGCCGGTCAATACGATTGCCATGATTGAACAAGTGCTTCAGAAACCGGGTCACCCAGAGGCATTCCCCAAAGCGTTCATGCAGTGTTCTCAGGGAACATAGGTTACAGTCGTAACCTGAGACGTTATGTAATCAGGGCTGAACTCTGATCCTTCTTGTTTTTTTATGATAAACATCTTGCAGGTTATGTGAGGTGGTGTGCAAACATGCAATAAACTATATATTAACTTTGATCTCTTTTTAGTTGTTTAGCAGAGTCAGTCTACCTTTATCTCTACCATGATTTGACCATGTGCATAAATGGCCTATGTTCCTCTAAATCACATGGTCATGAAAAAGGTGTTGCCTTCAGTATAAAAACACCTGTTGATCTAGTTGTCTGGAAGTGTTTCAAGTCAGTTGAACAAGGAAGCTTCATTAAAACAGTAAGATCCATTTAAAACTGAATTATTGCATGTTTACAGTCAAGATCTCTCCATATTTATAAGATTAGTGAAGGACATTATGCTTTATACACAATGATATATGAGGAAATAACCTTATGTATATGTTAACAGTTTGTGCTCTTCAGTGTCTAGTGTAGTGATGGCTTGTGAAATCTGAAATATAAAACTCTGTAAGATAATCAGAATAATCAGCTAATATTCTAAACGAATAAATGTATAAATAATGTATTAGATGTTTAAATTTCCCATGGAAATAATGTTTGTGTCTAGCCATCCCCCTGTTTCTGTAAAACTTGTGTGGAAGAAATCATTTTGTTTGTATTTTATTTAGCACCAAAATGCTTGGTAACCTGGAGGATTTGCCAGCTTGAAAACCCTTTGTGAAAAAGACTCAACTGTCATCAAATAAGTAAGACAAGGGCTTTCTCACTGAACTAACCAAGCAAACCATTACACATGTACTTCATTAACACATGACCAATGCAATCTGTGTTGTTACTTTGTTCTGTGTTTAACATTTCAGGAAAAACATGGCGAGTTTAGACAAAGAGTTGTGCAAAATTAATGAACTCATTGAGAAATGCTCCACAATTGAAGACAGAAATCCTGCTCGATATCGTCTAAAACTGATTACACATGATTTGGATCCATCTAAACCATACAGAAAAATTACCTTTGGGGAGAGAGACTCAAACAAACCCCATAAAACCATTCTGATGGTTGGAGAAACAGGAACAGGAAAAACAACCCTGATCAATGCTATATTCAACTACATGTTGGGTATTCAGAGAGAAGACAAGGTTTGGTTTGAGATCACAGATGATCAGAGTAACAGGAAAGATCACAGCCCGACAACCATCATCACTGTCTACGGTGTTTATGACCAAACGAGTCCAGATGATTTAACAATCATTGACACACCAGGATATGGAAATACCTGTGATATCAGCTTTGACAAAGAGATTGCCATGAATTTGCTTCTCTTATCTAAAGATGGGCTCCATGAAGTAGATGCAGTGTGTTTAGTTATTGACGCATCTCAAACTCGACTCTCTGACAGACAAATATACATATTTGATGCTGTTCAGTCCCTATTTGGGAGAGATATCGCTGAAAATATTGTGTTGCTCTTCACACACTCATCTGGAGCTCACCCTAAAAATGCCCTGACGGCTGTTAAAGAGGCTAAAATCAAGTGTGCCGTGAATGACAAGAAGAAGCCAGTGTTTTTCCTGTTTGACAACTGTCAGTCAATGCCTTTTGATGAAAAAAATCAATCAATCCAGGAACAATCATGGAAACTCAGTCATAGTGGAATGATGAGATTTTTCAAGTTTCTTGAAAACATGAAACCAAAAACCTTGCAGATGACTCAAGAAGTTTTGCATAAACGGAAGCAGTTGGAAGCAAATGTCTCCAATCTACAACTACGTGTTCAAGTGATGGAACAAACGCAAAATGAGCTGAAACAGACTCAAGCTGCTCTGGAGAAGAACAAGAAATATGTAGAGGACAATAATGACTTTGAGTATGAAGCTGAAGTTTCATATAAGGAGAAGATTCCCATCAGTTCAGAACTTTGGCACTTGACCAAAGCAGCGATGTGCTGCACCGTCTGTGAGGAGAACTGTCATTATCCAGGATGCTGGTGGGTCAGAAATCTCTCACGGTGTAGTGTGATGAAAGATAATCAATGTACAGTGTGCACAAATAAATGCCACTACAGCAAACATGTTAAAGAAGCAAAAGCATATGTAGCAAAGACAAAGAAGGAGAAAAGGACATATGAAGACTTAAAGAAAGAATATGATGTGAAGATTGGAGAATGTGTGTCTTTGGTCCAGAAGCTGGAAGAAGAACTGCAAGAACTAGAGAAAGAGAAAATAAAACTGGTGATGGAAGCTTTTCACTGTGTGGAAACTCTGCAGATGATCTCACTCAACACTGATTCTCTGCTCACACTTCTGCATGTTGATTTTCTGATTGAAAAGTTAAAGGAAATTAATGAGCCTGAAAAGGCTGAAACACTGGAAAACATCAAGAAGAGAGCAGGAGAAGAAAATACTGGAGCACTGGGATACATAAGATATTTCATAAAAACATTTTCATGAATAAAAAAAATCTATCCGAACATTCAAAAAACAATCACCTAGAAAATGCTCTGAAATAGCATCCTTAAATTAGATCAATGCTGATTGAATTTAATGATTGTAATGTCAATTTCTCTCTGCAAAATACTATAAAATAAAATAAAATACTGCTGCACGTGGATCCTGCTTCTGCATCTTCTTCAGCCGGATTTTTACATATATACGTGTGTGTGTGTGTGTTTCTGTGTTATCCTTTTTTTTTCATTTGAATGAAACCGAAACTTAAAAATGTGGCATTAATTACACAGGAATATAAAAAGATATCACAATAACGTATATTGATATTCATGCAGTAATATAAAGGAAAACTAATTGTTTCAAAGTTATTGTACAGTGAAGCACTTTAAAACAAATACAATTAGTCAAAGATCAGGCGCTGTCCTTTTTAAAATTGATTAATTACATGGCATGCAACTACTCAAATTAATCTGTCTCATCAACATTTGGAAAGAATCAATGAATGTCATTAAAATGTTTATTTTATTTTTTTTATAACCTCAATGCAGTGTTGAATAAAGTATGGCCCTAGCCATTTATAAGAGGTGTGTTTGATTTAAAGGAGAACTCCGGGCAGTTTTTAAGTTAATCTTGATCGTTATATCTTTGTGAGTACTGTCTATAGAAAAAAAAAACGAACCGGATTGGTGCTTGCGACGCGGAGCTGCGACCGCGAATGCCCAGAGCTCCCACTCAGCTAAAACGGCAGCTATGGGGGCATATACATAAAGAGCGTTTTTGTGCCTCTTAACAGACACAAAATCATACCTGTCAAGTTTTGGATTTGAAAATAAGGGAAATTTTCCGGCACCCACCGAGAGCACGTTGGCAGTTTTAACGTTGGCAGTTTGCACGCACAGCTACTAGAAGATTTACATGTGTCAGACAGGTTGCTCACGTCATCAAGCTTGTTTGAGTCTGGGACGGAAGTGCTAAAAAATCGCTAAAAATGGGCTTCACTTGTCTCAATTGAGATCCAATGAGATGGCTCTGTCCACTTCTTATACTGTCTATGGTCGTAGCGTCCATCATCCGTCTCTGTTTTTTTTCTTGTTTTTTTTCTCGGGTTGTCACTCATCATCTGACTTCACACACTAACCTCGCGACAACTGCCAGCTACAGTAGGCTACTGCAGGTGGCAGTTATCACGAGGCTATAGTGACAGAGCTCATATTGGGATTTTTTTTTTTTTACTCCGCCCGAGCATTATTATTTTTTAATAATAACGCAGGTTAAAATACGGGAGATTTACGGGAAAATACTAATACGGGAGGACGGCGGGAAAGAAGGGTAAAATACGTGACTTTCCCGGCCAAAACGGGATACAGGGATGGGCATTCGATTAAATTTTCTTAGTCGATCGTCGGGAGAATTAACGATCGACTATCGATTAATCATTAATATTTTTTTATATATTAAAATTAATTATTTATTTAACTTTTTATAAATTAAAAATGCAATGAAAATACAAAAATAGAGCATGTTTTTCCTCGATGAGATCTTTATTACAAGATGATCAACTTAGCAGTTAAACTGGACATTCGGCTAAACTTGAAGATATATGCGCTGCGGTGCTCTAGTCTAAAGCAACGGAACCTGCAGCTGCGAGTTGGCGTTCTCAAACAGAGACCCGATCGTTTGTTCCATAATAATAATAAAAAAATCATGTTAAACAATAACTTAACTAAAAACATAATATTACTCAAAATGTAACTCAAAACTATCCAAGGCACGGAGTCAAGAAAGAGTGTGAGAGAGATTAGCCTACAACAAATAGGCTACTTAAAGCCTCATAAAAAATAACTAGAAACTCACATACAACTTCTGCACCAGTCTGCTGATTTTTGTTGAGAAAGATAAACATGTTGATGACATGAACTGGGGTCAGACGCGACCGCAACCTGGTGACTGTCAAGCCTTGTTTATACTTTCGCCTGGCTCTGCAGCGCGAGTCTCCGCAAACAGACGAGGCGTTTATACTCGATGCGCTCGCCTGTGAAACACCTAATACCGCAATACGCAATGAAGTAATTTTTGCCGCGCGCACATTCGCGCTCGTGCGGACGCGTCGAGTGTAAACAAACTCTTCAGTCCAGCCGCCGAAAACACCCCCTCTGAGGGGACTGACGTTGCCGGGATGCACAGGTACCTCCGCGCTAACTTGACCAGCCCGGGGAAGCTTATTCCGTTCACAGTGGTGCAATCCAGCGGTTCATTGCTTCAAGGCTCACACTACGCAACTCAACCATATTAGTTTAATCGATAACAAATGAACATGATCGACTAAATTCTTAACGATCAATAATCGATCGTCGATTAATCATGCCCATCCCTACTTGACAGGTATGCACAAAATGCAATTAAAATGTCTGTCCAACATGAACAGGGGCCTTACCTGTGAACGAGTTGCGTTTAGCAACTTAGCCATGGTTTAAATTCACCTAGATAGTATTTTAGACGGCAAGCTGTAGTCTCGCGCTGAAGTCTCGCTCCTCCCACCTCCCACCTCCCACCTTCCCCCCACCCCCCCACCAATTTGTGCTTATTAAGTTTTATAAGCACAAATGCTCGCCTTGCTCTGTTCTGTGATACGCGTTCGTGACTCACGTAATACGCAATTATGTTGAAATTTCTTTTAGCCTTTTTTATATTAAAACACCCAGGATACACACACGAAATGGGCATTTTAAACGATAAACTGACACAAAGACATTTGAATATGTGTATATGGTCCTTCCTTACATTTGTAAGCACTGACTCGGTACTTCCGCCTTGATCTTTTGAACGTAATTGGGTGATTCTTCAACTATGGTACTCTTTGAGCTAGACAGTTTCAGAAAATAAAAACATTTCTACAAACAGTTTTTTAGTATCAGTTGGTTTCTCAATCTGTCTAGAAACCTTCCCTTAAGCTGGCTGTGATGATTTGTATTGAATAATATATTTATTTTGCCATTTTTATCTGACAGTCCAAGAAAACGGTCATTTCCATCACATAGCAAAACATGTGTTTTGAAGAGTAAATAATTAAATATCTTCTGTTATAAATATATTTGATTAAACAGCACACACATCTCTGATCAAATTTGTAATTTCTTTATTTTTTAGAAATGTAACTGTAAAGATTTTACAACGTGTACACTAAAAAACACCTAAAACTAGATCACTGGAACATTTCATTTACTTACCATAGCTCAAAATCATGTATTTCTCAAAGTGTATACACATGCCTTACCCCTAACTGCACAATTATCAACACCACTGAATATAGTTGGTTTGATTGTATGTTTTTATATGTTTTACTTTAAAATATGTGTTGTGGTGGAAATGACATGGCGTGGCGGAAGAGACAGTGTGTGGTGGAAATGACATATAGGCAAGATAGAGATAGGCAACTTCCAATTAAAAACTATTGTTTTACTGCTCTATGTGGTGAACCAGAGCAAATCAATAAGCAACATCATTAGTGAACAAAAACATGTCAATATTTTTAAATGAAAAACATGAATATGTGTTAAATCAGCAAATAATTTCTTCACTGTTTTCTACATGCTGAACTAGGCCAAACTAGTACAAACTAGAGAAAACCCTTTATGTCATCATTACCTTAATGTAACCTTAATATAACCAGTTGAATAACAGATAAAACGGGCAATATTTTGAAATCAAAAACTTATATGCTTATATGCCTATAGGCTGAACCAGAGTAAACACTCTGTACTTAAAGGATTAGTTCACTTTTAAAAAAACTTTTGCTGATAATTTACTCTCCCCCATGTCATCCAAGATGTCCATGTCTTTATTTCTTCAGTCGAAAAGAAATTAGGGTTTTTGATTAAAACATTCCAGGATTTTTCTCCATATAATGGACTTCAACAGGACCCAAACGGTTCAAGGTCCAAATGACAGTTTCAGCGCAGCTTCAAAGGGCTTTAAACGACACCAGACGATGAATAAGGGTCTTATCTTACCATCGGTCATTTAAAAAATACATAAAAAAGTTTACGTTTTATAAGCACTAATGCTCGCCTTGCTCTGTTCTGTGATGCACGTTCGTGACGTCACGTAATACGCAATTACGTTTGAAAAGGTCACGCTTGACGTCCGCGGAAGAGTCAGTGTTTACAAATGTGCGGAAGGAGAACCATATACACATATTCAAATGTTTTTGTGTCAGTTTATCGTTTAAAATGTCCACTTCGTGTGACATGGGGGTGATTAAATTATCAGCAAAAGTTTTTAAAAGTGAACTAATCCTTTAAACGGTACTGACATGTGTGTTATGCCGTAAATCCATGTACTGTCAAACGTAATCATGTGGAATAACAACTTGAATCTGACTAAATAGACATTGTATTTGCTAAATACTGTATCTGTTAAACTTGCATGGCCAGAGGTTCAGTTATGTTTCACCTCATTGTTCTCTTATTTACCAACAATATTGTAACAATAATAAATAATAAAATATTTCCTTACTACCTTAACTTAATTATGTTGTTTTTTTACATTAAAGTTTTAGTATTATAGCCCAAATAATTAGCTGTTTAGCACAAACAATGTCATTTCCACCACAACCTGTCTTTACCACCACAATGAACACCGTGGTGGAAATGACTGTGGTGGAAATGACATTTTCGCCCTTTTCCCTCTAAAATATCATGCTATGTTAGCCTGCTAATATTAGTTTTAGAGTTAGCATTAAATATACACAAATTACACATTATTAAATTAAATTTATCCAGTTATTTTTACGTCCATGTGAAATATGAGCAGTTTGGAAATGACGACCAATAAACATACTCTCAGTTTTAGTCATATTTACCTTGATTTTTCTTCTTTTCCTTACCCCCTAAAGAGGTCACCCTTTCACCCAGCCATGTGTTCCACTGTGGAGTTTCTGTTGCTATGGTTACTAAGTATACAAACCTAAAGCAATGATCACAGGATTCTATTTTGTATGGTGTGGTGGAAATGACAGTGAACCCAAGGGACAAGGGTTCTACTAATGAAAAATATAGGAAAATGTGAATAAATATTACAATATATAATATGTATAATTGAAATAGACAATATTTTATCATTTGCACTTGAAATCTACATTATTTAAATATTTAATGTAGAATTAAGCGAGGTTGAAGGTACAGAGTCTGGCTTAGGGACAGAGGGAAAACAGTAAAAACCATGCATAAAAGGCCTCATATTATATAATAAAAAGAATGATTGAGCCATGATACATTTTTTATAAGTTCCCCTTAGGGTGAAGTAAATGTGACAAAAACAAAAAAGAAGAAATGTTTTTTAGATTGTATTATTTCATCCAGGGACAAGAAAAGTACCATAGTTAAAGAATCACCCAATTGCGTATTACGTGAGTCACGAACGCACATCACAGAACAGAGCAAGTCTAGGATATCCAGACCCACCAAAGGAGGGAGAGCATTTTCACATTTAGCTCCGAAGCTCTGGAATAGCCTTCCTGATATTGTTCGTTGCTCAGACTCGCTCTCCCAGTTTAAAACTAGACTAAAGACGCATCTCTTCAGCCAGGCATTCATATACATTTATCTTACAGTTACTGTAAATCCGGCCTCTAGTTCATAAACGCCAGAGGAGAACTGGCCCCCGACTGAGCCTGGGTTCTCCCAAGGTTTTTTTTTTTTTTTTTTTATCTGATGGAGTTTTAGGACACCATTGGGTCACTTGATGGAGTTTTAGGACACCATTGGGTCACTTGATGGAGTTTTAGGACACCATTGGGTCACTTGATGGAGTTTTAGGACACCATTGGGTCACTTGATGGAGTTTTAGGACACCATTGGGTCACTTGATGGAGTTTTTCGGTTCCTTGCCACTGTTGCCTTTGGCTTGCTCAGTTGGGGATATTCAAATTAATTAACCAATCATCAATACCATTGATCAGCCCTACCAAACGTGGATGTTTTTTTCCACTAAGAAACGAACATTGTTTTGATTGATACTGTGAAGCTATTTGATACAATCTGTATTGTGAAAAGCGCTGTATAAATATACTTGACTTGACTTGACTTGACTTAGCATATGAGGGGAAAATTACAAATTAAATATATAATACTTACCCCTTTTCTTGGTTGAGTTAGTGTGAAAGGGCCTTTATCAGGGATGTTGGTGCACATTTTATAATTTGATGATGAGTACAAAATACGACATTGTACAAAATGTGTGCATGACCATTATTTTTTGTTATTGTGTTTTTGTGCTTTACATACAGAACAAAAATGATCTCATCAAGAAAAACATCTTAATTAAAGATGGAAATCCTGCTCGATACCGTCTAAAACCAAGGACAGACTCTCATGATCAATCTGAACCATATAGAAACCATATAGAAAAATGACCTTTGGAGAGAGAGACAAAAACAAACCCCATAAATCCATTCTGATGGTGGGAGAAAGGAAAAACAAAACTGATCAATGTGATGATCAACTACATGTAGGGTGTTCAGAGAGAAGACAAGGTTTGGTTTGAAATCACAGATGATCAGTGTGACCGAACATCAGTTCACAGTCAGACCTCCATCATCACTGTTTATGGATTTTATGACCAAAAGAGTCCAATCGATTTAACATTCATTGATAGGATATGGAAACACATTTGGTATAGAAAAAGATAAAGAGATCGCTGTGAGTTTGCTTAGTTTGAGTGAATCTGCAGAAGGGATTCATGAAATAGATGCAGTGTGTCTGGTGATTAATGCGACACAGAATCGACCTTCTGAGAGACAGATGTACATATTTGATTCTGTTTGATTCTGTTCAGTCTTTATTTGGGAGAGATATTGATGAAAACATTGTCTTGCTCTTCACACACTCAGATGGAGCTCAACCTAAAAATGTCCTGATGGCTGTTAAAGAGGCTAAAGTCAAGTGTGCAGTGAATGACAAGAATCAGCCAGTGTTTTTCCTGTTTAATAACTGTCAGTCAGAAGCTGATAATGAAGAAGATGAAAATATACAAGCACGATCATGGAATCTCAGTTTAAGAGGAATGGAAGGATTGTTCAAGTTTCTTGACAACATTAAACCAAAATCCCTGAGGATGACTCGAGATGTGCTACAATAACGGAAGCAGTTGGAGGCAGTTTCTAATCTACAGTCACGTGTTCAAATGATGGAACTAAAGCAAAATCAGCTGAAACGAACTCAAGAAGCTCTGAAGCAGAACAAGGAAAGTAACTTTGAATGTGAAGTTGAAGCCCCCTACAAAGAGAAGGTTGATATCGATCCTTCCAAAGAGGCGACGTGCTGCAGCGTCTGTGAGGAGAACTGTGTTTATCCAGATACTGGGTGGGTCAGAAATCTGTCATGGTGCAGTTCGATGAGAGACAATCACTGTACAGTGTGCACAAATAAATGCTACTACAGTAAACACATCAAAGAAGCAAAAATATATGTAAAAAGGACAAGAAAGTTAAAGAAGGAATATGATTGGAAGACTGGAGGTGGTGAGTCTGTGGTCCAGAAGCTGGAAGAAGAACTGCAGGAATTACAGAGAGAGAAAATAAAGCTGGTGATTGAAGCTTTTCACTGTGTGGAAACTCTGCAGAGGATCGCTCTCAACACTGTTTCTCTGCTTACACTTCTGCACATTGATTTTCTGATTGAGAAAGGAAATAAATGAGCCTGAAAAAGCTGAAATACTGGAAAACATCAAGAAGAGAGCAGGAGAAGAAAATACTGGAGCACTGGGATTTATAAAAAAAGTTATAGTATTTTTGATTGCTGCTCAACATCTGTGGTCACTAGAATATGAAAATGTCTATGCTGTTTTCCACCAACATTAATTAGCATAAACCAAATTAGCATAAACCAACCATTTTATATATATATATATATATGGATCCAGAAAATGCCTGTATTTTTCTCATTTCTATGTTGCTTAGAATAAACCACATCTGCTAAATTAGCAAATGTCAAATAGGCTAGTAGCTATATGGATTATTGTAATTTCTTGCTATATGCAATTGACAGCAGCATAATGCAAAGAGTTTCGGAATGCAAATATGTAAGTCTTTTAATCCTTTCCATTAATATGTGATCTATTCTGATAAGTTATATACCCCTATATACCTCTTGTACCTTGTTTTGTTTTGTTTCTCGTTTATTTGTTCTATGTTGTGACTGTTTCCTTGTTTATATTCTCAATAAAAAAATTAAAAGTTGTATTACTAAGCACTGCCACCCAGTGGCCATATGAGAGAATTATGAGTATCATCCTCCATGAAATATAGTGAGAGACAGTTGTGTTATAGCTTTAATAAAAACTCTACTGGACTATAAATCTGGACTTATTTTATATTTTTGGAGCTCACATGTTTACTGATTCATTGATTGTCATTGAAATGGTGCTAACATTTTGTTAGACAAATAGATCTGCCCTTTCTGTAAAGGTTCTTACAGGTTTTCCAAAGAGTTCTGCCAATGAGGATCCCAAATTGTTATGAATGTATATGTTATCAATATGTCTTTTTGCGAACTTTTCACAATCCAGCCCACTACTTACCTGATGAAGTTTTCCTGTCATATAGATTTGATAAAATAATAATAAATCTTCATTATATCTAATTTTAGGTTTAGTGTTTTATTTATATTTGTGAGTTTGAGGATGTGTCAGTATTTCCTGTGTATCATTTCATGTCAGAATAGTGTGTCTCATCTCCACTAGTGTGTGTTGTGTTGGTCAGTATCAGAATGTGAATCATCCCGTCCCACTTTGTCCGTCTCTGAAAATAACCCACAGCAGCTGAAACAAAGCCTGAGAGACTGGACAGTTAATGATGAGGACTGAACCGACACAACTCAAGAAAACATGCAAACAACTATATGAGGGCACAACAAGACCCAGATCATCCAGTTATTTAATCTGTGTGGGATTCTGATTTTGCATGTCTCAAATCAAACCAAAGTTTAATAGTTCTGATCATACAATTTGGCTTCATTTAATATGGATGAAGAGATTCAAAACAGACCCTGATGAGAAAAAGTAACAAAGATATTCTGCGTTTAATAGAATTTTATTTTAAATAAGTGTCTTTATTTCATGTGATATTGTGGATATAATAACTCAGAGCCTGATCATCAGTCTCATCTTCTCATGTTGTGTGTGAAGAAGAGCTGCTGTAGGTTTGGAAACTCCTCGTATGAGTTACTCATGTATCTATGAGAAAACACACGACACAAGAGGGAAACAGACAGTGGATGTTAATGAAGCCTCAGGCTCCTGTGAATATGAGTTTATATCAGACAGACGTCTATATAAAACACAGAGAACATGACAGCTGGAAATCCCAAATGTCTGTCATAAACATTAAATACAATAATACTTTTCATCATAACAATTAAACAATAACTGCTAACTGCTCACACAACTGTGTTCATCATTCAGCGAGAGCTTGTCCAGTCCACAAATAATTAGCATTTACTGAAAAAACAACATAATGAAAAAAATAACTAATGTCAACAAACTGAACCAAAATAAAGATGAAATGTTTTACTTTCAATGAAAGGTATTTTGTCTAATGAAAAGCTGTGATTCTCAATCAATTTCCTGGCATAGTTTTTGTTCGTTTTGCTTTATACATCTATAAATCATAAATACATACATACATAAATAAACCTAAACATATAGGTAGCACATAAATATACATACATAGGCCTAGCTACGAACATACATAAATACATACATACATACATAATTACTTCAATACATACATACATTGGCCTACATACACACTTAAATAAATACATAAATAAATACATAAATATAAATAGGCCTAAATGAATAAATAGGGCATTATTAACAATTAAAAATAATCTTTTTTTTTTTTAAACAATGGCTTCACTAATTTATTGAACTACTGGATCTTGAAATGACAAAATGCAATGTTTTAATTTTTTTAAGTTAAACTTGACGGGACTGTGATCTCCAGCATGGTTCTGTTATTTATACGAAGCCCCGTTCAGCTCTCAGCCAATGAGCGCAGCGCGTTCTGCGCGGACGCGCCTCACACACATTCACGCCTCTGTGCGCGCGCCCTCACAAACTGTCAGATTACCGGCTATGAATCACGGGCGTAAGCTGTCTGATCCCTGAAGTTTATCAGACACCGGACAGGTCTGATTCACGGAAGACCAACATGAGCGAGAGGTTCAGGGTCGTGCCGGTGGCCGCGCATGAGAGCGCGTTTGGAGACGAAACGGACGGAGACACGGTGTTTGACGCCGGTGTCGGTGAGGGCGAGCGCGCGGAGCGGCGGGGGTCGGTGCCCATCCTCCAGTACAGCAGAGAACCCAACAAATACGGTGAGACGGGTTCCGTTCATACGGGCAGAAAGTGTCGCTCTAAACTCTTTATAATAAACGAAGAGCCGTTATGTTGGATATAATATGAACTCAGTCAGTAACGTTAGTTTGGCGCGTCGCGTCACTCGTGTAACGTTGTAAACAAGTGAACTAACGTTAGTCGTCGTTTTGGTATTAATGAATTAAGTTACATACATACAAATGGACGTTTCCAGAAAGTTCAGTGTGTCTGAATTAATTTAGTCCATCGAAGATATGAAATATTATTTATTGTGACGGTTTGTTTTTATAGATTTCTCGGAGGAGGTTTAATTCTCGCAGGGCCGTTAATTAACCTGCTAACGTATGTTTTTGTTTTTGTTCCTGGAACGGTATGAGAACGTTAATATCGAACATTTGTTTTCATATTTATGTTATGAAACTTTAGGAAACGGTTACTTCAAATGGTAACCGAACACTAACGGTAGCGGAACGTTCTGGTTTTTTGTTGTTGTTGCTAGTTTCCACTCTTTAGTTTTGCTAAACATTCAGTAACTCGAATAAGTGTTTATTGAAATGTTTTCTGACAGGAGACTATGCTGTTTTCTGACAGTCACAAATGACTGTAAGTGTTGAGACTTCACAAGATTGAGGCGTTCATTTTAAATATGCCTTTGTTTAGTTATAATTTCCAGTCTAGCAATAATTCAACATTTAGCCTCAGTTGTAAGTTTATTTTTATTAGTCAAAGGGCTGTCTAAACAAAAATGTCAAAATGTGGTCTTAAGATAATTGAATACATAAATACCACAGTAACAGTTACTGTAAAACTGTGACAACTTGTTACCAATGTCCTCAAAAGACCAGAATTAATATATGATTTTACTTTAACAACAACATTATCTATTATAAGGTTTTATTTGAGTGGTTTTGTTTGTAAGTTCCTGTGAAATGACTTGGCATGTTTGACACTGTCTATTTTGCAGGTGTCATGTTTATGTATCATGCTGCTGTTTTATTGCAATTACTTTATTATTAAATTTAGCACAATAAGAGGGTTTGCTGGTTGAATTGTGCAGTCTAATAATGCTTTATATGTCCCTATAGTATTAAGCAAAATGTGCATTTTCTGCAATACTCTTTTTTTCTCATTAATTTTTTACCCTTTTCCCTTTGTATTGACCTAACCAGGTGAACGCGTTTTATGCAACACGATGCCCTTTCGGTTTTACATGACTGCCTGATTTCAGGGGCTTGTCTAGACGTGTCTTGGGACACTTTTCATGCTCAGCTGTCTTCATTAATTACCATGACACATCTGTTTGTTTCCCGGGTTAGAGATCCAGCAATCTGAATCTGCTTCTGTTTTCCAGGCCTTTTATAGTCTCTCTTTACTCTTTGAATCAGTAAATCGCTATCACGTTTATTTAGTGAAGTCTATGACCATGTGGACATGAGGAAGAAGATATATAACCATCCACATTCTTTTAATGCATTTCAGGGTTTCTCTATCTAGTTTCGGTCTTTATCGTTGATGGATATGAAAGCTTACAATTGGCCCTTCATTAAATTTAGCCTGCAATTTAATCGAAGGCCTCTTAAAGCCAAAGTGCCTTTGATTATCTACTGTAGCACCAGTCACACAGTCTATAAAGAAGTCTAGTGTAATTGTGAGAGCTGATCTCCTGCAGAAGTCCTTAAGGAGGTCCGGATGATTTGGAGACGGCACTTATTGGAGGTGCAGTAATTTAATATGTGGCTCAACGTTTTCTTTATAAGAGTTGGTGTTAATCGTGTAAAGAGCAAAGGGAAAGTTTTTGTGATGTGCTTTTCAAAGCTTTTATCAGAAGTGCATTGAGAGCATGATCAGACCTACAGATACTATATTAGTTTCATTTGTTTGTCGTGTTCAGAAGAGCAAATGGGAGTCGTCTTCCAGATGGTTGAGCTGGGGAGCGTTGGATTGGGTTACACACTCATTATGGGAGTCAAGAACATCTCTATTCATATATGTGGTGATGCTCTTATAACCTTCACTGCCAGACATAGAACAATGATGAGCACAAAGTTGATCCCAAACATTAAGCAACTTTGTGTTCTTACAGACAGAGAATATTACTAAATAAGTCAATTTTTTCAAACCCAACCCAATGCAAAGGCCTTGTTCCCAGACAGTGCAGTCCAGTGCAAAGCCATTTGGGTTTTCATTTTAGAAGCGTATTGCAGTTTATTGACCAATTAAAAACCAAAATACTACCAAAATTGGAGTATTGTTGATTACAACAGACAATAATTTAGACTCTCACAGTTTGGGAAATCAAACAATGGTTACTCTTTGAACTTATGCAAAATTCTTGCACTCACAATGTAAGTCCAAACGGAGGTACAAATTGAAGCATTTTCTTGGAGATAGCTTAAAATTATACACAAATAAAGGCTAGTTTTGTTGTTAATCTTGTAGAAGCTAAAAACAAATATTGTTTTAATATTTAATTATTTTAATTGTTCTGTGGTATATTCATAAAGTCAAATGGAATGAAAAAGTGCCCAATTTTTGGTTAAATGTACTCTTGTATGTATATTTGGTTCTGAAAAAAAAAGATGACTTCTGGTAAAAAAGAAAAAAGAAAAGCCACAACAAAAACAAACCAATTGAAAGTGTTTAAGCTGCATTAGTTGCTGATTAAGTGGTTTCATATGCCATATGATACTGTACACTTAGTATTGGTAAAGACCACATGATATTTTAACAGAGACTAGGGATGGCTCGATACCACAATTTTGGCTTCGGTACGATACCAGAATCTAATACCTCGGTATCGATACTAAATCGATACCACAGGTAAAAAAAAAAAAAAGCCTCATTTTAAGTGACACTTAAAAAACACTGTTTGAAACTCTCCACTACCACTACCACTAAAGAAAAGGTATCAAAATGTACATTTAAAATAAAAAAAATTCAGTCAGGGAACATACAGTAGGTAAAAAAAAAAATTTTTGAACCATTCATTTATCACTAATACTAAAATTAATTTTATTCAAATTTTTATTCTTTGTTCATTCAAATTCAATTAATATATGTTTGTTTGAAGGTATAACAATGATGAGACCTAAACTGAATTGGTTCTAGCGTGTCATGCAAGCAGATTTGTGCTTTCGTGTTTACCGTATCATATAATTGATAAGCTCTTATGTATGTGCGCTGTTCAGTGTTCAATAAAAGTCTAAATTAAATCAGTTGAATGATGGACTAACCTGTCGATCTCTGAACTCTTTGACCAAGTCAAGATGAGCAACTGACAAGTCAAGTGCTTCGGCAGATTTTATGTGTTGCCTCCCCGTTTGCAGAGTGGTGCATTGAGATCTGTTTCTTTACTTTTCTCATGACTTTTGTAGGCAAAGTAATGCCTTATTTCACTCATACTGCTCTCTTTATCGCTCTATTTATTAATTTCGGGCGTGTAGAAATTCGAATGAGCTTCGTTTGATCCATCGTGATCCATCGTGTTCCTCTGTTGTCACCGTTTGCCGGTTTCGCATGACCCGCGTCAGTTTAGATCGCGCACTGCCGCCTAGCGGTGAACTTCGAAACAGCAGCGCATCAAATACCGAATTGAACAAAATGATGATATTGTACCGTTTGAAATATAATATATACCGGTATTTTTGCAGTACCGGTATACCGCGCATCCCTAACAGAGACACAGTGCTGAGTCAACAGATCCACTGCAAAGTTCTTGAAAGTGTATTTTTCAAACCACGTATTTGATGTGTGATCTGAGACGAGTGCTTCACTTCATCTGCTCTGTGGGGTCATGCTGTTTATTGACCCTGTTACTGAGAGGTCACTTCATGTCATGATCATGTTAGGATTGAACTCGGAGGTCTTGGATGCAAACATGCTCACTTTCTGCTGTTTAATGGAGGTTAAAGCATCGTGTCCGGAGTGTTTGGATCTCAGAGGCTGGAGGTCGTGTGTTAGACACTCGGTGGTCTTCAGTCAGGGTCAGGGCGGATGGAAAAGAGAAGTGGGAGTTTTTATTCTCCGTCAGGATACTGTGAACAGCTGACTCAAGCAACAGGCCTATTTGTGTTGGCTGTTTATCTGCACTTCATAACAACAGTGGTGTGTGTTTCTACATATCCAGTTATTCTTTTTCTTCTCTTCTTCTTGCATAAACATGATGCATTTCATCCAGTTTGTTTCTGTGCTTCTGGGCTGCAGTAATTAGCTTTCGAGTTCAGGACTCATTTGTACATTTATTGCTCTAATTGGCATCATACGATGAGAATCATGTGACTGTGCTCTTGTTCAGATGGTTGGATTGTTTATTGTGAACTGCTTACCTAGACCACATATGAAAGCATCATGGGATGCCTCTGATAATAAAAAAAACATGTTCCAAACATAGGAAGCAAAGTTATGCTGTTATTTTAGTATGATTTATATACTTTATTAATTGTATTATCTTATTAATATACAACTACTAGGCTACTTGCACATCTTTTCAGGAGCTTTTTCATGTGTTTCTATGTAGATGAGGATAGGAGGGGTTTACGGGACATGCACTGCATCCGAATATGACTTTCATACTATATAGTCGGTGAAAACATAGTGAGCCGAGTAGTATACCCGAATTCATAGTATTAATAAAACAGTAGACAAACCGTACTTATGAACTTCTGCTTCTGTCGAGATTCTGAAGTGTGCATCTGATGGACTTTTAACAGACTTCTTTTAACAGTTTCAAAACAGATGTACAGTCTGTGATTTCTGACACAGTAATGCATTAAGGCCAATCTCTGCGTGACTCTTCTCACCCGATCTGTGTTGATTATGCTGTGAGAAACTCAAACAGGGCTCTTCTTCATGTCTGTGATCCACTGTGTGGCGTCTCCATTCCCATCAGCCCCGTGCTAAAGAACAGTGTGCTCTTGGCTCACGACTCGTGTTGTTCATGTCATCGCGCTCCGGCTCTCAAACATTGCTCAGGCGTTGAAAGTAGCAGGTGGTCTCTTAATGCTAAATAAACTCTGGCAGTCAGAATCAGTTTAGTGTTATATCTGTGTCTGGGAGACGAGCATGAAGAACCAATGGCAGGCCAACGTTTAAAGGAATAATTCAATTAAAAAGTTGTCATCACCCAAATGTCGTTCCAAAACTGTCTGACTTACTTAATTACATTTTTTAGGACCCAAAAGGTGATGTTAGGTGGAATGTTTTTCACTAATAATCCAATTTTGATGCACCAAGTTTGAATATGTGCATTCTTTTATATATAGTGTCTGTAATTTAATAGAAAAGCGTGAACGTTTTGCAAAACTCCTTTTGTGTTCTAGAGAAAAAATAAAGACATTTACATTTGGCAGACACTTTTATCCAAAATGACTTTTTCAAGGTACACATTTACTTTCTTATCAGTTCTTGTTTTCCCTAGGAATCGAACCAATGACCTTGTCGTCGCAAGCACCAACTCTTTGAGCTACAGGAAAGACATACTGGTCTGAAATGACATGTAAACAATGACAGAATTGACATATTTGGGAGAACTGTTTCTGTAATTGTGGGCCATCAGACTGTGTGTCCAAACCATGAACAGATTGTCTGGTGTCTGGTGGACACTGTCATGTCGGTCTTATAAAATCTTAGTCGATAAACCCTCACAATCATCTAGAATAGATAAACTGAGCCGCTGGCACCGTGGGGGGGTTTGTTGGCCTTGCGTTTGGCACAAACTCCCATTTCAGGCCCTTCTCACGGTCACCAGGATCAAACAACCCTCTTGGATAATCTCGAATTCTCTGGATATTTGTCTTGTGCTGCAGAGGAGCAAAAAAAGCTGTCACCTGATCTGGTGGTGTATGACGGACAGCTGAAGCCTCTGCTCCGACACTTGAGATGTGTGTGTGTGTGTGTGTGTGTGTGTGTGCCAGAGCGCCCGAGTATCTGTCATCGCCTGCTTACTGTCGCTCCGTTTTAGAAGCAGAGAACCTGCGTTCATCTCCGGCTGCTGACTGTAATGTGTTGAAGGATGTTTATAGTAATTATTTTATATGTGCCAGATGGATTAGAGCAGATTCCTCGCGTGACAGAGTCTCGTCGCTACGGCGTGACATTTCGTGATCACTCTGCTATCTGTTTTTAAGCTCCTGTAACGTTTCCACTCTTGTACAGTCAAGACTGATTTAGAAACCGTGACATGCACTGGATAGGGGTGAACATCTACTGTAATAGACATACAGTCTGTGTGTGTGTGAACTTGTTCTGTTAGTTACAGTTAGATTAAACTGATACAGGCCAGTTTAAAGATCACTCACTTTTAAATGCTGTGTATATGTCTATGTGGTGTTTTATTATGCTTTAAGACAGATTCATCAGTCAACACCATTGCTGAGCATTTCCTCCTTAAAATTGAAGTGTGCCAAAGACCGCCCCTGTTTTCAACATCACAAACATGTGACCATCAGTGTGGGGGCGGGGCTTTACTCCACTGGCTTTATGATGTTCAAAGCTTTTCTATATGCTGATTTTAAGAAGGCTGATTTCTGACTCTGAGATGTCGAACGAGAACATGGTTTGTGTGACATTAGCAACACATTATTAGCGGTTTGATAACATAGTAAAGCCAAAGGATAATCATATTAATTACTGTTATGTGTCTGATAGAGAGTGATACATAAAATGCAGTATCATGGACTTGTAGACGACCCTGTATAATTCATTATTCCTCTTCTTAATCTGAATGAGTTTCTGGTTCAAATATATATGGCTGAATTAAACCAATATTTCCACTTGAAATTGTGCATTTACTACAGTTACAATTGCATATCCAAGTAATTAATGTCGTTTTGATTTTCAAAGATAAGTTTTAAAGGATCAAATTATTGACTGCAGGGGGCTTTAAGATAATCTCTTTTGCTTGAATGATTCACAGTAACTGGAATATATCTGTTACAAAATCTGCCAACTGTATTGTAAAAAATGTTTTAATTTTTTTTAATTATTGTGTAAAATAAGTGTTTGCATTTGTATGGCGCGTTAGTCATCATTACTCACCTACCACTGTTATTTTAGTATCATGTACCATTATAATGATTGTTAGGCTAATATTTTGAATTAGTTTTAAATGTAATTTTTTTTATTATTTAAATTATGTTTTTGTTTTTGTCATTTTTATTTGTTTAAGATCTATATAGTTTTAATTTGAATTCAGTTTGTTATTTTAGTACTTCAATTTAATCTAAACTAAACTAAAATGAGAAATGTTGCCTTTGCAACTACATTGTAAAAGAAAAAAAAGAAAATTCAGTGTTGTATATTACAAGAAAATACTATTGTAGACTTTCTAATTTTGAATATATTTTTATGTTATTTGCTGTTTGCTAATTGTGAAAGGTTCTGCAGTTTCTGGGTGAAAATTGTTTCTACACTAATTTTTTTAATTAGATTTTTAATTAAACTTAAATAAGTTTCTTTAATTTCAGTTCATGTTTATTTTATTTCAAGTAACTAATTCATTTTTTTAATGGTTTTTAGTTTTAGGTAATGATAATAACATTGTCACCCGCTCTTCCTGTTTCGACATTCGTATAACTGACATTTGAAAAAAAGCCCCATATTGGTCAACATCAAGATGATGCATCACTAACTTGCTTTAGTTCTCCTTCAGGGTCTAAACCAGGACAAATGAGTCTGCTTGTTTGCTCTATAAATGTAGCATGGAAATATTACTGCAGGTCTAAAGAATCTTTGTGTAAAAACTTGTCAACAAGTGGAAAGTTTGGTTTTGTAGATGTCATGATGCCAGGAAAAGTTTTCTCCAGTGCATTTCACAGTCTCACTCCACACGGTTGTTTCGTTAGCATGATCGGTGTAAAATCATCAATCGACTGAACTGTCATGTCAAACAAGCACAGAATTTAATACAGAAATGCTGTGAAAGATGTTTAATGTGTTCTGCTTGCTTTACCAAAGACAGTCAGTAGGAGGCAGCAGATTTCTTCATCATGCTTTTGTTAATAACAGCACTTTAAACACCAGCACACTGACTTTAACCAAAGCTTCTTAAAGGACATGAATTATTGTGAATTAATGTTTAGAGCACTATGACAAAATATTTGCTTTGCTCACAGGCTCAATAGTGTTTACACAAGGCTGTAAGGTCACATATTTGGGACTGAACTTGCAATATGACTGTTTGTAGTTGTTTTTATTGGAAAAGACAACCGCTCACATATTACTTTAAATATTACTTTATATATTAATTTGACATATCTTAAAATAACCACTATAATAAAAAAACTGTTCACAGTAAATGACCTTTTATACAGTTAAAAATTATATGAACATTTTCATTTCATTATAAAGAAATATTTATTATTTTTGAAATTTTTTTTTACTTTGTAGGCCTACCTACAAAATAGTTTGTATGTTTCTTTCTAATTATCTGCAATGTACATTGGATTATGTATATAGTGTATGTGTGTATATATATATATATATATATATATATATATATATATATATATATATATATATGTCTTTGAATTGGACTCCACATTTTATGTCTGTTCTGACACCGCGGTGACCCGCAATTCACCCGTTTGACCTTTCTGACATCTCCAAAATCTCTCACAATTATCTGTGTTTGTATTGTGCATTTGTGATTGTGTTAGATGTGCAAGTTTATTAATTGCTTTATGCGTCACTAAGCTTTTAGATGCAGCCCAGCCTTCAAAGTGCAGGAAATGAGACAAATCCAGCTTCATAAATCAACTCAGCTGGATGTATAAATCACACAGTTTCTGACCGGATCTGAGTTTGAGACTATGGTTGATCTTTCCGGCCAGAACGACTGGATCTGGGATTAGCCAGTCGGAGGAAGTTAGAAAAATGTGCGTCCTGTAGTTTGCAATGTCCAGTAAATCCAAACGCTTTGGACATTTTGCCATTTAAAGGTTGTTGCACAGGTGGAACCAATTCATTACAGAAAATTCCTGGCAGCTTTTACATTTTCCAGTTTCTCTTTAGTCATTCCTGGGGAAAAGATCGGGTCTGTCCTGACCATGGATGGCATATTTTCATTTGTGTGGTTTTAGTTGATTTCATTACAATTATTTTGAATTATTTTATTATTTAGACAGATGGCCAGAGTTTAGCTTGAAATTATACATATGATCAAGATACATATATTTACAATATGTAATTTTACATATATAAAATTATATATATATATATATATATATATATCATTGTCAGTTGATGCATGTACATGTATTAGCATTTGTTGTTTATGCTGTAAAATCCTCTTGCTTTTTCCTAGTATTATGAAACTTTAACTTTAGGACAAGATTACATATTTTTAAATAGGAAACCAGACCAAAGTCCATCATAATTGGAAATTCTTATGGAGATAACTGAGCAAAACTCTTTCTTTAGCTGAAAGTGAACAGCTGTCAATACTTATATCTGTGACCGCACACAAATGATACCATAAGCAACTTACAGTTCACAGTTTCCACATCGGACATAAGTAGCATGACGAATCAAAGCTATATCAAGCCCATTATAATCAGTGAAGTGCTCATCTCAGGCTTTGCAGAGTAATTCAATCGGTAAACAGAATCTCTGTGAACTCTTACTGAATAGTTTCTTCTGCCACATGTAAATAACATTGTGCTGCCCAGCCTCAAAGTCGGCATAAAGAAGTTTCAATAGACTTTTCTTCCCAATTGTGATGTATAATTGAGTGAAATGGCTTCTGGAACAAGAACAGATGAAGGGCGGGGCTTGATTATGTCCACGATGGAATTGATTGGATGGTTGGATGGTTGTGGTTTGCTATTGGCTGATGTCGTGTGAGTGACAGGTTGCCCCGCCCTCGTCATCAGAGAAGAGAAGAGGGAAGTTATTTAGATCAAACATCACAAGGGACATCAGATAAATAATTTAAAATAAATACTGCAATATTACATTAAAAAAACAAACAAGAATTTTGATTTCATGCTGACTTTAATACAGTAATGGATTTATATGGGCTTTTACTAACTCTGTGAAGGTTTAATTGAGAGTAAAGAGTGTTGAGCAATAATGCAAAAGTAAACAGCATCAGTACGTCCCAGAATCCCAGTGTTTTTGGTCCATATTTGTTATTTTTATCACTATGACCTGGCCGGTCTGACCGTTGGATCCTCCAGTGGGCCGTTCGTGTTCTTCAGTCTGTCTGTTCTGAGCACTGCAGTGTAATTCAATCTGAAGTGCTCGACTCCCAGAACACCCTGCATATCTCTGCATCCTGTGTGTGTGTGTGTGTGTGTGTGTGTGTGTACCTTACAAGAGCAGTAGCATATTAAACTGGAGCCTTTTTAGGGTCTTTCTAGGAGAAATGAATGGTCCACATGTCATGTTGATCATGAGGAATGTGGAATAAATCACATTACTGATATCTGCTTCTGCTTTGACTTCCCCTTTGCTAATCTTTTATGGCTTCAGTGTGTGCGTCGTCCAGCAGCGTCTGTGATTCAGACATCAATGATTCCTCAAATCATGTTTCATGTTGAGGAAAGATGTACTTTATTAAAGTCCCCTTGTAGTCAATCATTTTATCCCTTTAAACTCATCTTTGATCACCCAAATTACATATTTAAGCTTTTTTTATTTAAATCGTCATGCCTTAAAATAGCTTGAATGTAACTCGACACCCTTTCCTCATTTAGTATGCACGGTTCTATGATATGCAAATGAGCCCCGCCTCCACTCACTCACTCAGTTCAGAGATCCACTCGTTGATGTAGTTTGTGCACTCTTTTAATAGTGTCTCTTTGTCAAGCTTTAAAGAAGTACACTTATTTTGATGTCGACTAACATACTAAAGCACGTATCATTTTAACTGTAGTGTGTTATTCAATATTACATCTAAAGTTAATACAATTTAAGTGTACTAAATTTAAACTTCCTCATTACAAATGTGTAACTACAAATATATTTAAATACATGACATAGCCTAAATACATGAAAGTTTCAATAGGAATGAAAAGATTTCAGTTTATTTCAGTTTACCATAAATGTTTGTCAGTACATCAGACCATAGCCATATTTCAAAGACAATAGAAGTAATTATAAAATCTAATTCCATATAAAGATCACTTAAACACTCACTTGAACACGGTCAACTAAGTGCATTTAATATAAATTTAAACCGTAATATATTTTACTTTAATTGCCGAAAATCCGAAAACATTACACTCAGTTCACACTTAAGTATCTTCATACTCAAGGGAAGTATATTATTTCCCTAATAACTACTAATTTTAAAAGAATGCTGACGTGTACTTCTTTTTCACGAGTGTTCAGTGCGACTCACAGTTAAGAATGATGCAGGTTTTCCTGATTCCACAAACCCTCTTGCCAAAAACTATAACACAACCGAAAGATTTCACATCAACAACTGCAACAAAAGCATGCATCAAAATTATGAGTTGTTTTAGCAAACCATTATTCTTCTTTTAGGTTTGGTAGATTTCACTGAATTTTCCTCTGTGCCACACACTTTTCATTTTCTTTTCTAAATGTTTAATAATGTAAAACTCTGTTAGATGTGAATCTAGGAGTTTCTACGCAGCGAGTGTAGACATGTCTTTTTACTGAACTAAACTGCATGTCAAAGGTCGTGAAGACAAAACAGCTCATGACGTGTGAAGCACGACAACTATTGCAGCCAAAAGTTCCCACCGTACAGTATGTAAAAGCTCGTATTTTTCGAGTGGAATAAGGGCTCCTTAAAATAAACGACCCTGTTGATCCTCAGAGCGATGCTGTTTGTCTGCTTTAATGACAGGCTGTGTATTCCTGGACTGGTGTTTGCATTGAGCACATGGGCGAGTGTTTACACATGCATACAGTACATACAGTAAAACACTTATTACGCCTTGAATCGCTGCCTTGATGTTAAAATACTTTCTTCAATCCCGGGATAATGTGTAGAAGTCTTTTTTGCAAACACAGGTAAGCTTTTTGGCCACAAATGGGTTTGCAACCTATTTTACAGCTGTAATGTGACGTACAGTACTGTTCAAAAGTTTGGGGTCAGCAAGAAGTACATTTACTTCTTTACATTTATTTATTAAGGATGCATTAAATTGATCAAACGGGACAATACAGACATTTATAATGCAATTTCTGCTTCAAATAAATGCTGTTCTTTGAGCTTTATATTCATCTAAGAATCCTGAACAATGTAGTCGTAATGTTGCTTTGGGAACTAACTAATATTAAATAAGCTTTTTGTTATGTTTTACATGTACATTTATTCATTTAGCAGACTCTTTTATCCACAGGAGTACAAAAAGCAATTAATCTTTTTTATTTTATTTTATTTGTACCGCTGGGCGGTATAATGGTATTTACATGTGGCAGAAGAAACTATTAAGTTGATTTTACAGAGATTCAGTTCACCGATTGAACTACTCTGCAACTACTTAATATTTCTTTTATTTCATTTATTGTTTATTTTCATTCAAATTATGGAAATGTTTTTTTTTTTTAATAATTTTTTTGTAACATTTTATAAATGTTTTTTAGTTTTAGTTAATGATAATAACCCTGCTGAACAGGAGGAAGACCCTTGAAGAGGTTCTTCATCAACAGCTTCCTTTATCTCGTGTGTTGTTGTGTCTGTGGAGGTTCATGCTTCCACAGCGAGGAAAGGAGATGAAGCTCATGTGTGCAGAAAGGACGGCCCAGGGGGCGGAGCTTCCAGAACTCCTTATATGGGCGAAGGCTGGTCACATGATCAAGCCGGTGTCAAAGAGATAGGAGCACAACTGAGAACTTCGAACCACAACTCAAACAAGCCAGCGCAGAGGAGGAGAGTCAGCGTGTGTGAGACACACAGATAAGGAGAAGACCGACGTCTCGCAGAGAGACACATGGTGTGAAAATGCCCACCAACTTCACCGTGGTCCCCGTGGAGGATGGCAGAAAGCCCGCTCAGGAAGACTCCGATGACAACAACGTCCTGAAGGAGGAGGATGAAGAAACCGTAGGTGAGGCTGGGAGTTTTCTAGACTACGGTGTGTGAATCTACCAGCCCAGCTGGAGCTCGTGTAACGTGCCGCTTCAGGTTCACTAGTGGGTCACTGTCCGTGGTTTGTTTGTCTTTCTCTCTCTCTCTCTCTCTCTCTCTCTCTCTCTCTCTCTCTCTCTCTCTCTCTCTCTCTCACTGAGCGAACACGTCTTCTCTCTTTCCTCTTTTCACATGGGTGAGAGGAGCATGTGCTGAAGACTAGCTCACGTGATTGTTGTTTGAAACTGTTTCTAGCGTCTTTTTTGGTTTCATTTATTCATTTAATGCTTCTATTAGTGCACTTTATCACTGTAAGTACTGGATCTAGTCAATATTTATACATAAATGGCAGCAGTGTGGACTTATTTCTACATAGTTTAACAGGATGTTTCCTCTGCCAACTAAAGAAGGGGGGTATATTGAAAATGCAAGAAAAATTCACTGTGAATTAAGCTGGCAATATAAAATGAAGTATCATCACAGACTTTATCAGACAACTTTTGCAATCCTTTGTCTTTTAAGACAGAAATGTTAGTAGTAGCATTTCATATTGAATATTCATGATAAATTCAATGTGATTTGGAAGGCAATAACAGATGCAGCATCATCATGAGTATTTAAATATTTTAATGCACTTTTTTTATTTGGTTGTTACATTTTCTGAAAGACTTTATTGTTTTGTCTTATGGGGGCATTAAGAAAGAAATGTTTATAATAGCGTTTCATTTTTAAAGTAGCACAAATGGTGATTGAGTTAGTGAGTTTGATTCATTAATGTGAATCAGTGATTTGTTTGCATCATTCAAAAATGTTTGCTGTGATGTTTTCACAAAAATAAGCTAGTTAAAATTATTTATATGCATTATTAAATTGCTGCGAATAAAAATTATTAAATTAATTTAGTAAAAACATATTGAAAAGAGGCGTGGATTATTTTAAACTAGTTATTTACAGTATTTTTCTTAATGCATTAAACATTTAGAATTTATTTCCCTATATGAAGGTTGAAATGATGTTAGGAAAATAAGTTATTTTAGAGCAAATGCATAAATATTGAGATTTATATTGAATATTGGCTGAAAAAACGACATTTCTCTTTAGTTTTTTAGTTATTCCTCTGAGTTATAAACTGGAGCTTGTAACCACCACAGGTCATTGAGTTCATCTCTAATGAATCTCTACAGAAACGAAGCGTGTACCAGCCCAATGGCTTTTCTTCTGCTAATTGCTACCCTGGCTCACAATTACGGCCCAAATGTTCCAGGCTAGAGGAACTGAATGCATATTAAGGGTTATGTAAGAGGGCAGTTTTCTGTGTTGTGCAACGGCTGTTTTTCTTCCCCGTCTCTCCTGTGAGATGAACACGGACTCAGATTCCAGTCAGTGCTATTGATTTGTCATGTTGCTTGCTTGCTGTTGGTTCCCGCCGGTGGGAGTTTAAGACTCCACCCTTCTCATTCACCATAACATCGGGAGCTGGTCTTTGTCTTTACAGATGAAGGTCACAGTGTCTAGAGTTGCCAGTCCTCGTCGTATAACCACAAGAGCCTCCTCAGAGATAAGGACTCTCACTCCCTGCAGTTTCTGCCTGATTACACATTACTAGCATACAGCGCCGCGGCTGACATCTGTATCCAATTATTCCACATCTCCACCCATGGAAAAGGCAACCTGAAATTGAATAACAGAGTAACTGTAAACCCTCTCAGCATGTACTTTATCTTCTCAAAGCATTAAGCTCAGCGAGAATAAGTATAGTTATATGAACTTGTGTTTTTGGATTAAGGAGGTGACCTGTCTGTAGAGTTTTATTAAACGCCATTGTCAGAATTGCAAGAAAACAATGCAAGCACTCTTGTGTGATGTTTTATGAAACTGATATCAGCAGAAAAACAGGTTTAGTGGATTTGATTCACATTTCCCATGTATTTTTTTGCTGATTTCAACAGCGCCAAGCAAGACGATTATTAAAATCATCCACGTCCTAGTGTGTATTTAAACAGCACAGCAGCTTGTGCCCATGATAACCGTTGTTAGTGGGTCCTAAAATATAATTTTTGATGATATCAGGCAGTGATTCATGATTCCACCCTTTATTACATGGACTTTTGCACAACTCACATTTTAGATGCTGTAGAAATGCAATGCTTTTTTTCTCCAAGCATGGTGTTTGTTTAATGCACAGGGAGGATTTTAGAGGTATGCATGTGAAATAATGATCTATATGGATGTGAAGTTGATGGTTAGATGAACTCATATTTAAAGGTCAGTTCTCATGCACAATGTGTGTGTAATGAGGGAGGCTTCATCTTTCTGTGTCAACGATCGGTTACGAAACCATGGACACGGAAGAGAAAGAAGTCGAACTGAATATTTGCTTTTTTGAAGAGATGATTTGTGTGTCAGACAGATCGAGATTTAATATGGCAGAAAAAATGATCAACTTGTTGCTAAATAAACCTTAGATGATGCTCTATGCTAAAACCTATGTTGTTCAGACTCTAAATTCTGATTGGACGAGCTGTGCTGCAGTTTTTGTGCCTAAAAAAACTTAAAAACATGTTTTTCCTCATCTTGACTGGTATGGGACATGTCATGCCATATTTTCTTAATATTCCATGTTTTTTTTCCTGTCGTTTTCACATGCAAATAAAGTAAAGCAGTCCTTACCATTTCCATGCAAATGTATCTACCACAGCTTAAAAGTTACAAAATATCAGTTTCACCAGCCCAACTTGATAACGGCGGTGCTATAAATCAAAAGAAGGCCTGGTTTCAGCTTTATTTGATCAAGTTGCTGGATATTCCTGCACATTCACTGCTGTCTGTTTTCGGTTAGTGTGTGTTGGCTGTACACGAGGGCTCTTGTCCTGCTCAGACCTTCTGCTTGATATCAGCAAGGACTTTTTCATTCTTCTAGGATGTGTTTTGTAATTTTTGTTTTCTAGCATTTCTTTCCATGACGTCATGATCATGTCATTTATCTCCCCCGACCACTGACGACTGTAACACCGTCCAGATGTGGAGAATGTAGAAATCCTCGTGTGTGTTTGTGTGTTAGTTCACACCACACCCTCTTCACACACACACACACCACCGCCTTCAGATGTGTTGCTCGTGAGAACCCTTTTCATACATCAGATAAACAGCGCTCTGTATGTTTTGGATTTCATAATTCCTCATTGTTCCTCACACATCTGTCTGCATTTCTTAAAGGGATAATTCACACAAAAGTGGAAATTCTCACATTATTTAATCACCCACATCTCATTTCAAGTCTTTTGAAGCTGTTCGGCAGGTTTATATGAGGAAAAGACCAAAAACTCTCAGATCTCTTGTGCTTGGATTTTAGTGATTTACGACTTAAATTTCAGCCTGTTCCTTAAAATGAATTCTTTCTTGGTATTTCTGTCTTGTTTTCCATAAATTCAGTACAAACATTCATAAATTCCTTTAACCCTAAAACACAACACATTTGCAATGCAATGTGTAATTCAATTTTCAATCAATATGGATAATTCCTTCATATTAGCGTAGCACATTGTGCTCTATTTTTAGACTTTTTTTTAATAAAAATACATTTACTTGACTCAAATTTGATTTTATGCTTAAAATAAATTTTCTTGTTTTTAAGCAAATTTTTCAGAAAATAAGACCGTCATTTTGCTTCTCTTGTAAATGGATCTTGCTTTAAGAATGTTTAGATATTTGTAAATGACAAAAATGCTGAGGAAGAACATTATAATGGTGAGGAGAAGCGTAAAGATTGTGTTTCACAAGAACAAATAACAACATATGGGTTTGGAATGACATGAAGGGAAGTAAATAATGAGAGTTTTTATTTTTGGGTGAGCCATTTCTTTAATATCAAGGTGAAAACTAGTGCATTCTGAATAAAATGGTAACGCCAGCAGGAGATGGTGTTTCTCTGAGGATTGTTGAGCTCATTTCTCGCTGGTTTGTTGTCATTCAGAACCTTGTACTTCCTGTTTCCTGCTGGCGGTTCTGCTCACATGTGCTGCGGCCGATAAGACCCTGTGTGTGTTTCCCAGTGTGTGTGTGACACATTGAGCGCTGACCCGCCGGCTCGACATCCACTTTCCCTTTCCCAGCTCGAGTTCCCCTGGAGAACAGCTTTCTATGCGATCGTTCATTTTTACAGCCTAAAAAACGCAGAAAGCGATGGCCAAACATGCAGCACTTCTCCAACAGGTTGACGGCTTCATAAGAAGCCAACGCCTGAAGTAACCTTAAAGTTATGAGCGTTCACACCAGATAACAGTGCAGAATCAGCCTCATAAACTCTGTGCCTCTAAAAATAATAAGACACACACTGAATGTCCTGTTGCCTGGTAAGACTTGTAATGTTTTATTATTCAACATGACATCATGACTTTGCGTAAACATACACGCCACTTTCAAATCAAGTGGCGTGTTATCTATACGCATTTTCAGCTATCCGCGTGTATGTCCACGCCGCGTGTATGTCTACGCTGCGTGTATGTCCACGCCGCGTGTATGTGTACGCCGCGTGTATGTCCACGCCGCGTGTATGTGTACGCCGTTAAATTTCCGAGCGAAACTAAGCTAAATGAATATCTACATCTGGGGAGCGATATTTTTTTCCCTAGGATGGTAGGGGAAGAGTCATAAATGCTAATAACCCAAGTGACGGGTAGGTTTAGGGACGTCGTTGGGGTAGGTCATATATTATAGTAATGTAACGTTAAGTCAATGGCGTTGATAAACACGCTGAAAAGCGATTATGCGTGTTGATAGCACGCCAAAAATGGAAATACGAATTGGCGTGTCATACATACGCTATTTCATGAGATCAGTCTGTATTATTTCACTGGCTCTTTTTTCCGTTCACTGGTCAGATCCTGCATCAGCGGTGCCGTGTTGTGTGTCCGTTTCTCTTTTTGAGGAGCTTGTTGTGTAGATAATGACTTTATTATCCCTATCCTGTATAAAGGATTAAAATGATCCCTGTATAAAAATAAAAAAAATTATCCCTGTATAAACTACTGTAACATTAGTTTAAAGTTGATTCCTCAAACGTTGGTACTCATTCAGTGTTATTTAAGTATTGCGACATTTGTTATTATTATTAATATTTTGAATTTATGTGTACAATTTGAATATTTTTCATTTTGGTTGAAGTTTTTGAGTTTTTTTGTCATTTTTATTATTTTCTAAAAATATGTCTTTCTCTTTATAGTTATTCATTTCTATTTCAGTTATATTAGTACATCAAGGTAAACTAAATTATTATAAAAAAAATTGAAATGTTGTTTTGGCAACTAAATAAAAATACGGGAATATAAATATGGGAATGAAATTCAAAATCAATTTTCATTTAGTTCACCTTGATGTACTAATATAACTAGGGTTGGGAACCGAGAACCGGTTCTTATCCAGAACCGGTAGTGTTTTTTCAAAAATACCGGAACCGTGCGAAATTCCTGAGTTTCGGTTCCGAAAACGGTTCTGGTGTGATGTGTGGACGAAGTTCTGGGAGCTTATCCTGTAATAGCGACGTCTCACCACGTGAATATTAAAATTGTAATGAATGCACTGTCCCTCGCGCTATTCGTACACATTTTTTTTGCGTCAGATATCAACGCAGAGAGAGAGAGAGAGAGCGCGCGCGCGAGAGAGAATAAAGACAGTAGAGCTGCACCATTAATCTTTATACGATCTCGATTCAAACGCCCACGCGATCTTATTCCTAAATGACAAAAACTTCACACCGGGACATTCAAATCTGTTTGCGCTGTCACTGACCCAGAGAGAGCAGTTCTACATGAAACAGCTTTACTTTCAGTCTTTTCAACAACACAGTATCGATATTTCTGTGTTAAAAATATTCAAATGATCACAGAAGTACTGAGATAAAAGTTTATAGTTCGAGAATAAACACTGATGTCTACGGTACAGCAACTAAAACAGAGTTGATCACCTTTTGAAAGTCGCTTCAAATAACGAAAATTCGCTTCAGAATTTACAAAATGTAGCTATATAATGAGCGATTACATCATGAATGCCTTTTTTCAAACCGTGTTTTTGTCTTATCCTGAATCACTACGGTAAGGCTGTAATAAGCGTTTAGACTCGGACTACTTTACACTGGTTGGTTCGGCACCGCTGCGGAGTAGCCCAGTGCCTGCGTGACTCACCCGCGTCATACACATAAACATAGAGAAGTAGCTCCGGCTATAATGTCCTTCCGCAAGACGCATGCATTTCTGTTTATTAACTGCTAGAGCAGTTTAATCCAGTAATGAAACAAGTGATGTCTTTATGAATCAATCATTCAAACCGATTTTAAAAATATTATGTTTCACTTGTCTGGATCTTACATGTGTGTTCAAGCATATTCTACCCCTTCTGAGAGGGTATTCCACTGCTGGAGATACAATAAGCTATAGGAGAGGTCCCAAATTATCCTTGAGAATGCAAAAATGTTTATTTTCCTTCAGAAAAATGTGTTGCTAAATAATATGTTGAATTTGTTGACATTGCCAATCTGTTAAACTCATTTGACAAGTATCAGAAATAAAACACAAAAAGGATTGTGTATTTTCCCCGTACTACTATTTGTATTAGTTGTCTTAATAATTTTTATTGAATGGGAACCGGAACCGGAACCGGAATCGTTTGGCGGAACCGGAATCGGAACCCGAACCGGAAAATTTCTTACGATTCCCAACCCTAAATATAACTGAAATAGAAATTAATAACTATAAAGACATATTGTTAGAAAATAATAAAAATGACCCAAAAAAAAAACTCCAACCAAAATGAAAAATATTCAAATATTACAAATAAATGAATCCCCTTATTATTGTTCTGTGTGAACACGATTTGCTCCCGAAACTGATGATTGACAGCGTGGTAAACACACAGTAGCAACGCTCTACCGCTATATTTGACCAAATGAAGATTAAATTGACCAAAGTCTTGAGTTCTGTGATTTGAACTAAGCCACCGTCTATACGCGGTTCAGTTTCAGTTTCGCAGAGGACACTCTTGAAGTGTTGTCATGTCCGCTTATTATAATGCTTCATATTGAAGACAAGACCACAGTATCGCGACCCACACCGGCCTACTTTATTAACTCCATAAACTGGATCAGTTTATGAGCCAAACTCATATTATAAGCATTTTTGGGCTTGTTGTTTGAGCTTGGCACGTAAAGTGATCCAGTTTATGGAGTTAATAAAGTCGCAATATTTTGGTCATGTTTTTAATATAAAGCATTTTAATTTATTTTGGATTATTATGGGCTTTTACACATTTCACATCCCTGCAGTACATTTGGACACACATTTTGAATTTCATAATAATATAATATTGTTCCTCACACATCTGCCAGCATTACTTAAAGTGATAGTTCACACAAAAGAAGAATTTCTCACATTATTTAATCACCCACTTTTGAAATATTAATTTCAGCCTGTTCCTTATATAAAGCTGTAGAAATATAGAGCTTGAGTCATATGGATTATATTATGATACTTTTATGGTGATTTTTGGTGTTTTTCATGGCAGAAAATATTTTTTTACTTAGTATTTTTGCCTTGTTTTCCAGTACAAATATCTAACCGTTCATAAATCAACACTGTAAGAAATAAAATCTGGATTTTTTTTGTCTTGTTTTCAATATAAAGCCTTTAGATTTATTTCTGTTTATTATGAGCTTGTTCGTGTTCGCTGTTTTTTTCTAGCAAAATCTGGCAGCACAAATGAGTCATGGTAATTCAACTTCCTTTGCATAAAAAGTATTTGAAAATGATCATAACAGGCTTCTCTAAAGTTTGTTTTGGAACACAGATCTTCATGCAAAACGCCACTTAGTCTGTAGATCTGTAATCTAATCTTAAATATCAGTCGTGCAGAGAGAGAGCCAGCGTTTCTGTTTCAGCGTTTCTCTGAATCACTTTTTTAGGGAACACGTTGTGTTTGTTATTTTGTCCTCTCCTCCATTAGCCGCTCTCCTTTCAATCGTGGGTTTAATGTGCGCTTGTTATTCCCGCTGTGTGCGCTGAATCACCGCTGCCATTGCATCAAGATGTAATCGCTCCTCCACTTTAACAGCTCTGGCTGACGCACACAGATCTGCACAACATCTGCTGCTGGAGTCCATTAGAAACTCAATTAACTCGTGAATGAACAGACGGAGTGTAAAACTCTGAGCATCAAGCAGAAGTTGACTTAAACATGTTATATGGTTCATTTAAATGGTGTTTTTCTTTTTTTTTTTTAATCAAATATACTAATTTTTTTGCAGCCCATTAAAAAATTGAGTCAAGAAAAAGATATCACTTCTGGTTCCTTCATTACACTGGAGCGGGGAGTCAAGAACATTTAGTCATCAGACAATCTGATGGTGTACTACAGTATATATGCTCTTCTGAGCACAGTCATGTTCAGGGGACACTGATGTGAAGCACATCCATCATTCCTCAGTGATTTACTGTCTCCCTCTGCTGGAGAAACCTGGCTTTTCTTCATAAATATTTAAAGAGATGAGATATGGCATCGGCACAACTTTTCCCCACGTTTTTTTATTACATTTTCTGCATACATATAAAAGGTACTCCAACATTTACACCATATATATATATATATATATATATATATATATGATAACATTATTTATTTTTGCTGACACTTTTGGCCTCCCTCCTTATTTAAATGATCGTTTGGTTTGATGGACGCTGTCAGTAAAGATGCACACTGTAGAATTATTGTTAAGCTTCATCTCTGTACGGTTTTGATGATTTGCTGAAATCATTTATAGGCCTGTGTGATTTCTGTTCTTATAATGGACACTGTTGTATGAAATAAGATCGTCATGTCCCAGTTCTGTGTTTTCTGCCGGCTCAGGGGAAGTGTGTGTGTGTGTGTGAAATGAAGAGCTGGTGACAGACAGAAATAATGACTGTTAGACAGAAATGGAAACCTCAGAGTTGAGCTCGTCTTTACCATGATTATTATCAAAGAACCTTTCAGTCTGTCTTGATCCTCCTGAAGGGGTCATATTCTTCAAATGTTATTTAATATTTAAATGTTATGTATAATAAAAGTAGTTTCCTATTATTGTTATTAATACAATTTACTAGTTTTGTTAAATTATTATATATTATGTTGTTTTGTTATTAATAATAATTATAATATTAAAACTATATAATACTGTTATTATTATATTAATAATAAAAATGATATATTATTGTTTTTATTATTGGTACTATTATTATTGTTATTGTTTTACCATTAATATTTATAATTAAAATAATTAAAATACAAATATTTGTATTATTATGTTAAAAAATTTTACTATTATTGTTATTTTGTTAATACTAATAACAATATTACAATTAATTATATAATATAATACTATAATATAGTTATTATATTAATATTATATTAATACAATATAGTTTTAAATATTGTTGCTAGTATTATTTTGTAAATAATAATAATGAAATAATAATTATTATTATTATTATTATGACCCCTTTAAGAGGATTTATTTCTACAAACATAGATGGGATTCCCTTTTGTTGTCAGTTTTGGTGATCATGTAGATCATCTTTGATCAAACATTGAAATCCTGGTTTGATGCGATTTATTTTTCGTTCTGATGTAGTTTTGCTAATGTCCTGTTGTAATTTCAAAGCCTGATGAAATGCAGCAGTTCACACTCATAAAGTCAGGTGGGGGGGTTGTGTGAGAACTGGTCTTGAGTGTGTGTGTGATCACTGAATCCCAGCACATCCTCCAATCCCAGCATGCTCTGTGACGTCAGCACCTTTAATGGCTTACAGAAGACATCAGGAGTCCCAGCCCACGGGAAACATCTCATTCTCATTATTATAAGTTTTAAGACTTTTTAATTACACATTGTGAAGATTTCACCGTTTTTGGTCATTGTTTGGATGTAGATCGGCGTTCGTGTCCGTGCTCTAATGCTCGCGTCCTCCCTCATCTTCAGATCCGTGTTGTAAACAACAGGTTTCTGTCATGCGTGGGCCTTTCTGCTTCAGGTCCGCTACGCTTTATAAAAAGGACAGGATTTGGTTAATCTGGTTAAGTGATTACTGCCCAGTTCACATGCTGATGAAGAGTCACTCCACGACCAGCAATTCATATGGGAGTCGTGCGTCAGTTCCTGCAATAAAGCAATAGTGTGCCGAGGCTGTGCTGTGTGTGACTGTACACACAATATAACACCACCACAACTGCCTCACTGCTTCAAAATAATAATCATATTACTGATTTAAATGTTCATGAAAATTAAAGGTTTTAATCTATCTTTGAATCGATTTTTTTTTAAATGCATTATATATTTGTTTTGCTATTTTATGTATGGTATTTAATTTAATATGTGTTTGTGTGTGTGTAAAAATCATTTTTTAAATATAAATATGCATGAATATGCATATATTATAACTATTTAAAAAGTGTATAAGGCAAAAATATGATGAATATAATTAAAAACTTCAAAAACTGTATTATACATTTCTTAATGTTCTTAATGCAAATATGATGGGCTCAACAATTTTCATTACAAAATAAATAAATATTTATATAATGAATTATTTAGTAAAAAAAGTTGTAATTTATTTATTAACTTTTTTTTTTAGGGACATTTTTGTTTCTTTGGTATGCTACACAATTGTGGATATCAAGTGGCAACCCAACACACTACCAATGCGTATCATTTTTCTCGCTCTGTTGCATCAAATATGCCTTTTAGAAAGTGAAATTGTTTAGAAATTATTTTTTGAATGCGTTTACAGTCATACTGACTTACCTGACGTAGCTTTAGTGTGGTGGAATGCCATCTCTCTCTCTCTCTCTCTCTCTCGCTCTCTCTCTCTCTCTCTCCCTCTCTCGCTCTCGCTCTTTCTGCACTGCCTCCATCAATCACTTTCCTATCTTTATCTCTCTCTCTCTCTCTCTCTCTCTCTCTCTCTCTCTCTCTCTCTCTCTCTCTCTCTCTCTCTCTCTGCACTGCCTCCATCAATCACTTTCCTATCTTTATCTCTCTCTCTCTCTCTCTCTCTCTCTCTCTCTCTCTCTCTCTCTCTCTCTCTCTCTCTCTCTCTCTCTCTGCACTGCCTCCATCAATCACTTTCCTATCTTTATATCTCTTTATCTCTCTGTCTCTCTCTCCCTCCCTCCCTCTCTCTCTCTCTCTCTCTCTCTCTCTCTCTCTCTCTCGCTCTCCCTCTCTCGCTCTCCCTCTCTCGCTCTCGCTCTTTCTGCACTGCCTCCATCAATCACTTTCCTATCTTTATCTCTCTCTCTCTCTCTCTCTCTCTCTCTCTCTCTCTGCACTGCGTCCATCAATCACTTTCCTATCTTTATATCTCTTTATCTCTCTGTCTCTCTCTCTCTCTCCCTCTCTCTCTCTCTCTCTCCCTCCCTCCCTCTCTCTCTCTCTCTCTCTCTCTCTCTCTCTCTCTCTCTCTCTCCCTCTCTCTCTCTCCCTCTCTCTCTCCCTCTCTCTCTCTCCCTCTCTCCCTCTCTCCCTCTCTCTCTCTCTCTCTCTCTCTCTCTCTCTCTCTCTCTCTCTCCCTCTCTCTCTCCCTCTCTCTCTCTCCCTCTCTCCCTCTCTCTCTCTCTCTCTCTCTCTCTCTCTCTGTGCGCATGCGCGAGTGGTGCGGGTGAGTGAGCGTGTGTCTGAGAGTGTTTGGTGAGTCTGATCTTTGCTCTATTTCTTCTTTTCTAAATGTTTCTAGATTTTTTTTAGCTGGCTATGGATTTAGAAAAGCACAGGTAGTGGGGTGGTGGAAGTTACAGCGGCCGGATTGACGCCTTTTCTGGCCGCTGTGGCGTTTAGAGTAAAATGACGTTTAATCAGTTGACGCGCCGGCATGGCGTTAAGGTACCGGTCGGGGTGGAATGCTCCGTTGAGGAATGTAGTCTCGCTGTTGGAGAGATTGTTGGACATAGTTCCATTAAGTCGGCGTCAAGAATGAACAGTGCAATTGTATTGTTTTTGGAGTCAATTGAAAAAGTTAATCAAGTTGTAGAACAAGGGATTGAAATTAAAGGCGAACACATTGGAATTTTCCCGCTGGTAAATCCGGCTAAGAAAGTTGTGATTTCAAATGCACCGCCGTATATTAGTGACGAGATTTTAGAACGTGAGTTGGCAAGACACGGGCAAATAGTTTCGGCAGTAAAAAAGATTCCACTAGGTTGTAAGTCTCCACTTTTAAAACATGTAGTGTCTTTTCGTAGACAACTTTTCATGATTCTGAAGGGGGATGTGGAGGAATTAAATTTAGCGCTGAAGTTTAAAGTAGAGGGTTTTGAGTATGTGATTTTTGCCACAACTGAGACAATGAAGTGTTTCAGGTGTGGGGGGGTAGGACATCAAGTTCGTTTTTGTCCAGAGCAAAACAATGCTACCCAAAGTGATGTAAATAAACAAAATGTGATTCAGGTGGTAAAGGAAGCAGAACCAACCTCAGGTACGCAATTTGGTGAAAGTGTAAACACTGATCAAGAAACTGAGGATAAGAAAAAGAGAAATGGGATTGATCCAAAGGTCCTGGATGGTGAAATGATAAAAGACGTGATAGAAGACACAATAGATGAGGAACGAATAATGATGGAAGAAGAAGAATTGGTATTTAAAATTCCTGTAGTGAAAAGGAAAGCCAGAAAAAGTGAAGGGGGTTCAAAATTAAAGAAACAACTAATGAATAGCCAAGAGTCAATAAAGGATGGGGAGGATAATAGTTCGGAGGACACTTCTGATGACTCATCTACGGATGCTTCTTTGGTCAGTTTTGGTGAGAAGGAGCCCTCAGATATTGTGTCTCTGAATGAGAGTCAAGAGACTAGGGGGTACAGTCTCGAAAAAGTACAACGTTTTCTGAACATTACAAAAGGCAAACGAAATGTGGTTATAGACGATTTTTTTCCGGACCGTAAAATCTTCATTGAGTCGGCACGTTTCTTAATGAGAGAAAGAGGGGAAGGAGGACTATCAAGTCAAGAGTTCCATAGATTGAAAAAAATTGTACAAAAATTGAGGGTAGATCCAATTTAACTAAAATAAAAAGAATTTATAAGAGTTGTTTTTTTTTTGTTGTTTTTTGCAATTTATGTTTGGTTTCCTTTACATTTTATTTATAATTGATTTGAAGTTTGTAACTTTAAATCTGAATGGAGCAAGAGATATAAAGAAAAGGAGTCAATTGTTTCAATTAATGAAAATGAAACATGTAGATATATTTTTTGCTCAAGAAACTCATAGTGACATTATAAATGAAGTGAATTGGAAAAGAGAATGGGAGGGTATGGCTATGTTTAGTCACAAAAAGAGTACAAGTGCTGGTGTAGGAGTCTTTTTTGCAAAAAACTGTTTGCCAATTTCATATGAGGTGGAGGAAATTGTGGGAGGAAGACTTTTAAAAGTTACTGCAAAATTTGATGTTGCAACGCTTGTTTTAATAAATGTGTATGCTCCAGTAATTGCATCTGAGAGATTGCTGTTTTTAGAAAAATTATTAAGCACTGTACAAAATTGTGATCCTGACCATTATCTCCTGATTGCAGGGGACTTTAATTGTACTGCGATGGATTTAGATAGAAACCATCTAGAACCTCATACAGCTTCCAGGTTGTCGTTGAATCGTTTCATTGAAACGAATGAGTTAGTGGATGTGTGGAGAAACTTGAACAGTAAAATTAAACAATACACATGGGTACAAGTAAGAGAAAGTGTAGTTTCTATGGCAAGACTGGATAAGCTGTATTGCTTTAAACATCAAGTACAAATTGTAAAAACTTGTGATATTAGTCCTGTGTGTTTTTCTGACCATTCCATGGTGATAGCAAGTGTATTCATAAACATGTTGAAATTAAAAAGTGCCTATTGGATTTTTAATAGTGCTTTGTTACAAGATTTGCACTTTAAAAATTGTTTTGAGTTTTTTTGGAGGGAATGGAAGAATAAAAAAGCAATGTTTTCAAGTGTACAACAGTGGTGGGATTTGGGAAAGAAACAAATTCAACAACTTTGTGTACAGTACAATTTTAATGTCACCCAGAATATGTCTAAAAAAATTTGAGTCCTGGAGAATGATATTTTAGAGCTTCAAAATTTATGTGATTCTACAGGAAATCAAGTTAATTCTTTGATTGGAAAGAAGGCAGAATTAAGAGATCTGCTCGGTAGTAAAGCACAGGGGGCATTGATTAGGTCTCGCTTTCAGAATTTTTCTGAAATGGATGCTCCATCCAAGTTTTTTTTCAGTTTGGAAAAGAAAAATGGACAAAGTAGAACCATTCATTGTCTTCGGTCAGCCAATGGGAAAGAGCTCACTGAGACTGCTGATGTGCGCAGGAGGGCTGCGGACTTTTACAAGGACTTGTTCAAATGTGAGTACACAGAGGACCAAGAGCTAGTACAAGATTTTCTCGGAGGCCTACCTCAAGTGCAGGAGGAGGCAAAAGAAAAGTTGGTGAGACAAATGACTCTGGAGGAATTGCATACAGCTCTAATGAGCATGGAAAATGGTCGGGCTCCAGGGTTAGATGGTCTAACGGTTGATTTCTACAAAGCTTTCTGGGATGTGATGGGCAGTGATCTGTTGGAAGTTGTCTGTGACAGCATTGCCAGAGGACAGCTGCCTTTGAGCTGCAGGAGGGCAGTTTTGACCCTTTTACCCAAGAAAGGAGACCTTAAAGAAATCAAAAACTGGAGGCCTGTGTCCTTGCTTTGTGTTGATTTTAAGATTTTATCGAAGACTTTGGCCAATAGGTTAAGAAAAGTGATGGAGCAGATCATACATGCGGATCAGTCGTACTGTGTACCGGGCAGATCGATAACAGAAAACATTGGTTTAATTAGAGATATTTTTGATGTAGTGAAAATTACAGGCCAGAAATTTGGCATGATTTCATTAGACCAAGAAAAGGCCTTCGACCGAATTGAACACAAATATTTATGGAATGTACTTGATTTTTTTGGGTTTCCTCCAATTTTTATTGAAATGGTTAAGGTATTGTATGGTGACATTGAAAGTGTTGTTAAGGTCAATGGTGGCTTGAGTGCCCCTGTAAAAGTTAAAAGGGGAATCAGGCAGGGTTGTTCCATGTCAGGCATGTTGTATTCAATTGCAATTGAGCCTTTTTTATGTAAATTGAGAGATAGTTTGGAAGGGGTGTCTTTGTATAGAGAACAGTGTTTTTTTTTATCTGCCTATGCGGATGATATAATGGTAGCTGTTAAAGGAAGAAGTGATGTGGAAAAAATCAAAGTGGTGGTTGAGAGTTATGGTAAAGTATCGTCAGCAAGAATAAATTGGTCTAAATGTACTGCATTGGAAGTGGGTGGGTGGACTCAAGGAAAACCAGAATTACCAGGTGGACTGTCATGGGTTACAGGGGGCGTTAAATACTTGGGAGTCTATTTGGGTGATGATCAAACTATGATGAAAAATTGGGATGGTGTGATAGGGATGGTTGAAGGAAAACTTAAAAAATGGAGGTGGTTATTGCCACAAATGTCATATAGAGGACGCTCCTTAATTATTAATAATTTGGTAGCAGCATCATTATGGCATCGTGTGGCAGTACTTGAGCCACCTGCAGGTCTTCTGTCAAAAATTCAGGCTTTAATGGTTGATTTTTTTTGGAATAAGAAGATGCATTGGGTACCACAATGTGTGTTATATCTAACAAGGGATGATGGTGGACAAGGTCTTCTGCATCTAGAAAGCCGTAAAACAGCGTTTAGATTACAGTTTATTCAAAAAATTTTGTATGGTCAAAGTAATGTATGGGAAGCGGGAACTCATTTTATTTTGGAAAAAGTAGGAGGTTTGGGGTTAAATAAAAGTGTTTTTTGGATTAACTGTGAAGCAGGAGACATAAAATGCCTTCCCTTATACTATCGAAGTGTTCTAAAAGCATGGTCATTAGTAAGAACTGTAAGGACTATGCCTGTGTCATCTCTTCATTGGCTTCTAGAAGATCCTTTAGTTAAAGGGGCAAGATTGGATGTTGCTGGACAAACAATGCCTGGAATGATGAAAATTTTAGTAACAGCAAAAATGACCACCTTAAGAAGACTACTGGAGGTCGCTGGTAATGACTTTGATAATGTGAATGCTGTAGCACAAAGCTTGGGACTCCAGTCACAGAGAGTGGTGGTTCGGTTTTTGGACAATGTAAAGAAAACTCTGAATGATGAAGACAAACTTTTAATTATGAAATTTGACAGTGGACAATCTGTACCAGAAGTAAAGGATGTTTTTCCAAACATGGACATTGCACCAAAGTTTAATGAAGAGGAAAGTTCTCATCAGTTGCTTGGGACTAAAAGATTGAAAATGTTGGATTTTTGTTCTGTGAATGGAAAAATGTTGTATGAATTATGTGTTAAAATGTTAAACAAGGAAAAATTGAAAGTGCGGGTTGAAACACCGTGGGCTGCTCATTTTGGTGTTGAAAATGATTGTAAACCTGTATGGAGGAATATGTACAAGCCACCATTGACCAAAGCAAATGGGGATTTGCAGTGGAGAATACTGCACGGTATTGTTGCCGTAAATGCGTTTGTTAGCATTATTAATTCAGCAGTTGATAGCAAATGTCCTTTTTGTGATCAAAGGGAAACTATTTTTCATTGTTTTGTACAGTGTGATAGGCTTAAAAACTTGTTTTTGATGCTTAATTTCATGTTTGTGGATTTTAAAGTAATATTTTCAAAGGTTGGTTTTATCTTTGGGTTCAAGTTTTGGAAAAAAAAGAGGAAAAAAGGCCAACTTGTTAACTTTGTTATTGGAAAAGCGAAAATGGCTATTTATCTGACAAGAAAGGAAAAGATAGATGGTGAAGTTGGTCGGGATGTAGTACAAGTATTTAAGAGTTTAGTAAGAGTTAGAATTAAATTGGATTTTTTATTCTATAAAACTATGCATAATATAGAGGATTTTGAAAATGTATGGAATTACAAAGAAATGTTGTGCTTTGTTAGAGATGGTGAATTAATTTTTGCTAAATGTCTAGAGTAAAGTGTATGTTTGTTAATTGTTTTTAAATGATTTAGACAATTAAAGTGTTATAAAAATAAAAAAAAATCTCTCTCTCTCTCTCTCCCTCTCTCTCTCTCTCTCTCCCTCTCTCTCTCCCTCTCTCTCTCTCCCTCTCTCCCTCTCTCTCTCTCTCTCTCCCCCTCTCTCTCTCTCTCTCTCCCTCTCTCTCTCTCTCTCTCCCTCTCTCTCTCCCTCTCTCTCTCTCCCTCTCTCCCTCTCTCTCTCTCTCTCTCCCCCTCTCTCTCTCTCTCTCTCCCTCTCTCTCCCTCTCTCTCTCCATCTCTCCCTCTCTCTCTCCCTCTCTCTCTCTCTCTCTCCCCCTCTCTCTCTCTCCCTCTCTCCCCCCCCCCCCCCCCCCCTCTCTCTCTCTGTCTCTCCGCTCCTCCCCCGTGTCTGGGTGAGTGGTTTAGATCAGGGATCAAGCGCTCAGGGACTGATGTCTCTGTTATATTGGCACCGTCACAGGCGCTGATCATCACTATAGTCGAGTGTCTTCAGGGGACACGGAGCCCCCGATCGAGCAGCTCGCCCTCTCTCTCTCTCTCTCTCTCTCCGCCAGCATGGACCCGGGGTCCAGCTCCTGCCCGCGGGGTAAGTGACGCTCGGCGCCCGGGAGTCACGCTCTGGTGCCCGTGATGCCCGTGGATGTTGCCCAAGAGGTGTAAACTACATTTAAAAAAAGTTACGGGTAACTGGAATTGGGTTGTTAGTGTTTTAATGCTAATATAGAACCAGCATAGTTTGTAGAAACTGATTTTAAGTGACTTTTCGAAGATTGTGACGAGTTAATTCGAGCTAGCTCTCGTGTTTAGTTAGACGATAGTTTGTCAACCAAGAATATACCCTGGTCTTCATTTGAAGGTGATGTTCTGGACCTTCACAATCAGCTAGAATGAGATATTTAGCCATTTTAATGCTGTCAACCAGAACTGACTTTAGTCTTTACGACATTTGGAATTAATATTTTAGCAGATGATTGACAAATGAGGAATATAACAAGTGTTTCTTCTCAAGGAGGCAAAAACACAAGGAGTTTTGTAGTTGCGTTGAGCTACAGTCTTACAGTGCTTTATTAGACATGAAATTGCAGTTGTGCAACTTCACAATTAGCTATAATGAGATCAAACAGAATATAATCTTTTCTAAACTGATATTAATTGACATTTGTGACTAGATGCATTGAGTTAGTCTTACAGTAGTTCTTTAGTAAACATTGCTGTATAGCTTCACAGTCAGCTAGAACAATGTTGTCAGCGAGAATATAACCTTTTCTAAACTGAGGTAATGTGTGACTAGTTTCATTTAGCTAGTATTAATTTACAAGGAAAATGAAATTGCTGTTTTGGAACTTCTCGATCATCTAGAATGAGATATTTTGCTGTTTTAATGTTGTCAACCAAACTATAACTTTCTAAACAAACTGTAAGTTACATTTGTGACTAGTTGCATTAATCTAGTGTCAATTCTTACTTTAGTAGACGTGTAATTGTGGTTCAGAAACTTCATATTTTGGTGTTTTAATGCTGTCAATCAGAATATTACCAGAACTTCTCCTCTAAACTCACTTTGAGAGACAATTTTAAGTATTGAGAAGTTGCATCAAGCTTTCTGGATCTTCTTAGGCAATACTTTGGATTTCATTTTAATGTTATAAATATGACCAGAATAAAGCAGAATGGGTTTAATGCCTTTCTGGAACTTCTCATATATTAGATAGGTTGGTGTTTTACGGTTGTAAAAACATACATCTCTTCTAAACTGACTTTTTAAGTGACTTTTTCAAGCCTGAGATCAGTGTTGTGTTTGTGCTTTCTTGAATACATGAATGATATCTTGGCTGAATGAAAGTCATGTAAAGTGACTTTGAGTGTCATGTCTATCATCTGTTGGAGACGTTTACGTGGGCTTATTTACTTTGCCAGACTTTGGGCTTTCTAATTGCTTGACATCCGTGATGGATAAAGGGATTGCGGTGACTCTTTCTGCCTCCGTCTCCTGCACAGTCAGCCGGTGTAAAACAGCTACCATAGGCCGCTTAAAGATCAGAACAAGAGAGAGCTTAGCTGATATAAATAGAGTATGGCCATTTATTACCATAGAGACTGTGATTCACAGTACCTGTTATGTCCCATACCTGACGTGTTCATTTACTGTGTGCATCTGCTGTACAAGGTTGAAAAGAAAGTTCTTAGTTGTTCAAACTCCAACTTTTATGTTTCTGGAAAGCAAATAGAAGTCCTTTTTAAGGTTTGTTTCTGTATGAGCATCATCTCTGTGCCGTGGATGTCAGGTCCACTGGTCCATAAAGATGAGGTGATGTTCAGGTGGAGCTGTTGTCTGTTCTTCTGTTCTTCTGTTAAATATCCCTCCGCTGTGTCATCTCACCGGCAGCGGTTCATACGGTCGAGGGTTTGGTGAACTCGAGCGCTCGAGGGTCAGCATTGGGGGTGATTACGAGCGGTTAGTTGAGCTGGTGGTTACTTTATTTTTTATTTATTTTTTTATTTATTATTTTTTTTATTTTTTTTAAATTTTTTTTTGTGTGAATTTTAGTAGGTTCTATATATATTTTATTTTATCCTCTTTTATTCTGTGCTATTATTTATTTATTGTGTTTTTATTTTATTATTATTATTATTAATAATAATTCTATTATATTATTGTTATTCTTTTTTTTAAAAATCTTATTAAAAAAATGTTTTATATATATTATCTTATTTTCTGTTTAAATAATTTTTTCCCCTTAATTTTTGTAAAATATGTCTCAGATCCCCAATTGTTTTATTATCTTATTTTATTAATTTTATTAGATTTAATTTATTATTTTTATTTTATTTTATTTTACTCGGTTTCATTATTTTTCCATTCTGTTTTATTTTAATATTTTGGTGTTTTCTAGGTTTTAATTTTTTCCCCTCAACTTTGTCTCTGGTCCCCTCCGTTTATTTTTCTCAGTTTAAATGTTTTTCTTCATGGCTTTTGTCTCCGGTCCCCTCGAGGGTTTCTTCCACCTGTTTTATCGTGCAGCAGGTGAAAATTGTGCGTCTGATCATCAGCTGAAGTAACAGCACAGTCTCCTCACCAAGAGAGAGGAATGATTCCTCAACACACGCTTCAGGCTGTTTAAACACTAACACTTGTTACTGACAGTAATACTGACTTGATTTGCTTTGGCCATCTATGATGTTGTCGTTTAAAAAAGAAAGGTCACTTTTATGAGGATCAATTATCATTGTTGTGATCACAGTATCCAGTTTAGTCTCAGGCGTTAAGAAGGCTGAATTCTCTGAGATCATTGCTATATTTGATCTTTGATTTCCATGTCTACAATTAGTGTGTGTAAACACTCGGTTCGACGCCACCGTCCTGGAGAGGGAATCGTCTTAAGCCAAGGACATGCAGTGTGGCGCTGCTGATTGGATGAACTTGAGGATCTTGTTGGTAATTTTGGCTGGGACCATCATAGCTGCGTATACACTTCTGCCTGGGTTTAAGCTTTATTAATTGTTTCCTTCCTGCCACTCATTCATTCTCCATGTGTTTCCATCAGTGGATGAAGGGAGTCTGTGCTGCGCTTGGACAGATGAATGAAGGGCTGTGACGTCTGCAGTGATATAAGCATATCTGTAATCTAGGTCATTCTAATGAAAGTGGATCACGTCTCGTGAGATTTGTCATACTGTATCATAAGTGTCTGCAGTCATGTGCCAATGTGAACATGAACAGTAGAATAAAATGATAATTTAATGCCAAATCGTTTAATGTTTTGCTCATGTGGTTGAAGGTCGAGTCTAACTTTTGTTTTCCTGATTACATTCTCCATAGATCTCACAACATACACTAATGTCTCTGTCAATAAAAGTGGTAAAGGCCCAAAATAAAGTTGTTTACCAAATACTTACAGCTAACATTTAGAAAGTAATAAAAAAATCAACATGTAGTTTACCTTTAAATGCATTTTCTTAATGCATATTCCTTAAAATCGAAGTTCTGTCCAACTTTTTATTGTGAAGTATCTGGTGTCGTTCTGAAATGTATCAGATTATGGTAGGAAACTGCAATTGTCGTTGACTTATTGACGATAAGAGCAGCTGCAGTTCTGAACACAAAAAGAGTTGCTCAACGTTTCTCATATGAACAGGGTTACTCTTCATTTCAAGACATTCTACTAACTATAAGTAACTTTGCAACTACATGTCAACTAGCAGTCATTAGAGTATTAGTAGACTGTTAGGTCTGGGTTACGTATTAGTGTTGACATGCATCAAAATAAAGTGTTAGCAGATATTAAGCAGACTAATAATCTAATGTAGTTGCAAAGTTACTTATAGTTAGTAGAATGCCTAAAGGGGACCATTGAAATTGTGTTACCTAAACCGGTTCAATCGATAACAAAGAATAAACCTAATCTAAATGTTCATATGAACTGAAATGCTCTTGAAACACCCTGGTTTCTGATGAATTGTGTGGTATTTGAGATATCGGGTGTCTCGTGAGTATTAGCTGCTGTTTATTTGTTGTCTTAGGCCTTTTATCTTTTACACAGTTACAGTTGCTTTGCTACTATACATAGGCTAGTTAACAGTTAAACACTTTAACCGGGCTGTTAGTCTCAGACATCACGCCCACGGACCGCTGGCTGAACTTCTGATGCGCAAGACACGTAACTGGAAACACTTCAGGAGTTTTGAAGTCGTCGTCTGATTGGTTGAGTTCTGCAGGATGTCCTGGAGACGTGTGTGTCGCGTCCTTTAACGGAAGAAGAAAGCAGTCGTGTTTACAACTGTGACAATAAGAGCTCACTCAACTAAATGCTGGATATTCAAAAGTATGTGAAGTTCACAGCTCCATTGTTGCAGTAAACTTGCAAAACGTTCTTGAATGAATGATTTATTAGATGCACACCGTCTGTTATTGCAGGGACAGTGACTTTACATTTTCACACCCTTAAACATGACGCGGAACACAGCAAACTGTGATTGGTTGCGTGACATGTCAGTCAAACGTCCTCTTTGGCGATCCTTGGCCACTGAAAGCACTTAATTAAAGCATCCGTGTATTCAGTGTGAGCTGTGAATTTAACATCACTTCAGACGCAAACATTATAGCGTAAATGTGTGTTCCAAACAATCTGGACTAGTTTCAGACCAGTTTGCAAATGCACTATTGTCTCAAGCTGTATAAAAAGTCCACATCCATATTAGAGCATCTTGTGGTTTTATTGCATAATCATACACAGATTTTGATGGATCGTCAAGCTGGTCACATTTGTAGTTTCTGGCAGGCTTCCAAAAGCTTCTTTTTTTTTAAAGTTTACCATTAAACATACTCTTGGACTTTGTTGTTTACAAAGTTAAACAGTTCAACTTGTACCACTGCGCTGTAGATAAAAAAAATTAAAATTTGAAGTTGTAAACAAGAGTTAGGAAAAACAAGAAAATATTTCACAAGGTTCCATATAGAACCCTACAGTTCTTGACTCAATTTCAAAGAACTCTTTATTCCAAAAAGGTTCTATTTAAGGTGGAATGCCTTAAATGATTGCATAGGCTATTACTTTTATGTTAACGGGTTGTTTAAATGTTTTCCTAGTGATTAAGTATGTTTATGAGCTGTTTAATTAATACATTTGATTAAAATAGAAAAATCCATAAAAATATCCAATATTAAGCACCTGACGGAACCTTCTTAATCTGTCATGTATAATTCAATGTGTTGCTCGTCGTTTTTTTGTAATTATTTGACAAATTTACTAGAGACTTCAGAGTGTAAATTGTTTAGTTTAAGATAAGAAACTCTATAAATCTGCGCTGAAATGATAGGTCTGAGGATATGAATAAAGAGATGTAATCTGAAAATAAATCCAGCCCGGTCCAGATGTTTATTTAAAATCACTGCAATTTAACATCTATATATAACCATAAACCCAGGCGGATCAGTGGGAGAGCGACGTCCACCTCCAAGTAATTTCATGTTTTAAGCGATCCGTTTCAGGTTTTATAAGCGTCTCTTCATGACGGGACACCATATGTCCTGCTCTAAACATCAGTGTGACTGGTGAACCGTAGAGCCACACGGGCGCTCATCGATCGCCATCATGCTCTAATTATAGCAAAATCATTATGTCTGACCTACAGCAATGGGTAGGAAGTCAAGTCTAGTTTTTCCTAATCTCTCCCAAAGATAACAGACCATAAACACCTCTCAGTTCTGTACGCAAACAGCGTTTTAGTAATGTCTTTTCTCTCTGTTCTGTTGCTCTATCTTTCTATGGTTCTGTCTATCTTTCTAATGCAGGCGATGGAAACCCACGGGAAAGCAGCCCGTTCATCCATAACACAGATGACTATAAGGGAACGCTGTATGATGGGAAAAACATGGCACTTTTTGAGGTACTATCTTTAAACTTCAGTGGTGAAGTTTTTAAATGTTTATATTTCAATATTATTGAACATTGCTGCATGTTCTTTGATTAACAGTACATACAAATACGATTAATAATTATTTCAGGGCCATGATTTTTATTTTTTATATTCATTTATTCATTTATTTTTCATGTGGCACAATTTTGCACATTTATCCTCACATTTTCATCATTTTACATTCCTAGACATTTTACTTTTGTGCTTTTAAATTTTCATTATTCTTAAAGGGGTGATGAACTGAGAAATCAAGTTTTCATCTAAAAGGTCTTCATATTATAAGAATATCCTGTAAGTTTCAGAACTGAAAACGTCCTTGTTAGTCCAATAAAAGCTTTTATTGACACCAGGCTCAGCAAACGACTCGTTTTTCAAAGTGGGGAACTATGGCGACAAAGAGGATACCCCCCCCCCCCCCCTCATTATAATATGCAAAACTGTTATCCACTCACAGCAGTGGGCGTTTACTTCCAAGACTTCAATGCGAGACGCCCATAAAAACCGAGCGCTTTTTTTAGCTAGGCTCAAAACTAGGGTAGAAAATAGCCTATTACTTATTCATTTTGATGTTTTTGAATGTAAAAACCAAGCGAACGTCATAAGTTGACCTCAGACAACAATATAAAAAAATGTCATGACCCCTTTAAAGATAATTCGTTTTTCTAATGTTTAATACTAAAGTACTAAAATACTTATTGATTTTTACTAACTAAAATACTAATTCAATAATATTTTAATATTACAATAAACACTACAATGATGTGGATTTTTTGCCTTACTTATAATAATTCCAAAAATATGAATAGCCAAAAATCTGGCATTTATTTTGATTTTGACCCAGATATGTTCTTGATTATTTATATTATTCTTTTCAGTCAGAACAAACTTTGTGTTTATTCTCAAGCCTATATTTGACATCAAGCCTGTTTTCCACATTCTCGTTTCATGTTTATGATCACAAATAAAGTAATTCATGGGTCATGATGTTTATTTTTGTATAATTTTATGATTTCGGACTGACAAAGCTGTTATTATGTCCTTTGATTCTGGTCTCTGCATTTATTTTTACCGTCCGAGACATTGTAGAGGTTTGAAATGAGTCGTTTGGTATACAGCGGTTTTCCATCAAACACGTGACCTTTACACTTTCAGGAGGAGATGGAGAGCAATCCCATGGTGTCTTCTCTGCTCAGTAAACTGGCCAACTACACGAACCTCACGCAGGGCGTCAGGGAGCACGAGGAGGCCGACGAGGACGAAGGGGCCAAGAAGAAAACAGTCAAGGTAACATACTTGATCAAATACCTAAGACATCATAAAGACAAGTATTTGGACCATTTCCTTTAAAGTTGGCTAAATTAATTTTTATCTGTAGACATGAATGAAAGCTGCAGAGCTTTCAGAATGTTTGAAGTTTGTGTCCGTGTCCTGTAATCTAAAAGAAATCAGACACACATTCTCTACATTCTTTCAGCCTTTGTTGAAAATACGACAGGAAATGAATACAGGTCAGACTGTTCCGAATGTCTGGTTACAGAAGTCGGAAATGACCCGAAGTTCTCATAGTTCTGTTGTTCCACGCTCTTATAAAGAGTAATAAAGGTTCTTTATTGGCACATCCACATCCATTTAACATCCACGGAACCTTTCCATCGCACAAAAGGTTGTTTATAGAACATATATAGCAATTTTTAAATGTTCTTCACACTGAGAAAGAGATGAAAGGTAACTGAAAGGTTCTTTGTGGAACCAAAAATGGTTCTTCTACACTGGAAAAATTATTTTTGGGGTCTTTCTACTTAAAAATTTCACATTAAATTCAATTTGTCATTCCTTGTAATTATTTCCCATGTAATCCCATCTTAATATTTGTGAAATTTACTAGCAATTTCTGAGTGAAAATAGTTTTATTAAAGTAAATCCTATACTGTTTTTTAGTGTGGCATCACAGCAAAAAAAAAAACAACCTTTTGAAACGTTTATTTTGATGACCAGTCAGTAAAGGCAATAATTTTTAGTCTGAATTGACGCCATATTTTATTTCACTCCAGAAACCTTGGGCTGAATTGCCCTGACAGTACAGAACATTCTGTTTTCTGTCTCTCTCAGCCTCATTTTTATTCACTTGAAAAAAATATTATGACATCTATGGTTAGTCTTTGGCCTTATGCATAGATTTATTGACACATGCACAAATGCAACTATTTTCTTTGTTTTCCATTTCAAGCCCAGAGGGCATCACCATATTGAGTTCTCGTGGTTATTCCTGCGAGTAAGTAAAAATGTTTAAGCAATGGCCAGGCAATACCCACAAAACCACAGTCCCCAGCCAGTCTCCTCGTCTCTGGGCATCTGTGATTGGTGAAGCGCGCTCTTATTAGTCCTGAGACGATGCTTCAGATGCTCGGACTGCGGGAAACTGCTCAAGTCTTCATGTGAAGAAGCGAAAGTTTGGTCGTTGCATGAAGAAACATCTAGGAACATCTTGGGTTTTTAATTGAATCTAGAGCGTTCATCTCACGGCGGTATGCATTTATTATTAGTATATGTATTTGATATTTTTGGGTCGTGCAAAAGCTGGTTATGATTTCTTTTGTATCGAGATTGAAGCACATGATAAGGACACACTGAATCTCAGTGAGTGTGAATCTCAGGATCGGGTCATTTACGATTTGAAAGGATAACATGGATTATGCCTCTTTTACGGCTAAAAGCTTCCATTGAAACATTAAATGTACGTTAAGATGCACAGCACTTATGGATGAGATCTAAATCTGGTCTGCATTGCATATTGCGGGTGATGTTTCCCTTGTTTTAGTTTGTCGCAGAATTATGAGACAAAATGTGAACAATAGAAATTCCTCTTTTGGTCAAACAGATTCTTGAAGCACTTTAGGTTCAGCAGAGAAATATCTTTTTATCAAGAACCGTTTTTTGCTGAATAGGGTTCTTGAGTTCCTGTATGGTCATTTGGAGATTAAAAATATAGTTTTTGATGTTTTATTAAAGGTTCTTCAGATCAGTATTTTGATTTCTGGGTCTAAAAAGCATCAGTATACAGGTTTATTATTGTGAACTAATTCATTGAAACTAAAATTATAAAAATAAATTTTCATTAGTTACTAACTAAAATAAACTAAATAATATTTTTTTTATTCCAGCTAGTTGCCAATGCAACATTTCTCATTTTCATGTAGTTTCTGGGTTTTTTATATTTCCAACTGTACGTCCCTACAATATTTTTTTGCTGAATAATTGCATGCATGCACAATCATTTATTGTACATTTTCTCACGCTGTCTTTTTGGTGTTGTCTTTCTGTCCAGAGTCCACAGATGGGGACGTTTATCGGCGTGTACCTGCCCTGTCTGCAGAATATCCTGGGAGTGATCCTCTTCCTGCGAATGACGTGGATCGTGGGAACGGCGGGAATCTTGGAGTCTTTTATCATTGTGTCCATGTGCTGCTCGTGTGTAAGTCCAGCCGGTTGAACTGTAGACAGTGACTGAGGAAGCGTTACATTAGCTTTTGCTGATTTAAAAGTAAGACAAAATTATCATCTTATAAAGTGTCGGATTTTGCTCCCTAGAAAGTGTGTTCCAGATAAGACACTTGTGAGGTTCATTTGAGTCAGGATGCTGTGCAATCATAATATTTCACAAAGTCGTAAGAGAACCAGTGGTTTTTCAAGCGGGGTCTATATAAACACTGGAATCCCGTATATGTGTGTGTGGATCAGGCCGTTGATCCTGCAGGTTAAGTTTAGCCTCCTTCCTCTTTCGTCTGAACTCACACGTGTAATATCCTGTGCTCAGAAGTCTTTAACACCGACGCTTATTTATAAACCACATCAGACAATGGGATCAAGTGTCTAAGTCACCTCAACCTTTACTTACTCGTGTCATTATATGTTTCCGGTGATTGTGTCACGGTCAAGTTTCAAACGTTTCGCTCTTTCATCATGTCGCTCTTACAGGAACCATCACGATCTCAGCGTCGCCACTTTAAATGATGCTTATTAGACATAAATGGCAGATAGAGAGGCGTTTCCATGTGTGATTAAATCACATATTTACTTCCTCACTTAGGAAAGTTAAATCAATATCAAACCAGTGCAACAAACCATTTTTCTTCCTTAACGTCTTCCTAAATTTTCGAGTGAAACGGATGAAAAGTGCAAGACTGGACTTGAGAGCATCAATCAGGAGTTGATTGTATGGATGATGAAAAGTTTTTCTTTATGACAAATGTTAAAAAAGCCAGAAAGGAGAGTTATTTATTATAGAAGTGGAACAAGTTATTACATGGATGCCATGGAGCCATTTTTAGTTTGCACATTTCAAAAAGCTTTCACAAACCAATATATATTAAAAAATTATATATGTTTGTTTTACCGTTTATATTTAAATCATAACAACCATTCCCTCATATCTTAAATAATCAGAATATGAGCTGAATATATTGAAATGCATACTGTATATGAATCTGAGTATAATCAGAAACCGCATTAAAGTGAATGTTGATAAAAATGGCAGCTCCTTGTGTCTGTATTTGGCTAGTAAAGATCACTCAATCTTCTTCTTTCAAACCGCTTTATTTCGAACGCTAAGCCCGCTGGAGGTTCATGGACGTTAATTGGCTTTAGTCCAGTAGCTTTTCAGAGTACAGAGCGAGAGACACGGGGATTTAGTGTGGACGCTCAGCTCAAGGACACTCAGTAGGGCCGTATTGCATAACGCCCAGATGCACATGACCTTTAACAGAACTAAATGTTCCTGGAAAAAGAAAAGGAGAACGTCATTTCTGTACTGTACATTGTACATCTTTATTGATTGAGTTTCATCGACCATATCTGCTTTCTTAAATACATCTGAACTAATAATTGTATTGTGAACCTTTTTTTTTTTTCAGACAATGTTGACAGCCATATCAATGAGTGCCATTGCTACAAACGGTGTTGTTCCAGGTATTACATTTTATTGTTCTCAATCTCAACTTGATATCTCAAATGATTTTGCCTTATGTTAAACCTCAAACTCCCAAGCTGCATGTTTGATTATGGTGTTTTTTGTAACACCATTCATGCCCTGCTGAATGCATGTCATCCTTTCTTTTCTTTTAACGCTCGAGGGCTTGTGGTCCTGTGTCACAGTTGATGATGTTTGATGATGTTTTTCCCAGCTGGAGGCTCCTACTACATGATCTCTCGCTCTCTGGGCCCTGAGTTTGGAGGTGCTGTGGGACTGTGTTTCTATCTGGGCACCACGTTCGCCGGGGCCATGTACATCCTCGGCACCATCGAGATCTTCCTGGTGAGTGTTGTGTGTCCAATTAAAGTCTGCAGTCAGATTAGGTCCAGAAAATCCAAAGAGCGGAGTTTTTAGAAACCGGTAATCAGCCACTGTGACATAAGGATCATCTAAGAATAACTTTAGACTTTACATTAAGGAATTATGTCATGTTTATTGTGTGATATATTGAATATTTATGACATATTTGCAATGATTTTACTGCTTATATAAAATTAGGCAACATTGCGTTTGGTAATTTTTAGTCATTAGACTAGATTTGTGAGTATAAAAGTGTTTATTTGACAAAAAACTAAGTTAAAGTAAATAGACTTTTTTTATGAAATATTGCATATATATATTATATAGAAAATAGTTTGAATTTCAATCGTTAATAGAAAAATAAGAATAAAATGCTTAAATTAAATAAATAATAAAATTGGACTCATATAAATAATAAATAATAATAAAAAAAATTAGTAATGTAACACAGCAATAGAAACTAAATATTTTTTAATTAGTTTACGAATATTTAGAATATACATGTACATTTTTTCACAGTATGAATCGGGTCTTTAACCATTTAACAGAAGTTATGAACAAACGTTCCTCCAGTAACATTAATAGAATTGGTTTAGTTTAAAGTTATCTGGTGTTTAGTAATGTTCTCAAAACATTAGTACAAAGACATTCATAAATCATTCATGGAATGTTGTTTTTCTGAAACGTTTTAATTGGACATTTGCCTAACAGTTTTTAAATGTTGTTTTAGAACGTTCAGAGAACAGTAACGTTCCCATAATATTTGTAAAAGAATAAAAGGAATGTTTCCTTAATGTCCACATAGACCAGAAACATTTTAAAAAACATTTAAATAACTGGACGTTTTGAATGTATCCTAATGGGAACATTAGCAAAATGTTCTTAGAACATGCCCATCTTCATTCTGTGTTGTGCCACAGACGTACATCGTGCCCAGCGCTGCCATCTTCAAGGCCGAGGAGAAGGCGCTGGAGGCCGAGGCCATGCTGAATAACATGCGTGTGTACGGCACGTGTTGTCTGACACTCATGGCTGTGGTGGTGTTCGTCGGTGTGAAGTACGTCAACAAGCTGGCGCTGGTGTTCCTGGCCTGTGTGGTGCTGTCCATCCTGTCCATCTACGCCGGCGTCTTCAAAACCATCTTTGAACCTCCGATTTTTCCGTAAGTCAGACGTTAAAGTTGATGAATGTGGAGAGCATCGTTCATCAGGGAAGTTAACTGATTTAGAATACATGAATAATCTGGATAGTGGATTTCTAGTTCCCAGCATGTTTTGCATGGAAATGCATTAGAATGAAGGGTCCCACTTTATATTAAGTGGCTTTAAGTACTATGTACTTACATTGAAGTTACTACTTTGAGACAATGTACTTATTGTGTACATACATGTTTTTACATTGTACTTATATTTTGAAAATACCTGCATGTAATTACAACTGTAATTAATTGATGTAATTACATTTGTAATTACACAGTTGACCCTTCCCTTACACCTTAACCTACCCTTAAATCGACCCATACCACCACACCTGTGCCCGGTTGCATAAAGCACCTTAAGTGTAATTTTCCCTTAAGTTCACCCTTATGTTTCCCTTAAACCTAAGGGTGTTGCAGAAAAAAACCCTTAAGTGTTACTTAAGGGTTAATTTAAGTGAAACGTCATAAACACTTAGAATTTCCCTTAAATGCTGTTTTTTCCCTTAAGTAATCCCCTAAAAAGCGTTAAGTGTTGCATAAAACCCCTTAACGGTCATTTTCCTAAGTATAACTTAAGGTTTGGAAATCGTAACCTTAAGAGTAACGCGGACAAAAATAAGACGACATGGCTGAATTTATGGAACCAGCTGAAGATCATTATGTGCCAAGAATAATTTTTGAGAACCCTTTGGACCAACTTAGCGATTAAAAATTGTTGCAAAAATACCGATTTGATCGACATGCAATATTTGACATCGCTGTCTGTCTGTCTGTCATTACACACGACGACTCGCATGTAGACTATCACAACGTTAAGTCAGTACGTGCACGGAGAGTGTGTGGCTGACTCGAGCAGAAAAAAATTCACTGGAGAACGAGATGAATCTGTGTTTTAAAATGAATCATGACAGAAGAAAACATGTATGCTATAGAAATATACTCCGCTGTATTTCGAGAGACAGAGCCAGAAGTGCATTCACAAAACCTAAACAAAATGCCAAAGCAGGAGACGCGGTGTTGCGTGCTAGCGTCACTGGACTGACACGTGATATGCCGACATGTTAGTGTTTTGCGTATCTATGGCAACAACAGACTTTTATAACGTGAATCCAGGATCGCTGTCGTGAAATACTTAAATGTTTCCCTTACCTAAGAGAACCGTTTAAGAGATTATATGCAACACCCTTAAGTTATTCTCTTAGGTAAGGGGAAATCACCCCTTAAGTATCATACTTAAGGGAAAAACTTAAGGTGCTTTATGCAACCGGGCACTGTCCCTAACCTTACCAGTATCACATCTCAATAGCAGCAAAAGTGTTTTACAATACAACCTGAACACAATAAGTACTTTGTACTTATTTTTCTATGTAAGTACATAGTACGTAAAGCCACTTAATATAAAGTGGGACCGAATTAAGTGTATTTATTTTGTGTGTTTTTTTTTTGTAAAGGAAAGTTTAGAAGAGTTTTTTTTCCATAATTTCCAGTTGTACAGTATTTCCGTGTGGCTATAGTATATAAGACATGATTCTAATAAGCTTTGAATAAATTTCATTTACAAAAAGTATTTTAAAATTACTCTTTAAAATGTATATTAATATACATTTATAGGTTTATATTAGTAATTTTTCTGGAAGAAACTGTACACAAAATATTTTAAGTTAAAAACTACTAAAAACAATTAGTAGAATGACCTTAAAATAAATATCTAAATGCCGGTGATTTTATTGTGTGCAACCATTTTTCTTGCCTAAAAAATAAATACATTATTTGATTTTATTTAAGATTTGATATTTTAGTTGATTTGAATAAAAAGGATTTGAAAATCAGAAAATTTCTCTATGGAGAAAAATGGGATTTTTACTTCCGAAACCCAACTATTTCCATCTATTGCTTCAAAATGCTGAAGCCTCCTCTTACTGTATGTTTTACAGCATTGCCTATTTGAACTAAACAGAGCCTCTTTATAGATTTTAGCAGCATTGGGCAGCTCTCGCTGAACCACAAACATCCACAGCAGTGTTTGCTTCACAGGCTTTCTCAATCACCACAACCCTCCTGACAATAAACTCTGATTTAAATCTGCAACTCGTCTTTTGAATTCTTTCTAAACGCTCTATTGTCCTCTCCAGGGTCTGTCTGTTGGGCAACCGCACCCTGCAGAACCACGGCTTTGACAAGTGCATGAAGACCGATATAATAGACAACGTGACCGTGACCACGAGGCTTTGGGCTCTCTTCTGCAGCGGGCCGGAGCTCAACGCCAGCTGCAATGAATACTTCAGCCTCAATAACGTGACGGAGATCCAGGGCATCCCCGGCCTCACCAGCGGAGCCGTTTCAGGTGACGCCATACTTCACTATTGCAAAGGACGTTGATGATGAGTTTGAGTAAATGAAGCCAAAATGGTCCTTCTATAGTCTTGTACAAGTTTGTACATGTTCCTGATCTTGTCGTGCAAGATTCATCAGTTATTCCTAGAAAAATAAGTTTAAATATCCACTCTGAAATAAGACACGTTTGGAAGTTGCATGTGCCGTTTTATGTTCATTTTATTCTCAGCTTGCTTTTAGTGTTATTTGCTGTAGACAAGTGTCTAAATGACTATTAACTGTTCAATCTTATACACTTATAAGTGTGTTAGAGTAGCAGTTTTCAAACTTTTTGATGCTAAGCACCCCTAATATTATATATTTTTAAATTGAAAGAGTGAAAAATAGTTTCCTTTTAAACATGCACCAATAATCTTTTATTTACATCTTTTATCAATAATCTTTTCTTTTTTTTTTGCATCTTCAAAAAAAAAAAAATCCTTTATTATTATTATTGTTATTATTATTATACATTTTTTACAGATTGAAAACTCCTGCGTTAAAGCATTACATTGACCTCTGACCCCAAAGGTCTCTACTGTAGAGTAATAGAGCATGACTAGAGTTCAAGAGTAGTACATCTGTGTGTGTTTGTAATATCTGATGATGGCCATACGCTGGTGTATTCAGCTCAAGCCCATCAGGGACTCCAGGGCATACATGCCAACTCTCCCGATTTTTCCGGGAGACTCCCGAATTTCAAAGCCCCTCCCGAATTTCTCCCGATTTCCACCCGGACAACAATATTGCTACACCATCCGTCACTGGGCGCCATTTCAGACCGAACAATAATAAAAGTTACACCTCGAAGTCAAGCGCGCCGATGGCCCAGTCCCAAATCGCACACTTCATGAGCACTTTCGGTCTTGTGGACTTACAATGGCTGACACGCGTGCGTGCGTCCGTTAAGTCCGTGAGACCACAGTGTGTCCCATTTGTCATTTTTAGATCTCAGAAGGGTGCTCGCGAGTGGTCGACCCAAGTGGTCGATTTGCGCCCTTGATGCGCACTTTTACCGAGCCAGCACTAATCCCCCCCCCCCCCCCCCCCCCCCCCCCCCTTTTGAATATCTCCCTAATTCTGATGTCTCAAGGTTGGCAAGTATGCTCCAGGGTTATTGATCATGAATGTTGTTGATGCGGTCTGCGGCTCCAGACTGGATTCTGCTGGATTTTACAGGCCAGGTCTGACATTAAAGTGAGCAGAAGTAATTGTTTTCACGCAGCATTACAGTGTCTGGCCTGGTGTTCTGTGTAAGTAGGTCAGTGCAGAACATTCAACTGAGGTTTCACGGCTTGTTCTGTGTGCACTGAGTCAATTTGTTCTCATAATTTGATCAAACTAGCACAGTGCTTGTGTTTTATAGTCTTAATGTTGTGGACTACATTTTAATGTAGTGGACGAATGAAAAAGGTCACTTGCGGAACATTATATTACACGTTTCATTCCTGATTGAAGTACTCTTGGGCTGCGTCTGAAATCGCTTGAGAAGGTTCTTGTTTTGAAAAAGTAATTACTTCATGGCTGCTAAAAATGTACATTCTATATAGTATGAATGTAATCTGTACGTACTACATCTGCCATGTTGTCATTAATGATTATCATGTGATCTACCAGCGTAAGTCACTGTAATTCACAAATGCCTCATGGGATAGTAAAGTGTCCATCGTATGCTCGCTTCAGGATCTCACCGGAAGTAGTAGATCATCCGAGTACTTGTTGGCTACTCTATAATGAGTACTGTGAATTCAGACATACTCATTTTGTCCCATACTGTGATTTTGGATGCAGCCCTGGCTTTATCTGTCAACACAACAACAGTTCCATTAGATAAAGATAGTTCATGCTTTTACTGAAAACGAGCATTACATTTGTTAAAGTATTTATTAGTCTTTTTTAATGTTAGTTAATAAATATACTACTGTTCATTGTTAGTTCATGTCAGTAGGGCCATTTAAATCATTTTAAGTAATACAGCTTTTGATTTTACTAATGCATTAACAAATGTTGACATATACACCAACTAAGATGTGTTTTTAATGGCATGTTAACTAATAACTAATGTTAACAAAATTAACCTTATTGTAAAGTGTTACACTTTGCATTTCAAACAAAACCATGAAGTGTAATTTGTTAATGAGTTCTTCTCTGAATTAGTTTTCAGAGTCAGCCTGACATAAACGTGATAAAACGTATCAATTTTAGCGGTTTCTCAAATGCAGATATTACTGGGCAAAAATAACAGTTCATGTTCAAATGAATTGCTCGATATCTTGACGTTTGGTGCTGATTTTCTGTGCACAGAGAACATGTGGGGAAGCTACGGTCCCGCTGGCATGATGGTGGAGAAGGACCTTGTGTCGGTGCCGGCGACGGCTTCTCCTCAGGACAAGGACATGCCGTATGTGCTCAATGACATCACCACCTTCTTCACACTGCTGGTGGGAATCTACTTCCCCTCGGTCACGGGTACGCACACACTCACGCCCTGTTACGGTCATTACAAAGCTTCTTTCTTTCGGCTTTCCTTTCTCTTCTCGTATTGTCTTTCTCGTCCCTTTGCTGTTCTTGTAAGTAATCTAGTTTGATCTGGTTATGAGCGTGAACAGCGATCTGTGTTATCTAGTGCTCTCGGACTGACATTGAGCTCAGCAGGAGCGCTTGTGAACTCTGTAAACAGAGCGATAGCGTTTCGTGCAGCGCTGCAGTATCAGGACATGACCTTCGTGCAATAACAGGGATAGAGGCTCGGAAAAGACCCTCATATTTACCTTGAACATTAGAGATGAGTGATATAATACATACATATCTCTTTATGTAAGTGGCTTTAAATGTTGATTTATATAAACATTTGACCAAAATGATCATTTCAGTTCAAATATATAGCTACATTTTGTTTATATGTGTTCCGTATATATATATATAGCAATAGATATCCATATATTTTTTAGAAAAAAATTTATAATGTATGAAAAGTGAAAAATGTAACTGAAAGAACTTGAAATTCACAGAACTTACCAACTCTAACTACTAGTATTATTTATGTACTATTATAGTATTTGAGGTAATATTTTTGAATCAGCTTTTATTTTCATATTTTAAATATTAGTTTTAGTCATTTGGTATGTGCTTTTAACATTTTTATTAGTTTTTGTTTTTAAACGTTTCTTCATTTCAACTTACACTTTTTATTACATTTTTATTTCATTTTATTATTTATTTAAAAATATTTTTTATTTTATTTTTATTTATTATTAAAATTATTTTGTTGCCATATAGTTTTGCCAGCTCTTTTGTTGACAGTTTTTGCTATTGAATTTTGAATCAGAGACATCGTTCATTCAATCACATATACCAGTACTTCAACATTATAAGAATAAAATTTTGGCTTGATTTGATAAAAACGCACACCTCTGTTCTGCAGGAATCATGGCTGGATCCAACAGATCCGGGGATCTGAGAGACGCTCAGAGGTCCATTCCCGTCGGGACCATCCTCGCCATCGCCACCACCACCATCATCTGTATCCTAACTTCCCCTGCAAACCTTCCCTTTCCTCCCTAAAGTTCCTTTAAACCCATTGCAGTTTTCCATGTGGTAGAATCACGCTCCACTAAATCCCTGAATCATTGTGTGTCTGTGAGAGACAGTGTAAGGAGAGCTGGTGTTTGTGTTCTCTCATCCTCTGGGAGGATCGTTTTCTTAACAGTGTGCCTCAGATCTGTCCTGCGTCGTGTTGTTCGGCGCCTGCATCGACGGTGTGGTGCTCCGAGACAAGTGAGCGCTTTATTCCTCAGTTTCCTCTCAGAATCCTAATTTTCCTGAATAAACATACAGGAAATCTACTTTAAATAACGGTCCTGTTTATGAGCAGTTTAGGCACTGTAGTCAAAGAACCCTTTATGTGAAACATCCCAAGAGTCGTCTTGTTTGTGATTATATCAGGAATATTCCCAAACCTAGTGTGCTCTACCTAGACAGTGCTTTAGGGCATCATAGACACACACAGAGGCTGTTCCAAAGATAGGCACCAATTATATTTCCTGCCAAGATTCATTGTAAAAAAAACATGAAAGCCTGAGAGAAATGCTTCAGTCACATAATAAACGTCACAATCTACATAAAGTATGTTTTTGTTTTGTTTTAGTTATATATATATCCAGTTATAATGAAAATTTAAATGCTGTTTAAACTTTTGATAAATAGAATTATTGTTCAAAAAATGTCACAATATGTAAATATATAAAAAATCAATGCTGTTGATTAGGTTTGGAGACTCTGTGAAAGGGAACCTGGTGATTGGCACGCTGTCCTGGCCCTCGCCCTGGGTGATCGTGATTGGCTCGTTCTTCTCCTGCTGTGGGGCGGGGCTCCAGAGTCTCACCGGCGCCCCCCGTCTGCTGCAGGCCATCGCTCGCGACGGCATCGTGCCCTTCCTCGAGGTACAGTCTGCTCCACCAACACCTCCGATTCAAAGTGTCGGAGCTCCTTAATGGCTGTTCAGATTTCATGGCGTGATTTAACAGTAGCTCCTTCAGCACAGACTGATCGCACTAAAGTGAAGACTGAAGTCCTCATATCAACATGTCACTTAATCCGTTTTTACTGATCGTTTATGATCTGATTTATCAAAATGATTCCATTTACACCTGGTCACAAATGTGTTTTCGCAAAACGGATATAAATCTGATCTTCAATTCCTGCGCTATATGCAGATTTAATGGAGTTCACGTCACTGAAAGCAGCAGATATGAGCTGCATTTTATTGATCATCAGCTCATTTCAAAATCAAAGACCGCAATAAGAGAGACCGGAAACAGGCCGTTTTGTTTCTTTACTTTTAATGAAGATGATTGTGTGTTAAGCGTCTGCGACTTACTTTCACTGTGATTTGCGATGGTTTGCACATTGGCTTGATGAAGAGATGTTCATCTGCGGTGATGATATCTGGCTATAACATGACATATAGCCTATAATACGCTGTCACACGTCTATTTTTTTTGCATTGTTGGAAAGAGTCAAATTTACTGTGGTTTCAACAACCAGATGCATTTACACTTCTCCAGTTTCATCAGGAATGCGGCCCAGACCTCCTCCTGAAGTGGTTTGAGCGATCGGATTTAAATCCGTCCCGAAGGGCATTTACACCTGTTTTTTTCACGATTGCAGAAGTGGCCAGGTGTAAACAGTCAGCGATTATTCTTATTACTTGTCAATTTTTATACATTATTGTTCTTTTAACACCTTTTTTGATTGGTATGAGAGTCTGAAATTAATTGTTTGTTATGTGATGAAGCTGCCGTGACCATGTAATTTCCTGTAAATAATCAATAAAATATCAACAACAATACTTTCGACTATACTCAATACTTAAGCATCCACATATCCTGCCTTTCTCTGACTGTCATGTGATCGTGTCTCAGGTGTTTGGTCATGGCAAAGCCAACGGAGAGCCGACGTGGGCTCTTCTTCTGACGGCTCTGATCTGTGAGAGTGGGATTCTCATCGCTTCTCTTGACGCTGTGGCGCCCATCCTGTCAATGTAAGTCTCATGTCTGATGTGTTTCTCCTCCACTGTGGTGACAGACTGTGTGTTTGACTGTGTTTCTGTCGTCAGGTTCTTTCTCATGTGTTATCTGTTCGTGAATCTGGCCTGTGCACTTCAGACGCTCCTGAGGACGCCCAACTGGAGACCACGCTTCAAGTTCTACCACTGGTGAGATACACTACAATCACATCTATCGTATGGCTTGAGTACGATTGTTTTTATGTTTTTGAAAAAAGGCCAAAGCTGCATTTATTTGATCAAAACTACAGGAAATTTTTTTAAATGTTATTACAATGTAAATCAGCTGTTTTCTATGTGAATATTTAGTAAAGTGTAATTTATTCCTGTGATCAAAGCATCATTACTCCAGTCTTCAGTGTCACATGATCCTTCAGAAATCAGGATAATATGATGATTTGATGCTCAAGAAACATTTATGATTATTATCAGTTGAAAAGGGTTGAAATAGAACCTTTTGTAACATTATAAATGTCTTTACTGTCTCTTTTGATCAATTTAATGCATACTTGCTGAATACATTTCTTCAAAAAAAAATCTTACTGAACTCAACCTTTTGAACGGTAGTGTGCATTTATATGTATACTATATATACATTTATTTTACTTTTTTTTGCTGTTTATTAATACTTTGTTTATTAATATTTTTTTCAGTCAAATCAATTCCTGATGGATAATGTCAAGCCCCACACTAAATTTCTCTTAAATCAATTTGCAATCAAAACTCGTTTTAATTTGTACGTCTTTGGTGGAAATGCTTTAAATGCACTGAAGTACAATGACTTACTGAAGGATTATATATATTGAAGGATTATATATACTGAAGGATTATATATATACTGAAGGATTATATACAGTAGTCAACATTAGAAGTGGATCCAAACCTTTCATCAAAGTCATACATGGATTGTGAACAAATACTTATCTTAGGACAACTTTGTAAACTTTTGATCCACTTCAAATGTTGACTACTGTATAATATAACACTGAGGAACAAATTCATTGCTCAGATGTTGCTATTTTATACTTCAGGAAACTTGATTCTCATGTAATTTCCATTTCAACCATCTCATAAGTTTCTCAAATTCCTCTTGAGAAATTAAAATAGACCAGAATGAGACAATAGCTGACATTGCTGGGGATTACTGGGGTCAGAAGCATTACTCTTAATTGTTTATGTTAAAATGCATTTTTTTTTTTAAAATATTGCTATTTTTGCATATGTATTTGGTGACGTTAGTGGCACATTAATGTCTCCATTTGCCCTCCATTTAATCTTATTGCCATCTAGGTGATTTATTCTTTATCATTGTTTTATTTCAAATGTTTTCTGTACTTTAACTGAGCTGGCGCTGCTGTTGTCATTCATCAGGACTCTGTCGTTTCTCGGGATGAGTTTATGTCTGGCTCTGATGTTCATATCCTCCTGGTACTACGCTCTGGTGGCCATGCTCATCGCTGGATGCATCTACAAATACATCGAGTACCGCGGGTAAGAGCTGCAGAAGCGCATTACAGCCCACGCCGTGAGTCAGACGCTAAGCTGATTACTGATGAGTCTGCCTGAGTGATTGTCTGCAGTGTCATTGTAAGGTAAAACTCCCTCACAGTGACTGTACGTGTGTGTTCAGGGCGGAGAAGGAGTGGGGCGACGGGATCCGGGGTGTTTCCCTCAACGCGGCGCGCTTCGCTCTCATCCGCTTAGAGGAGGCGCCGCCACACACCAAAAACTGGAGGTCAGGATCTTAATACACAAGCACTTCTACATAAAACACTACATGCATATTCAAATAATCACCTGGGCTGCATGTCCAAAATCATGCTGTTCAGAAGTGTGGGATTTTTTAAAGAACTTTAATACTTTTATTCAGCAAGGATGCATTCAATTGGTCAAAAGTGACAGTAAAGACATTTATAATGTTACAAAAGATTCTATTTCAAATAATTTTGAACTTTCTATTCATCAAAGAACCCCCGAGAAACAAAATGAAAAACAAGCACCACAACTTTTTTAAACATTGATAATAATCATAAATGTTTCTTGAGCATCAAATCATCATATTAGGATCATGTGACACTGAAGACTGGAGTAATGATGATGAAAATTCATCTTTGATCACAGGAATAAATTACACTTTACTATATATTCACATAGAAAACAGTTATTTAAAATTGTAATAATATTTCACAATATTACTGTTTTTACTGTATTTTAATTAAATAAATGCAGCCTTGGTGAGAATAAAAGTATTTTTAAAAACATTAAACAGTCTTAAACTTTTGAATTAAAGCATTTTATCCTAACCCTTTGAACAGTAGTGTATATCATGTGTTTATCACAATTTATTTCTTTTATTAATTATTAATTTTTACTGTAAGTTCAATTAAAAAAAAAGTATTTTTATTTGTATTAAAATGTATTACATAAAATGTATTGAAGATTATCATGTTTTATAAAATCCAGTGAATTAAAAGCAAGTCTAGCCAAATATCTATCAGTCAACAACACATTTCAACACCGGCTTTCTTTCACTCCTTCACTCGCACTTCAGTGTCATAATCCTGAGACAATCAGTATTGGATTTTTCCCAGAGCTCTCAGTAATCTTTCATGGATTAAATATCCCGAATACAATGAGATGCAATGAAACTTCCGTCGTCTTTCAGGAACCAGGTCAAACCTGTTCATATCTCGTCGGAGCGGTTTAATCTACATCAGGAGAAGTTGATATGTGTTTTGTTCTGCGACATCTGTGAGCCTGTAGACAATCTGTGTTACAGGCCTTCCCTGTGTCCCGTGTGTGAGCCTGGGATAGACATGAGGATCACGTCTCATGGCCGGGTTATTCAAGTTTACTAAAACTAAAACCATAAAAAAAAAACATTGTTGTATATTAAAAAGAAAAGAGTTAACTGACATATAGTAATGTATTAAAAACATAGTTTCCAAGTAAATAGAATACAAACTATATAGACATAAACTAACAAAAAAAAACATACAACAAAACTACTAAAATAAAAATAGAACATATAAAAATAAAAACAAATTCACTATTAACTATAATAATATCTCAATGGCACTACAATAATGTTGATCACGACTTCCCAGCTGCGCTAGAATAATCCCAGTTGGAATTAATTTCAGGGGATTTTATTTATACAACTTTTGTGTGGTTCAATAAAGAGTAAATGATCATTAATGATAATGGCAGATATCCTGAGCTCCTGACTCTTAGCCTCAGATTGACATCATTCACCTGAAAGCATCACACCTCTGGTAGTCCTGCATAATCTTTTAATCCCGAGCCAGAAAAACCTCCACAGTTTGATTTGAGAATAGAGAATCCTTTCTTTTTTTAGTGCATAATAATATACTCAGTCCACCTTTTAGTCCTTGTAAATGATTGTAAGGTTAAAGGTTATGTACTAATACCTTATACATACCTATTCAGTGTTACAATTTGTAGAGTATAATGCATTAAAACACATGATCAACAGCACATTTCATTTACATTTTACTATGAAAAGTTGTAGCCATGAATAGGTAATTCTATAATCAGGCTTTGAGTGCAGTATAAGCAGAGAAGTGTGTTAGGAACATGTTCCTGATGTTCTCCAGACCCCAGATGCTGGTTCTGCTCAACCTGGACTCTGAGCTGTCGGTGAAACACCCTCGTCTCCTGTCCTTCACCACACAGCTGAAGGCTGGCAAAGGGCTGACCATCGTGGGCTCAGTGCTGGAGGGAACGTACCTCACCAGAGACACTGAGGCCAAACAAGCAGAACAGGTGTGTGTGTGTGTGCGTGCATGAGAGAGAGAGAGAGAGAGAGAGACTGTGTGTGTGTGTGTGTGTGTGTGTGAGAGAGAGAGAGAGAGAGAGAGAGAGTGTGTGTGTGAGAGAGAGAGAGACTGTGTGTGCGTGTGAGTTTATTTGTGTGTGTGTGTGTGTGCGTGTGTGTGTGTGAGAGAGAGAGAGTGTGTGAGTGTGTGTGTGTGTTAACTATTAACTAACAATAAGCAATACATTTGTTACAGTATTTATTTATCTTTGTTAACTTTAGATAATAAAAATCTAAAGTGTTTTTAAGTTACTTTTAGTTCCTGGGTATAGAAGTAGAGCAATTCTGGCCATTTTAACTTTTTCAGAACTAACTAACTAACTAAAAATAAAAAAATAATAATAATAAAAAAACTTTTATATTATGTTATTAGTAGTAGTATTAATGAATTTAATATATGAATACGTAAAAAAATATATTATACTATATTATAATCATTATAAATATTTATCATTGCTTCATTATTAAATTGAATTGTCTTATTATTATTATTATGAATTTATTTAATATATTAATATAATGTTTCAATCTTTGTGTCACAGTGTAAAGCTATTATAATCTACCCTTAGTTTAAAACAAGAATCCCTGATTGTTTTTTTGAAAGTATTTTGTCGTTAAAATGATCTTAGAGAACAAGAAGTTCCTCTAATTTAAGATTCGCTCTGACGTAAGTTGATCTGAAACATACACATTACGAAAAGTCAATTACAAAATATCAAGACAGTTTGTCCTCAAATAAACAGAGCAAACCCAGCAGGATTGATCACTGAGCTCACACTGACACCTAGTGGCCACTGAGACAACTGACCACTCCAAAATACACCTTTCTTCATGTTAATGTCTCTGAATGATCTTCATTTGAATTTTCTTCATTTGTTCACGACTGTAGAACATAAAGTCAGCCATGTCCGCAGAGAAGACGAAGGGCTTCTGCCATGTGGTGGTGTCGTCGAACCAGCGCGACGGGATCTCTCACCTGGTCCAGTCCGCCGGCCTCGGGGGCATGAAGCACAACTCTGTCCTGATGGCCTGGCCCGGGAACTGGAGACAGTCCAACGACCCGCAGTCCTGGAAGAGCTTCATAGGTCTGAGTCTGACTACACACACACTGTTAAACGGCATCTCATTTAAAGAGGAAGAATATACATATAGCCAGACTTTCTTCCAACAACATTAAGTCAAAAATCTTAAGTCACCATTTATACAGCGCTTTTAATAACATAGATCGTTTCAAAGCAGCTTTACAAGTCAAGTCAAGTCACCTTCATTTATACAGCGCTTTTAACAATATAGATCGTTTCAAAGCAGCTTTACAGTGATAATAGGAGATTACAGTAATAGAGATTGTTTTGGCTTTACAGCAGCTCTAGAATAAAGTTATTGTCCAGATAAAGTTAGTTTTTGATTGATTCACTTCTATTGTAAAGATCATTAGTTATTACTTTAGGGGCCGCTAACACAACACCGTTCAACTGAAAACAGAAAACTTTTAAAGCAACACCAAGTAACTTTTCCTCTGCGGTCGCCCTACTGGTTGGAAGCAGAATTGTCCATTAACGCTGTCGTAAATAATTTAGCCTAGCGCAGCCTACTGTCGCACACACACTCGTTGTTTATCAGCACCGGCTGGTGTCCACAGACAAGGTAGAGTATGTTGCATGATTTCATGAAAGTATGATGTATTGCGACAATAATGACAATTGTAACGCTTGACGTAAAGCAGTCGAATTTTGTAGTTCTTTTACACAGTGCCAGTAAAAGCGACACAGACCCCGTCAGGCTATGGCAGACGTGTCAGTTAACCTATTGTAAGTCGATGTACCATCACAAGGGTCTTGGAAATATATTATGAAGGTTGGAAAAACTACATAGTGTTACTTTAATGTGTTCTGGCCGTTCATTTGCACACACACCAGTGTTTGGTCCTGGAGAACGCAAACTTTTTGAAAAACGTGATCTCCGTGTAAACTTCAAAAACACGAATCTGAGAAAATGGTGACGGCGTGCACATGCATATATTACGTGTTTAGTCTATAGATATGCACATTTGAATATATATGTGCGCAGGCGCGTAGTCTTTCTTTACAAATGGACCTCACCAAATGATTGATTGAAAGATCATTAGTTATTCATTAGTTATTCGTCTGTGTGTTCCTCTCCTCAGAGACGGTCCGAGAGACGACCGCCGCACATCTGGCTCTTCTGGTGGCCAAAAACGTGGACAGTTTCCCTCATCGGGAGCGCCTCAGTGAAGGAACCATCGACGTGTGGTGGATCGTCCATGACGGGGGCATGTTGATGCTCCTGCCCTTCCTCCTGCGACAGCACAAGGTTGGCCCCGATGAGGAGCACAGCGGTCTCCTGTGGGACACGCTCTAACACTGCTCTTCTGTGTCTCAGGTGTGGAGGAAGTGTAAGATGCGCATCTTCACCGTGGCTCAGTTAGATGACAACAGCATCCAGATGAAGAAGGACCTGCAGATGTTCCTGTATCACCTGCGCCTGAACGCTGAGGTGGAGGTGGTGGAGATGGTGAGCGGACACTCTTCTCAACTACAGGATCTAAAACTGGGTTTGCTGCACAGTAGGACTGCCATTTATTATGATCTAATCTGTGATTTGATAAACATGCAATTTTTTTTATTATATTATATTTAATTAATTAATTGAATATATTAATAGAATGTTTACATTTTTGTGTTTTAGTTTATTATAACTATTCCAAATATGTATTATTGCTACATAATATTGAATTATCTTATTATTATAAGTAGTTATTATCATTGATTTAATCTATGAATACAATATTTCAGTTTATTATTATTTATTTTAACAATTATTTATTATTGTTGCATAATATGAACTTATCTTTATTATTTTAAGTTATTTATATAACTTATTTTAATATATTTCTACATAATTAATTATCTTTTAATTTTGTTATTAATATTATTAATCTTAACATTTTAATGTAATGTTTTATTTTTTCTGTGTTATATTTATTTATATTATAATTATTATAATTATGTATTATTGCTCCCTAATATTGAATTATCTTATTAACATATTATTTACCTGTTCTAATATAAAATGTATTTTTTTACATATTAATATTTTATTATTCAATAGTAATAATTCTGTCATAATTTATTAACTTAAACAAAGCTTTAATTTTTACAGGAAGCCTTTTGAGTTTTGTGTGTGGTTGCTCATGTTTTAATATCTTTCTGTAGAGGTATCTCGTGTGCTGTAACTGAGCCTGTGGTGTGTGTGTGTGTGTGTGTGTCCGTGTGTGTGTCCTCCAGCATGACAGTGATATCTCCGCGTTCACCTACGAGAAGACCCTGGTGATGGAGCAGCGCTCACAGATGCTGAAGCAGATGCAGCTGTCGAGGACGGAGCGCGAGCGAGAGGTGAGTCAGTACAACAATTTACTCTGATCATAATTACCTTTGGCATATTCATTATCACTACATCAGTGAATCTTGCCAAGAACTATCAAGAAATGTCCAAATATGTACACATACAGGTGAAACTCGAAAAATGAGAATATCGTGAAAAAGTTTGTGTATTTCAGTGATTCAAATTAAAAGGTGAAACTAATATATTTAGTATATATAACTATATACATATGCATGATTATACTTTTCAGAGGGCCGACATTTCTGTATTTAAAATTCTTTTTTTTTATTGATTTCATGTAATATTAAAATGTTCTGAGATTTTGAATTTGGGGTTCAATAATCATCAAAATTATTACTTTTGCACGGTATTCAAATTTTTCGAGTTTCTCCTGTATTTCACTCTAAAATCTAAAGAAAACATAAGATATAATATATTGCATAAAGAAAGCCATTTGTTTTTTTAAATTGTCACATTATTTTCATGCTATATCTTGTAAACCAATGTCAGTAGACAACTGTAATATGTAAAAAAAAAAATCTATTTATATATAAAAATGTAATATATTAAATTAAGCACATTTGTAAGTATATATCATGTTAGTATTTATCATTAACTTAAATTTATAATACTACCGCAATATATTTTTATTATAATTTATGCTGATTTCAATTGGACAGGATGATATTATTTGTGCATTACAGTAATAACAACTGTTGTGCTTAATTGTCATGAAAATAATGCAAAAAAATCTTCATTTCCCTAAAAATAGGCAAAATATGGTTCCTTGTTTTTCATTTTGCGTTGACATTTCTTCATGCGATTCAAGAAAGCGTCTGCATTGCTGTGGTGAATAACGTAGAAGGCCTGAGGGGCGTGGCTATGGCACAGATTACAGTTTTGTGACTTGTGGTCCCTCTTTCATTTCATTGCTCTCGGGGAAACACACATCAGATTCAGAGCATCACGGATGAGTCGCGTAGCTCTATTCGGAGGAAGAACCACAGCGGCGCTCACGGCTCAGGCCTCAATAACCAGAACAGCCAACTAGACGAGGAGAAACAAGAGGAGGTAGAGATTCAAGACCACCGTCCCGGATTAAACACAGACAAGTGCAGAGCCAGAAGACTGGTTTATGTGTGCATAGCATTAGCGTTAGCATTGGCTCTGTAGCTGTAACCGTGTGCTCCTCCCTTCAGAAACCTCTTCCCAGCATGCATGTGTCCGTGACCTCATGCACGAGCATCTGTGAACACTTGTGACCCCACGTGATCGTCAATGACCCCTCTTTCCTTTCATTCCCTCGTGTTTCTCTGTATTTGGCGGAAACTATAAATAAATATATAGAGAATGAATAAAAAAGGGTTCATATCGCATGTTAGCAGTCTGCGTATTACAGACTAATAAAGTTGCATGTATGCAGTGCACAAACTAAAACATTAATCTGATATGCTTTTCTTTTGAATGTAGATCTCAGAGAAATGTATTATAATTTATCATTGTAAACTTTTGTTTTGTTCACTTTAATGCATCTGAAAAACATATTTTTTTGTTCATCATGGGATTGAGACAAAAAAAATAGATTTTTTGTTGTTGTTGTAAATATATTGATTTAATCTGTGATTGTGATGCCGCCACAGGCACAGCTGATCCACGACAGAAACACAGCGTCTCACGCGGCGTTAAACGACAAGGCCGACGCAACGCCGGAGCGAGTCCACATGACCTGGACCAAAGAGAAGTTCTTCACCAACCGCAACCGGGAGCACAACGCAAACATGGCCGTGCGAGACCTCTTCAACATGAAACCGTAAGTTCACGGCTCGACCTGGACACACGTGCACAAACACTCACTCCAGTGCATCACTGTCACGTGGGCTTTAATACTTCAAACGCTCACATGGGATGCATGAGCAAACAAAAGCCCAGAGTCTTCTGGGTATTTAAAGGACAGTCTGCATGGTGTGTGTTTTTGTGTGTGTGTGTGTGTGTGTGTGTGTGTGACGTCATGATCACAGTGTGTCATCATGTGTGACGGTCATGCTTTCATCATGTGTCTCTGTCTCTTCATAGATCATATCTGGAAGACTATTGTCTAAGACTATTGATCATTGACATGTTTTATATAATAATGATAGTTATTCCTCTCAGTGACGTCCTCTCGATTGGTTACTAATGAGTCTCACAAAAACATCTGTAGATCATGATTCACAAATTATTGTTGATTTACAACAATTATTTTTGCATAAAGAAAACGATGATTTTTTTTTTATTAAGGTTTTTTGCATTGTGATATTATTGTCATGCCATTTAAACACATTTTCCACCTAAATTCTCATTATTGTGATGCATAAAATAATTTTACTTTAGAATTTGTTTTGAATTTCAAAACATGGTGATTCTCATTACTGTAAAATCATGCAAGTCATTTTGTGATACAATGATTTTTTTGGTTTTTAAATCAACATAAATACAACAAAAAAACATTTATTTATTAATTAATTTATTGTTTGTTTGTTTGTTACTTATTTTCCATTATTTATTTGGGTTGAATCATCTCACAAAAGATCATCACCACCTTTAGACGCTATTTCTAATAAAAGTGCTCTTAAATATTTGTATTATCATCATCATTATTATTACATTTATTTAATTATTTTATTATCTATTTTTTTGTCATGAATTTCCTATTTTTATTATTTTTATTTTATTATCTAATTTTGATCATTTCCTAATTTTTTATTTTTTTTAAATATTACCAATTTAAATATTACATAGATTAAGGTCAAATCTATGTAGAACGATCCATATTTTCCTGTTATTTATTTGAGAATCATGATCTCAAAAGAAGAGAAACATGAACAAACTAGAGGAAGAAATGTAATGGTATGAGAATGTGCTGGTGCTGATCTTTGAGTGTGTGTGTGTGTGTGTGTGTGTGTGTGAAGCCTGTCTAAGCCTGTCTCTGTTGTTCTGTCCTGTTTTCCTCTTCTAGCGAATGGGAGAGTCTGTAAGTCACATTTCTCTGTACTGTACTGTCGTGTCTGTCTTCATGTGTGTGAGCTGTCCCGTCTCACACCCTGCAGCGCGCTGGGTTATTCCAGCATGTGTGTGTGTATGTGCGTGTACATCCCAGCATTCCCTCTGTCCTGAGACATGCAGAAGCTCGTATGTGCCGCATGATGGATCTCAACAAGAAAACTTGTGCTGCTTCTTCACCTGATGTGCCTCAGATCATTTCATATTTAATGACATTAATAATAATAATAAAATATAAATAACGCATAGAATAACTTTTATTTATTTATTTAGTGAATATTGTGGTATATTTACTATTTGATATTTATTTAATATTTGCATTATTTATATTTTTTATATACGGTAAAAAAACGTGTATTTATTGTATATTCATTGTGGTATATTTGCTGCAGTTAATAGTGCCATCATTAATATTCTTTGCTTTATTTATATTTTTATATACAGTAAGATGTATTTATTTAGCAGTTCACACTGGCATAGGGTGGCGCTGAGGAGCACAAGTTTTTTCAACTGTATTTGTGATTTCATAATTCATGCTTTATTAAAGGCATGTGCATATGCTGTGCATGTCAAATCTTGATATTGTGCACACTAACCTTAAACGGCCGTTGTTATATCACTAATATATAATATAAATGATGCTTGAATTACAGTGCATATGTCTTTATCATGCCATATTGAAGAGCTTTGCCAAGCTTACATTGCACAGCTGTTTGAAACAATGATCTATGTAATACAGTTTAGCTTCATTATGATAACATTGACCAATCAGGATCAAATATCGCTCTATGATAATAGAGAAATTTGCATTTGACTCCAGATGTCACTGTAATCAATGAATATAAAGCTGTGCTTTGCAAATACTGAGTAGTCAATATATGCTAAACGTAGACTGAACATGAAGACATGTTCGCTTTTTTTGTCTCTGTGCTCCGATGTTGGCATGAATTTGCATCTGTATTAACATGATGAGTCACATGGTCCCTCATCACATGACTCTGTGACAGGAACCAGTCGAACGTGCGCTGCATGCACACAGCGGTCAAGCTGAATGAAGTGGTGGTCAACAAGTCTCAGGGAGCACATCTGGTCCTCCTCAACATGCCTGGCCCACCGAGGAACCGGGGCGGCGACGAAAACTGTATCCTCACTCAAACTACACCTAAACACTCAAATCATATCAAAAATGTCATTCGAAAATGTTTTGTTAAAGGTATAGTTCACAAAAATATTCTGTCATCATTTACTGTTACTGGTCCCCACTAACTTCCATAGTATGAAACTAAATATACTGGGGACCAGAAACTGTCTGGTTACCAACATTCTTCAAAATATGACAGATTTATTAGTTTTAGGTGAACTATCCCTTTAATAAAAATAAGTTTAAAAGAATAAAAATGACAAAAGCACATAGCAAAATTACCAAAAATGTTACTAAAATTTAAGTGAAAACCTAATTCCAAATATTAATCAATATTACAGTATATAAATTATACTAAAACAACACAGATTTTTAATTTAGTAATATTATTTTGTTTTATTTCCATGTTCTTATTTTTTCAATTATTTGTTATATTTACTGTATATATAAGATTTAAAGTTTTAATCACTAAATGCAGTGATGCAGTTTATAGAAATAGTTCTATTATAGTTCTTTAAATTCTGTGTGATTATGCCAACCAAAAATTAACCGTATTACTGTATCTGGAGAAAGGGTTTTTATTATTTATTGTAACTCATATTGATTATTATTATCCAAAATTTTCATATTTATTGAACATTGCAGTTTTATAAAAACAATAAGACTCTACATTAGTAAGATTTTAGTCATTAATCTTCATGTCACCCGTTTACCGTGGTAAAACCACTGTAATGCACGACCTTGAGAAGATTATTGCTTTAATTAAATCCCTCTTATTATACACAGACGCATTATTTGGAGTATTAGCGTGACATGCGCGTTTGTCCTTGACCGATGCGTCTCAGACATGGAGTTTATGGAGGTTATGATGGAGGGTCTCAACCGGGTCCTGTTGGTGCGCGGCGGGGGCCGAGAGGTCATCACCATATATTCATAAAGTGGATGGTGGCTCCACCGGCAGGAATTCTGTTTATTATTTTTTCCCAGAGCGGGGCGTCATGAACACCTCGTGTTTAACAGCAGCATCACGTCCGCTGCGTTTATCAGGAGACAGAGACAGTTCTGATCTCATGAAGAAGACACTCAACGTGAAGCACATACAGAAGCGGACAGACGATCCAAAACGACACTTTCATTTATGCTCATCGACTGTTTCCTCGTCGTCTTTTATTTGTTCGTACAATGCTAGTTTTATGTCTGTTCATTGTGGTTCTTTTGGTTTGTTTTTTCAAAAGGCTTTTCCAGGTGCGTGCGAATGATCCGATGGCTTTAGTTTTGCGATGTTTGGTAATGCCCGTTTAATATCGATTCATTCATAAAGTCCATCTGCACGTCTCCATCGTGAACCTGCATTGCTTTTCTCATGTGCGGACGCTAGCTACGATTCAGATTGTGGCTTGATACCCATAATAACATCTGTGTTCAGAGAGCCAGGCTGCGGGGAAGCGTTTGGCTGATCCAGATCCACGATGGATCAAGGGAACGTTTGAGTTTTACACATTGGCTAGTGATGCAGCGCAGACGCTAAATATGTGTCAGATGACGTCACTGACTTCATGATATGGAATGTGCAATACTTATTTTTATTTTTTTATCAAGGCATCACTGTCCGAGCGTGGCGTCCACTGACCAAGGGTTCTGTATTATAAATGTTGAAATGTGAACAGCGTTAGGAGAGTAGCCATAACGTTTGACTCTTATTATTGAGGACTGAGCTTTTGTTTTGGCTCCATTTTGGCATGAATCTCTGAAATCAGTTTAATCGGGATGATTGCAGCTGTATTTGCACTTTTTAGTTATTTTTTATTTTATTGCATGATGAAAGCAAAAGACACAGCTGACCCGTCCAGCACAACATTAGCTGATGATCCAGCACTGCAACATCCTTTTCTCTCAGCAATAAAACATGTTTTCTCATAAGCTGGAACTAAATTAAAAAAGTGTCTGTCTTGACGTTCATGAAGTATGTGAAGCGTAGACAAACCAAATTAACAAAACCGTCCAGTTAGCCTCGGCTATAGCAATCTACTGTACTCTCGTTAGCCACAGGCTTGACGGTGAAGTGTGTTATTTCTGCAGTCTGTTCGAGTGACACAAGGAGCTGGACATGGAGATGTTGGCTCGACCAATGGAGTGGCGTTGGGGGCGGGGCTATCTGTTTTTGACCAATAGCAGATAGGAGGAGTATTTGACATTTGCTTTGAAGACAGTCATTTATTGTATTTATTTTTTGAAGTTACACACTTCACCTTTACAAGGTTTAGGAATGATTGCGTTTAGACTCGGAACATCACAGAGCAGTTTTACCAAGATTTACAAAATTTTATTTTCCTGTTCTTACCAGGCGTGATGCGCCTCATTGGTCCAAAATCACTGCATATTAAACCTGATTGGCTGTGATTTTGTTGAACGTGGTTCGGACACGGTGTCACATGATGTAAGATACACTACTGTTCGAAAGTTTGGGGTTATACTTATTAATACTTTTATTCAGCAAAGATGCATTCAATCCAAAGTGACAGTAAAGACATTTTTAATGTTTTAAAGTCAAAAGATTCTATTTCAAATAAATGCTGTTGAAAGTTCAACTTTCTATCCATTAAAGAATCCTGAACACAACTGTTTTAAACTGTTACACTGATAATAATCATAAATGTTTTTCAAGCATCAAATCATCATATTATCCTGATTTCTGAAGGATCATGTGACTCTGAAGACTGGAGTAATGATGCTGAAAATACAGCTTTGATCACAGGAATAAATTACATGTTAAAATATATTCACATAGAAAACAGCTGATTTACATTTCAGTATTTTTGATCAAATAAATGCAGCCTTGCTGAGCAGAAGAGACTTAGTTCAAAAATATTAAAAAATCTCACCAACCCCAAACTTTGGAGCGCTTGTGTATATTGTGTGTCCTCTTGATCTGATGATTCAGAGTTATGTTTTTGTGTGCCAAAACGATCTGCTAAGAAACTGCATGAGGAGAAACACTGTGAGCTGATGTGTGTTTCCATCGCGAGCTTCAGTGTGTGTGTGTGTGTGTGTGTGTCCTGACAGTTTCTCTCTAGCCCAGTTAGCGGTGCAGTATTTGTTGCCGGGACATTATTACTGTATTTCTACAGTGTTGTGTTCTCCAGTGGTTAGGTCGTGTATTATGTTATCAGAGGATGTTCTGCACTGCTCCGCTGGTCCATGTGTTTCCCTGTAGGAGAAATTGTGAATTTTAGGACGGGGATATTGTGTAAAATTGCTTTTTAAATTGTGTTTATTTGATGATGTTTTATGTGGTCATCTCTTTTACTCATTCAACATGCCATAGTTTTACATCCCAGTTCTTTGTAAACTGGACATTTTTTCCCATCAAAAGGACCTGGAGGTTATTGAACTGATTCATACAAATGTACAGTTACATATTTTCTTTTCTGTCCTTTCAGACACCAAAGATACAGTAAGGTTTTCGTGTCATCTGTGATGAGGTACAAATAACCTCACTGAGAGATGTGTAGATCAAAATGTAAAAACCAAAATAAAACAACAGCTAAAGGGCAGTGGATGATGATGATGATTATTATTATGATGATTATGATGATTATGATGATGATGATGATGATGATGACTGGTTGAAACGCCCTCTAAAACAAAACATGGGAGTTTCTCATGTAGTTTCAATCTGTGGATTTACATATAATTTTACATTTATTGTAATATTTTATATATTCCAAAACTCTGAGATCACTAGTGAAAATACAGCTGTTTTGCATTTAATAATTTTTTCCATTACAAATTATATTATCAGCATTGCGCTTTCAGTGAATAATAGAATTTAATATTTTTATTAATTGTATTTGTATATCGAATTTTATATATATATATATATACGTATTATATATATATATTATATATATATAATGTATATATAAAAGTACATGTATATAAATGATATATATATATATATATTATATAATTTTTAATATACTGTAATATACATCACAACATTGTTTAAAAGTTTGTTTATTTCCTTGTTTACATTTGATTTAGAAAATGTCAGATCTTCAGTGTGTCTCAGACGTCAGAGTGTTTTTACATGTTTAAATCATGTTTTTCTCCAAAGATCAGCAGTGAACATGTGAAAGACTGCATCTTCTGTCTGGATCGCTCCACGTCTTCTACATCACTGTGTGTGTGTGTGTGTGTGTGTGTGTGTGTGTGTGTGTGTGTGTGTGTGTGTGTGTGTGCTCGTGTTTATATTACATTGTGGGGACCAAATGTCCCCACAAGTATAGTAAAACCTGAAATCACCTACATTGTGGGGACCAGCCAGCGGTCCCCATGAGGAGAACAGCGTATAAATCACACTAAGTAATGTTTTTTGAAAATGTAAAAATGCAGAATGTCTCCTGTGATGGGTAGGTTTAGGGACAGGGGCAGTGTAAGGGGACAGAATATACAGTTTGTACCGTATAAAAACCATTACGCCTATGGAGAGTCCCCACAAAGATAGCGAACCAGACATGTGTGTGTGTGTGTGTGTGAGATCTGAGGCCGTGGACGTCACACACTCGTGATGTCACTTGTGAGTGTGTAGGGAAGGATCTCCCTTTAAGTGAAACTTTAAATAAAAGTTCTACTTCATCATTAGGATGTGCTTCATTTCTTGATGCAGGAACCGGATCCAGGAATGGTGTGAGAGGGGGATGTTGATTAGAAATGTTTATCACTGATGATAAACCTCTTCTAAAACATTATTTGGGAACACTTTACAATAAGGTTCATTATATTAACTAACATGAACTTACAACGATTAATGCACATTAGCATGAACTAATGTTAACACGATTAGTAAATGTTGAAATTAACAAAGATTAATAAATGCTGTATAAGTGCAGTTGATTAATGGTTCATGTTACCAAATGTAGTTAACTAATGAACCTTATTGTAAAGGGTTACCCTGTTTTTAATTTATTTTTTATTAATATACATGAAGTTTGAGTATGAGCTCAAATTAAATGAAAGACTAATTCAGAGGATCATTAAAAATGAACTAATAAAAGCAAAACAGTGATTTATTTGAACAAAACCAGCAACTCTTGTGAAGAGGTCAGAATAATCAGTGTCAGAAATAATCGAGTTTATTCCAGTGTGTTTCATCACGACTGCAGCTCACACACACTCATTTATTAAATAAGCAAAGACCAAATTCAAATGTTTAAATAACCAAGTCAGGTGGTACGGCATCCACCAATCACGCAACACAACATAAAAAGGGTGATTTAGAAATGTTGCGAAACAAATTTGTGAGCTCTTAAAATATACAGTTTTCAAATTATGTAAATAAAATATAGGCTATGGGAATATTTGAAGAACGTGGTGTGCATGTGTCCAACACCAGGTGGCGCTATAAAACTTTAAGAGAGTGTGTCTTCAGTCGTGATTCAGTAAAGAACAGTTATTCTCTATTCAAATGCATTGATTGACCTTTGCTGGTCCGAGGTCACGAACCATCAGCCGGATCTATATCTCATTTGGTTTCAGGACACATGAACGATGTGAAACATGCTCTTCACTGAACAAACATCTTAATATTAGAGAATAAGCTGTTTAATTCCAACAGGATTCATTCCAAATGATGACTCTATAAGAATTCTTGGTTACACTTTATTTTAAGGTGTCCTTGTTATAGTGTAATTATACATTTAAGTACTGAGTAATAATAATTAACTAGAGTTATGGTTATGATTCGGGTGTGGTTTAGTTAGTTTATAGTAATTACTCTAGTAACGTGTTTAACAAAGACACTGCTACCGAATTATTTTATGATATTTTTCTAAAGGAAATGTCCATATTACAATTCAGCAAAATTCAGAATTATCAGTAGAAATATAAAAACTTTACAATAAGGTTCATTAGAATGTATTAACTAACATGAACTAACAATGAGCAATACATTTCTTACAGTGTTTATTAATCGTATTAATTTTAGTTAATAAATATCCAGCTGTTCATTGTGCGTTCATGTTACAGTGCATTAACTAATGTGAACAAATACAACCTTTGATTTTAATAATGTATTAGTAAATGTTGAAATTAATAATAACTAAGATAAATTAAATAAATGCTGTAGAAGTATAATTGTTCATTCTTAGTTCATGTTAACTAAGGTATTTAAATAATGTTTAAATACCTCGAGTTTTAATTAACCATAATATATTAACCGGAGAGTTGTGTTATTCTGTGTAGCAGAATGATCTTATTCCTCTCGCAGAATCCAGTGTGTGTGTGTGTGTGTGTGTGTGTGTGTGCGCGTGTGTGTGTGTGTGTGTGTGTTCACACTTCACATGATGCACAGCACACAGTGAGATCAGAGACACGAGCGTCTGATTAAATCATCATCACAGACTCTCAGAAACACTCTCAGTAACACTGCATCATCTACCGTTTCAATCACATTTTTTACTACGCATTTTTATTCTTTCAATTAATGCAACAGTTTTCACTTACAATAGAACATTCATGTAATATTTTAAAAGTCAAATTCTGTTTGAAGTCTTCTGATGAGGTGATCAGAAAGCTTGAAGGTCAAAGTACAGCGTAATGTGTTTCTGAATCAGTGTCAGCCATCATCATCATCATCATCATCATCATCATCATCCTCCAATCTGCCATACGCAAGTTTATGAACATGCAGAAAAACACCAGCAGCAGAAACAATGCAGTTATTGACTCACTACTGTACTTTCCATCTGAATATTGACTCATCAGACCAAATGTGAACATCACGATGATGGGAGGTTTGAACTTCCTCTGGAAACAATGATGCAGTGATGATTGCAATGGTGCAATATTTAGTGCTTGTGATATTATATTCGTAAGCAGTGACATTAAAATGACATATCCTGGGTTTCCCCTTATTGTCTTCTATGCCATTTATTAAATGATTTTTAAAATAACAGATTTGTCATCTTCTCACTGTGTTATTGTGTGTCTGTTCACTGCAGCCACTGTCTCCCGCTGTGATCAAACGCTGTATGCATAATTACACAGCTTTGCTTATGAATATTAAGCATTTAAAGGGATAGTTCATCTAAAAATTGTAATTATGTCATAATTTTCTCACCCTCATGTTGTCCCAATGCTGTATACGATTCTTCTGTTGAACAGAAACGAAGATATTTTGAAGAATGTTGGTAACCAGACAGTAGAATTCAATAGTAGGAATAAAAATACTATTGAAGTCAATGCCAACCATCAACTGTCTGGTTACCAACATTCTTCAGAAAGAAACTCATTCAGCACTGGAACAACATGAGGGTGAGAAAATTAAGACAAAAAATTTTTTTCTAACCCTTTCAGCATGCTGACGTTGCTTGGTAACCCTCTCAGCGTCCTATTACGCAACATCATTAATATTCATAAACCACGCCTTCACCGCCATAGGATTCGTCAGCTAACCCAGCGCCCACCTGCGGGTCAGCCAATCAGAACGTCCTCTTTATCTAACGTCACGCTGCGTAATTATTATTCACATGCCACGCCTTCGCCATAGTAGAGTCGGTGTAGTCTCTCCCGTGGTGAAGGGGTTAACGGGGAGTTAACGCGCCCGCAGAGGAGCAGATGATCGCAATATTGATAGCGAGAGGTGCGGAGACGCTACAACGCCTCTCTGAGACACATTTTACAAATATTATTTGGATTTAATGTGCATCGCTACCGGAACGTGACGCGGCAGTGATGCGTTCGCGTCTTTTTGGATGATACAGAGCGGACGCGACGCGTCGCGGAGATATCGAAGCGGATACAAATCCATTTGTGAATATATAATATTATTATATCATCATCGCGTATATTCAGACGAGGGAGCGTTCACAAATGCGCAGACGCGGGTCTCAGTGTGCAGGAGGAGGAGGCTGATGATGATTTTAAGGAAGATGAATCCATCTCACCTTTTTCATTTGAATGAATAGTTATTGATTACTCTAGTTTACAGTAGATTGAATACAGGGAGGAGGAACCCGAAGGCGCAATGGTCATAGTTGATGGATGTACTCTGCTCAGGCTCGAACCTGCACCCGCCGGGTCTCCCGCCTCAGGTGTGTAACGGTAGAGATCCACTTTTGCAACACGACAGTCGCGTGGTGTCGCAACGCCTTCCCACATTTGTACTTTGATGGGCGTACCTTAGTTTACCGCCCTGGGCGTGGTTTTGAGCCAGCGGCCAGTCTAGAACAGAGGACCTGCAAGAGACTTCCCCCCGTCTCCATATGCTCTACTTCTATTGGATAGTCGCGTCGCGTTCAACGGAATTAATTTGCATAAAGATGGGCTTCGGCCAGCTTTTTGACGCGCAGCATTTTTCTGAATGAAGCGCCGCCTTCCCGGGATGCATTGCGGGCGCGTTAAAGTCGCGTGACGTCACCCATAGGAATAAAGCGGAGCGCGGCGCGACAGAAGTGCCGCACGGACAAGTGGATCCGCACCGTGAGCATCACTCAGCCATCCGTCATGTTGCCCGGGGTGGGTGTGTTCGGCACCAGTCTGACGGCCCGGGTCATCATCCCTCTGCTGAAGAACGAGGGCTTCTCGGTGAAGGCGCTGTGGGGTCGCACGCAGGAGGAGGCGGAGGAGCTCGCGCGCGACATGGACGTGCCCTTCTACACCAACCGGATCGATGACGTGCTTCTGCATCCGGATGTGGATCTGGTGTGCATTAACCTTCCGCCACCGCTCACGAGACAGATCGCCGTCAAGACACTGGGTGAGGAACATCACAGATGATGGAAGCTTGTTTTGTGTAAAAAAAAAAATTAAAAAAATAAAAGCAAAAGTCAAGAGTTTTGGAATAACTTGCAACTGCGAGATGTACACTCAGAATTCTGAGAATAATTTAAATTTGAGAAAAAATTAATGTATTCATTTAATTTACTTCTGAGAAACATATCAGAATTCCAAGACACATGAGAAACATGTCAGAATTCCGAGAAATGTCAGAATTCCGAGAAATATGTCAGAATTCCGAGAAATATGTCAGAATTCCGAGAAATGTCAGAATTCCGAGAAACATGTCAGAATTCTGAGAAACGTTAAGATTGCGAGATGTAAACCCAGAATTTCTAGAAACATGTCAAAACTTCAAGTTCTGTCAGGACCACTATCGTCAAATACGATTGGCAATTGCATACAGTTTGTATTGGCGGTATGGTTCTGTTCTGTGCGAGAACTCCCTCCAGCCCAGCATGGAGAGCAGCAATACCCCCCTTAGGGTGAACAGAACAGAGCCAACATGAATGTATTGCAGATGTCATTAATTCAAGATTTTAAAGTACAACAAAATTCGAGAATTTATTCTGATTCAAGGGTGGCAAGACTCAGATGGCAAATCCAGCCTGGAGACAGGAGGAGCTGGGGAGGGAGGAGGGTAATGAGCTCCTGAGAAACACGACAGCTCCTGATAATACTGAAGGAGCTTAAATGCTGTGATAGGCGTTGTATTCCTATAGGTAGACGTGGATCAGTTGAGAGTCACTGATGCGAGCTCGACTAACACCTGCCAGAACTGACGCTACGCTTAATATGTAAAATTCTGAGAAACGTCAAAATGTTGAGATGTAAACTCAGAATACAGGGAAACGTCAAAATTGCTCCAAACGTCAAAATTGCGAGATGTAAACTCAGAATTCCGTGAAACGTCAAAATTGCTAGATATTAAAATTCACAATTGTGTGAAAGAGGTCTGAATTGTGAAATAAAAGTTGCATTAATCGGTTTATTCTCTGAAACAAGCCTCCCTTTAGATTTCACAGATGTTTTGGTGATGTTTTACTGTAATCTTCACAGCATGTGAAATACCGCTGTATCTGTAGCCTCATGTGGATGAATTGCTCAATGTTCCTCTGATGGTTCTCATGAAGCGCGTGTCAGATCATGTTTCTGTCAGCCTAGGTGTGGTTTTAAAATATGACTACTTCAGAAAACAGAAAACGGACTTGCATCACCAACCATTGCATCAGATTGTGTTTTCTGGTCAGTAAAGCTCCATTGAGAAACAGTGTTTGTGCCGTCGACTGAAGGCCATGTTTATATCCAAAAGTTTGACTATCGACTTATTACAAAGTCTGAAGAAGCTCACGATACTCACATTCAGTGTAAAAACACCTGAAGGAAGTTTGTTTTCATGGGTTCTTTAAATTTGCAAATGAACCTATTTAAAAATCTCTTTAGTATCTAGACAGCAGTGAAATGAAATATTAGCAAATTCTCTGAATAAAAAGACTGAGTTTTCAGCACTGTCAGATCTCTATATGAACATTTCTCATTAATTGATCTGAGCTGCTCCACAATCAATTTTTAAAAAAATCTCTATACACTCTGGATGACGACAACAAGTGACTCATTTGTGTTTTATTGTCCAAAGAAACTTCAGGAGAAACATCTGAGTTGATGTTGTCTGTAAAGTCTCCTGAGCTTTGAGAGCATCTCTGATCAGTAATCTTGTCCCCTGAGGAAGAGCTTCACGTGTTCATGACTGAGAACGAGATCTTCCAGAGGTCAGAGCGAGGGCTTTCGTGTCTTCATCTCAGGCGTGTGTTTTTCTTCTGGAGTCAGGAGACACGAGCGCACTGACGTTTGCAGGTGTCCAATAACAGTCCGAAATAACCAGAGGAATTATTCATCTCTGAGGACCATGACCCCAAAATAACCTCAGACGGGGACCATCTACAGATTGGATTATCCGCGCTCATTCCTCTGATAGTCTTTCCATGTTGAAATCCCTATATTTAGCACAATCAGTATTATCTTTAGAGTATAGTGACATTGAGTGTATGTGGTTGCTAGTTGCCTTAAATAAACGAGGAAATTCGAGAAATATTGAGGTGTTTCCTCTTACCAATAGCAGTGTTGTCATTCGTAGGTCATGTGACCTCAGCTGTTCCTCAGGTTAGTCACATTCACATCATGGAAACTTTACACTTGCTGTGATTTACCATGATAAGAAACTCATAATACGAAGATTGTTTATCTATAGAGTTCATTACGATCATAAAATCACGTCACGTGAGTTTCCACATGCTGATATTGAACATGTTTACCGTGTGTTTTTTTTAAAAGCCTTCTTGTAAAACTGAGTAGACAAGTTTTTTTCTGTTGTGTGTTTAGCACTTGTGAAATGTGTCTATAAGGGAGGTAAAAGAGCATTGTGGGTAAGTAAACATGTACTTTAGGGCAAATATTTGAGTTGTGCTTGTGTCAATGTGTTCCAGCTAATCCATTTAAGAAGATGATTGATTTTTCTCCTTTTTATCTCGTTAAGATAATGTTAAAGCAAGGACAGAGGATCTACTCACACACATATTAGATAAATAGTTTGTAAACCTAGTGCACTGCCTACCTAGGCAACATTACAGGCACCATCCAGGGTGTTCTGATGGGATAATCTCTTGATGACCAGAAGCTTTAACAGAAGATGCACAGAGCAGTTATTTCTAATTTTTTATATTTTGAAACCTCACTTCCTCTTTTGAAGGTGTGTGTGCCGGTGTAGTGTGTAGTGTTGTGTAGTGTTGTGTAGTGTTTAGTGTGTGGTGTGGTGTGTAGTGTGTAGTGTAGTGTTTAGTGTGTAGTGTGTGTGGTGTGTAGTGTTGTGTAGTGTTTAGTGTGTAGTGGTGTAGTGTGTAGTGTTGTGTAGTGTGTAGTGTTGTGTAGTGTTGTGTAGTGGTGTAGTGGTGTAGTGTTTAGTGTGTAGTGTGTAGTGTTGTGTAGTGTTTAGTGTGTAGTGTTGTGTAGTGTGTAGTGGTGTAGTGTTGTGTAGTGTGTAGTGGTGTAGTGTGTAGTGTTGTGTAGTGTTGTGTAGTGGTGTAGTGTTTAGTGTGTAGTGTTGTGTAGTGGTGTAGTGTTTAGTGTGTAGTGTTGTGTAGTGTGTAGTGTTTAGTGTGTAGTGTATAGTGTTGTGTAGTGGTGTAGTGTGTAGTGTTGTGTAGTGTGTAGTGGTGTAGTGTTGTGTAGTGGTGTAGTGTTTAGTGTGTAGTGGTGTAGTGTTGTGTAGTGTTTGTTGTGTAGTGTGTAGTGTGTAGTGTTGTGTAGTGTGTAGTGGTGTAGTGTTTAGTGTGTAGTGTTGTGTAGTGTTTAGTGTGTAGTGGTGTAGTGTGTAGTGTTGTGTAGTGTGTAGTGTTGTGTAGTGTTGTGTAGTGGTGTAGTGTTTAGTGTGTAGTGTGTAGTGTTGTGTAGTGGTGTAGTGTGTAGTGTTGTGTAGTGTGTAGTGGTGTAGTGTTGTGTAGTGTGTAGTGTTTAGTGTGTGTAGTGTGTAGTGTGTAGTGGTGTAGTGTGTTGTGTAGTGTTGTGTAGTGGTGTAGTGTTTAGTGTGTAGTGTTGTGTAGTGGTGTAGTGTTTAGTGTGTAGTGTTGTGTAGTGTGTAGTGGTGTAGTGTGTAGTGTTTAGTGTGTAGTGTTTAGTGTGTAGTGTATAGTGTTGTGTAGTGGTGTAGTGTTTAGTGTGTAGTGTTGTGTGGTGTAGTGTTTAGTGTGTAGTGGTGTAGTGTTGTGTAGTGTTTAGTGTGTAGTGTGTAGTGTTGTGTAGTGGTGTAGTGTGTAGTGTGTAGTGTTGTGTAGTGGTGTAGTGTGTAGTGGTGTAGTGTGTAGTGTTTAGTGTGTAGTGTTTAGTGTGTAGTGTATAGTGTTGTGTAGTGGTGTAGTGTTTAGTGTGTAGTGTGTAGTGTTGTGTTGTGTAGTGTGTAGTGTTGTGTAGTGTTTAGTGTGTAGTGTGTAGTGTTGTGTAGTGGTGTAGTGTGTAGTGTTTAGTGTGTAGTGTTGTGTAGTGTTTAGTGTGTAGTGCGTCGGCGATGATCATGAGTTTGTGCTGAGGATCAGATGCGCTGAGATTGGACATATAGTGACAGAAATGCTTGTAAAGTCACTCAACAACAGCTTGAATGAAAAGCATGTGATGCGCGTGGTCACATGACAGCGCTCCTGCCGGTCCTGCGTCTGGGCGTTGGAGAGGTGACGGGAATTCTGGGAAGTTATGGACAATCTGCACAATCTGGGGGGAAATCTAATTGTGATTGCACTTTAAAATGCAATTATTTTTATTACTATTATTTATTTCTTAAATACTTTTATATTTATTTATAGTAAATATTATAATTGTAATATTTCTTATTTTGTATAATATTTTTATTTAGTGAAAATAATAATAACAATTAGTATTATTATTATTGCAAATAATATTAATAATATATAAATATTATTATTATTATTATTGCAAAATTTGGCCAAACGTTTTGTGATTATGTATCAACTTGATTATTATTATAATAGTCAAATTATATATAATCATGGAATTTTGGGTCAAATTGTGCAATAATAATAATAATAATTATTAATATTATTTTCACTAAATAAAAATATTATTTAAAAAATGAAATATTAGTTATGTTTACTATATATTTTGTAAAAAATATTTAAGAAAAGATGTTTTGTAAGTCATCTAGCTGAAGGTTTTTCATGCATTTACAGTACAGTGTGTTTTCCTATATTTTTCATGCATTTCAACTATAAGTTTGCAGTAGATTCAGATTTGTAATTTCTGAAAAAATTAATTATTAATATCCATTTTTCACGTTGGTATTTTATCAGAGCTTGTGCACACGTACGTCATCTTTATCCTGCAGAAAATAAGAGGATGAGTGACAGTGACCTCAGATCGTCCTCCATTTTGGCTGTTGAATGTGGCAATGCTGTGCTCAATCAGGTCCTCTTCTCCTCTGCTGGCGCTCAGCGTTTCACGAACGGCGGATTATGAAAGCGTGATGAGCCGACTCCAGTGGAGGACATTAGCATCTGTCCCGTGGGTCACTGTCTGCGCTCCTGTCGGCCCTGATGCTCACAGGATTCCCTTCAGGACGTTATTATTATTTCTGACGGGTTATTATTCATAATCTGACAGGGATGAACATGAAGCTGTGAGGGAAAGACATGCCGTTTGTTTAATATGTTGTAATGTTGTTGTATATCTTTCTTACTCTTGTTTTTTCGATCAGAAATGGATCTTTCCACAAAAATCACAAAGGTTTGAAAATGAAACATGACATTGAACAACTTTTGAACACATTATGCATGTTATAAACACTCACAACACTAAACACTCACAACACTAAACACTCACAACACTAAACACTCACACTCACAACACTAAACACTCACAACACTAAACACTCACAACACTAAACACTCACATCACAACACTAAACACTCACAACACTAAACACTCACATCACAACACTAAACACTCACAACACTAAACACTCACACTCACAACACTAAACACTCACAACACTAAACACTCACAACACTAAACACTCACATCACAACACTAAACACTCACAACACTAAACACTCACATCACAACACTAAACACTCACAACACTAAACACTCACAACACTAAACACTCACACTCACAACACTAAACACTCACAACACTAAACACTCACATCACAACACTAAACACTCACAACACTAAACACTCACACTCACAACACTAAACACTCACAACACTAAACACTCACACTCACAACACTAAACACTCACAACACTAAACACTCACAACACTAAACACTCACATCACAACACTAAACACTCACAACACTAAACACTCACACTCACAACACTAAACACTCACAACACTAAACACTCACAACACTAAACACTCACATCACAACACTAAACACTCACAACACTAAACACTCACAACACTAAACACTCACATCACAACACTAAACACTCACAACACTAAACACTCAGCATCACGGCAGACATGACTAGTTTATCATAGAGCATGTGATGTGTTCTGGAACTCAAGCCAGTGAAAGCGTTGTTGAAGATGTGCTGTGGAAACTGGAGCAGATCTACATGAGACCAGTGTGTCCCGTCTGATTTGAGTGAGTGTGTGTGTGTGTGTGTGTGTGTGTGTGTGTGTAATGTGTGCTCGTGTTTATATTACATTGTGGGGACCAAATGTCCCCACAAGTATAGTAAAACCTGAAATCACCTACATTGTGGGGACCAGCCAGCGGTCCCCATGAGGAGAACAGCGTATAAATCACACTAAGTAATGTTTTTTGAAAATGTAAAAATGCAGAATGTCTCCTGTGATGGGTAGGTTTAGGGACAGGGGCAGTGTGTGTGTGTGTGTGTGTGTGTGTGTGTGTGTGTGTAAGGGGACAGAATATATAGTTTGTACAGTATAAAAACCATTACGCCTATGGAGAGTCCCCACAAAGATAGCGAACCAGACATGTGTGTGTGTGTGTGAGTGTGAGTGAGAGTGAGAGTGTGTGTGTGTGAGTGTGTGAGTGTGTGTGTGTGTGTGTGTCGGTGGTGTCCTTCAGTTGTGATTTGTCCCGTCTGATGTGTGTGTGTGTGTGTGTGTGTGTGTGTGTGTGTGTGTGTCGGATGTCAGACTGGCTTCGGTCCACCGGCTCAAACACACACACACTCTTGCTCATCTGTGTGACTGCAGGGACGGTCTAAGTATAGTCGAGATCCTGACGATGTTTCAGTGCGGGACTAATTACCTAATCACACTGTTTCTGTGGACGCTCGTAGCAGTGTTAGTACGCAGTATGAAAATGTGAATATTTCTGAAGAAAAATTGTGTGATATTCTATTCCTGTGAATATAGTGAAGTACTGCATATTTCTGTCACACTTTCTTCAAGTTAAAGCAAGCTCTCATGTCGGCGTCTTGTGGAGAGCGTGAGCTTGTCTTGGTGTGCTCCGGCTGATGTGTGTGTGTGTGTGTGAACACTGAAGCACAGGCCCGTCTGAGGGCCCGGGGACTCCCGTTCCCATGCTCCCGCTGAATACCACACTTGTTTCGGGATCCGTCTGCTCCGCTATAGACATGCTAATGTGCGCCGCGCGAGAGACGCTCTGAGTCCTGTGAAATTCTCTTTGTTGGCTGAAACGAACTCTTTCAGTCTGCTTTCTCTGAGCATTCCTGAGCATGTGTGTGTACGCAGGAGACTCTCCTCACACACATGACTTAACTCACACTAGTGCACTGGAGCATGTGTGCTGTCCACTGGATGTGTGTGTGTGTGTGTGCACTTCAGCTTCTCACACTCAGTGTTTTTTGGCAAGAGCAGGTGCTTATATTGAGCATATACTTGATATTTACATTGCCTGGCACTCGGAAGATGTTTTAAGGAAGCAAAATGGTCATTTTGCAAGTGTTTGATTGAGTACAAATGTGTCGTAGCAAATGCTGGAGGATTAATGATGCTCTTCAACACTAGCGTTTGTATTTCTGGTGTACAGAATAATTCACTCTGCAAACGTGACATGCAATCTTTTATGTAGTTCAAATGCTCATGATACACATTGTCTGTGTCTTTGTTCAAGTGATGTCATACTAAAATAATGTTATACAAAAATCTGTTACTTTAAGTAAAATAAACATGATTCACTGAAATAAATTTAAATAAAAAAATTTAAAATGTTAAACTTATTTTATTTTCATCTAGTTTAAAAAATAACTGAAAGTAGTTTATAATGATATAAAAATGTATTAAAAAAAACAGGTATATTTTACTAGAACTTTAAATTAAATTGAAAACTTTTTTTCATAATAAATTTGTATTTAATCATAAAACCAGAAAAAATAGACAACACAGAATTTCTGGGGAAAAAACATTTCATATGGCCCTATTATTGTAAAAACTTAAGTAAATGATTAAACTGTTAAATTGTATGTATTCAGTCATCCTTTTTGGTTGTTAAAATTTATTTAAACCATTAAAACAGAATCCAGAAAAATAGAAACCATGGAATTTGGGTTTAAAAAAAGCATTTAAAAAAAAAATGGCAAAAACACACACAACTAAATGACTAAAACTAAAATGAAAACAGAAAATATAAAAATGAATTCAAACTAGTAATAAAAACTATAGTGCCTCAGTGATGGTAAAATAACGCTGATGTTGATGTAAAAACTGTTTTTAATGTCATGAAAGCAGTGGATGGCGGTTAGAGGCCCCATGCGATCTCACTTCCTGTGGTTAGTGACTACTTCCTGTCCCCTGAGCCTGGAGAGGGGTCTGCGTGTGCGTGGACTCTCATACCTTTTCATAAATGGGTAAAGTGGTTCTGCTATCCTGGTAGCGGTGTGATGTCACAGGAAGTGAGAAACAGGAAGTGCTCCGCGGTAACACTGGTGATGTGAAGAGCAGACTCTTAATAAGGCAAGAAGGTCAAACCACAACATCTGATAACATCCGTCTCACAGCAGCGCTTTTTATGGAAGTTATGAAAAATGAGAAAAGACTAGTTTTATTTTATTTTGCATTCAAAATCTAAAATATTATGCACCCCTATTAGTTGTTTCGCATTAGAATAAATGCATATTTTTAATGTTTTAAAATGTATAAACAATTTGTTAATATTGAATTGTATTAGTGAAGAACAGAATCAGTAAAGAACAGATGGCTTATGATTTGCATTAATATATACTGTCATTATCATGCAGGCGATTGTGTGTTTTTCTCTTTACTCGAGCAGTTTAACTTTCAGATTAGGCTTTTGATTTCACTAAATATCCCATAGTTTCTCATGATATATGCTCTTTCTTGCACTATAAGAGCATAACATTACTATGTGTGCACATGCAGTGTGTATACTAGGTAGGGGTGGGAATCACCAGAGGCACCACGATACGATATTATCCCGATACTTAGGTCACGATACGATATTATTGCGATTTTAAACATATTGCGATATTCTGCAATATATTGCAATTTATTACGGTTTTCCAACTTCAAATTATGTCCGCAAAGGAAAACTTTCTCAAGATCTGTTTGTTCATGTCACATACATTTTATTTTATCGTTTAAATGATCATACTGTAACGAGTGGATATAAGGTGTGGCCCCTTTAAGAGCTGCGCGCGCGCCCTGTTAAACTGTCTATGGTATACAATACCATACAGATAGTGTATACCGTGTGCCTCAAGTCCGCCATGTATGCGGGTAATGGCGCTCATTTTATTTGATCTGTTTATGTTTTGTTTGGTACCGCTGTGGACAGAGCGTGTGACAGACAGTTTCCCCAAGTTTGATTGGGGAAATAAAGCGCGAGCTGTTGTGATATGCCAATCACCTCCTTCTGCCTAGTGTCTTCGGCTGTGAGCTATCCCAGTTTCCTCGACTACACACATGCTGCTTTTTGTTTTGATGACGCATGCGGCGGTTTCGCTACATATTAAGGCCTGTTTACGGTGTGTTTTAGCCTGGTTTTGCCTGGAAGGCTTTATAGAAGTATGGCACCCAAACTGAGAGAGCGTGCGTTCACAGACACCAGAATGTTGTTCACAGTAACGTTCATCAGGCATTAATACAGTACGTTCAGTTCACGTTCGCCTAAAATATGAACGAGTTCAGGCACAACACTGAATTTAAATAATAAAAGATCGATACTTGGCGCCCGTGTATTGATACAGTATCGCCACAGAAAATATCGCGATACTATGCTGTATCGATTTTTCCCCCCACCCCTAATACTAGGTGCAGTATATGATCTTTGGCATGTAAATGAGGTCATGCGAGTACAACGTAGAACATGAGTTCAAATACCTTTTTTTATATTAGTTTTAAACCCTTTGGAATGAAATACTAGCTTGATACTTACTATGCACTGCAGTATTCAGTTATAAAACTAGTATTTCATTCTGAAAACAGCCAAATATTTAGATTCTGTGCTATTCTGTTGTCACATGACCTAATTTACATGCATTTACATATTCCAGTTTTATTCTGCATCATCTCACAAATAAATACTGATTCATGTTGAATTGCATTTTAGTGTATCAGTGTGTGTGTTTGCCCGTGCACACTATACATAACACACACAGCTAAACTAGTATGAGTAGCATGCAGTTCTATATAAAGTCTGAATGAAACGTCACATTCGCCAAACCTTCCCAGACATGTCTAAAATATACTGCCTGGTTTTCCTCCAAATATAGTACGGTTGATATAACCAGAAGCGCTCCGTCACTGTGAGTGCAGCGGTGAAGCCTCGACTCCAGATTCAGTGTCAGCACAAGTGTGTCAGCACAAGTGTGATGCTGGAAGAGAAAGAGAACAGGACAGAAATTGACCTGTCAATCAGATGACATCATACTCAGGCCGCTGGCTGTGACCTTTGACCTCCGCGTGCTCTGATAAGGTGTTGTTTCAGCTGGTCTATGCAAACATTTGGCTTTGCATGCGAGGAAACAGCCGTGATAGTCAAATACTCAGACAGATCTATAACTCTACAATACAGCGTCTTTGAAGAACCAGCAGAACTAGAAACACTGCAGCGATGGCAGAGAAACTCTGAATATTCTGGGAATGTTTTAAGGGATATTTCTCCTAAAAATGAAATTGAAAATACCCAAATATTCTGTGAATGTTTAAAGGGATATTTCTCATAAAATGAAATTGAAAATACCCAAATATTCTGGGAATGTTTAAAGGGATATTTCTCATAAAAATGAAATTGAAAATAACATTATTATTTAATTCTTCAGTATTTTGAAGGCTGTTTTTCATGCCGTTAAAACAGGGATTAAAGCTTTCAAGTCCATATGACTCATGCATATTCCAATTCCTCCAAAGTCATATTTTAGTTTACGTGAGGAACAGAGTTAAATTTAGGATGTTATTCACTAAAAAGCTTGAGATCAACTCTATCTCTCCTGTGCATGTTCATAAGAGTGAATCATTCTGTGAATCAATGAATCATTCTTGTGAGTCAAATCCTCTGCTGGTTAATCTGGTTCACAAAACCAGTATGAATGTCCCTGTTCATGTAGAAAAAGAAATGCATGGAAAATAAAGAGCAGAAGATTCGTCCGAACGTGAGGTTGAGTGAAGAATGACTGAATGTTCCTTTAAAATATATAGCGTATTTTTGCATCCCTTTATTATAATTGTAAACAAGCATTTCACAAATGCACCATCACACACAGATGCACCATCACACACAGATGCACATCACACACAGATGCACCATCACACACAGATGCACCATCACACACAGATGCACCATCACACACACACAGATGCACCATCACACACAGATGCACATCACACACAGATGCACATCACACACAGATGCACCATCACACACAGATGCACCATCACACACAGATACACCATCACACACAGATGCACATCACACACAGATGCACATCACACACAGATGCACCATCACACACAGATGCACCATCACACACAGATGCACCATCACACACAGATGCACCATCACACGCACATCACACACAGATGCACCATCACACACAGATGCACCATCACACACAGATGCACCATCACACACAGATGCACCATCACACACAGATGCACCATCACACACAGATGCACATCACACACAGATGCACATCACACACAGATGCACCATCACACACAGATGCACCATCACACACAGATACACCATCACACACAGATGCACATCACACACAGATGCACATCACACACAGATGCACCATCACACACAGATGCACCATCACACACAGATACACCATCACACACAGATGCACATCACACACAGATGCACCATCACACACAGATACACCATCACACACAGATGCACATCACACACAGATGCACATCACACACAGATGCACCATCACACACAGATACACCATCACACACAGATGCACATCACACACAGATGCACATCACACACAGATGCACCATCACACACAGATGCACCATCACACACAGATGCACCATCACACACAGATGCACATCACACACAGATGCACCATCACACACAGATGCACATCACACACAGATGCACATCACACACAGATGCACCATCACACACAGATGCACCATCACACACAGATGCACATCACACACAGATGCACCATCACACACAGATGCACCATCACACACAGATGCACCATCACACACAGATGCACATCACACACAGATGCACCATCACACACAGATGCACATCACACACAGATGCACCATCACACACAGATGCACCATCACACACAGATGCACCATCACACACAGATGTACCATCACACACAGATGCACATCACACACAGATGCACCATCACACACAGATGCACCATCACACACAGATGCACCATCACACACAGATGCACCATCACACACAGATGCACAACACAGACACAGAGGAGAAGACTTTCTCTCGCATCTCACAGTTATGGGGATTTAGAGTCGCATGTCACTTTACATTTGCGAGTGGTGTTCGCTCGAGTGTTGCAGGGGTTTTATTTTATATATGTACTGTAGAAATATATAAAAATAAAAAATAAAAATAAAAAAATATATATATACATTGCATTTTATTTATTAAAATTATATTAAAAACTATATTATACTATTTATTATATATTACAATTTATATATAATATTTTTACATTTATTTATTTGCAATACATTTTATTTATTCATTTATTTTTATTTATTAATTTTGTTTATCTATAATTATTTTAAATTATATTAAGTATATCATTTATTTATTATATAAACAACCGTCCGCTTGGACACACAGATGTCCACAGACACACACAGATACACACTGATGTCCACAGACACACACAGATACACACTGATGTCCACAGACACACACACACACACACACACACACACACACACACTGAACACTCAACACTAACACCATCCTGCTGAATGTCCTGTAACTGTTTGAACTGATTAATTAGAGACGGACGGCTATTTGTGTCGTACATTTGCATGAAAAAGAAATACAAGGACGTTTAGAGTAACAATGCATGTGTGTGTCAGTGGTTTATGACTGCAGTCTGCAGAGGGTGTGTGTGTTGGCTGATGTCGTTCTCCTGCACTCTGTGTGTGTGTTTTAATGTGATGAAGGTGAGGCTGTGGTTTACTGTCCCGCAGAGACTCAGGAGCGTCCGGTTCACACACTTCCACAGATCAATGCTTTTATTCTCATCCTGCGGAGGAGAGAGAGGAGGGAGTGTGTGACAGCAGAACAACTAACAGTGTTTTACTACGGATCTCTTCACAGCTTATGTGTGTCTGTCTGACTGAAGTGTTCTCTCGGAAAATAAACTTTTTGACAGAACTTTCATGAGACTATATAGAGATGCATTTATAGTTTGGATTTAGGATTTTAAAATCATCAAATCATATTAAAATGATTTCTGATGTAATGATGCTGAAAATTCAGCTTTGACCACACGAATAAATAATATTTTAAAAGATAATCGAATACAAAACTTTGGCAGCTTGTTTCTGCCACAGAATAAAACATTTTAAAAGATCTTTTTTTTTTTTAAAGATAATTGCGACTTTTTATCTCGCAATTCAAGTCATAAAGTCCAATTCTAAGGAAAAAAAGACCTCAGAATTTTTATGACTTTATATCTCCCAAATGTGTGTTATTAAGTCAGAATTGCGAGATACGTATAAATATGAATTGCAGAAGCTTATTTCTCGCAATTGCGACTTTATATCAAGCAATTCTGAGATAAAAAGTCGGAATTGTGAGAATAAAAATGTGCAACTACCTTTTTTATTTTTTTATTCTGTGGTGGAAACAAGCTTCCATAGAAAACAGCTATTTTAAACTGTAATAATATTTCACTGTATTACTGTTTTTACTGTATTTTTGATCAAGTAAATGCAGCCTCGGTGAGCAGAAGAGACTTTTAAAAACATTTTAAAACCCTAATTATTCCAAACCTTTGGCCAGATCATTCTGTTCTGGCAACAAAAACCTGTTTGAAAACAGTCATCTCATTATCTTTGCAAATTGGTGAGAAAAACATTTTCTTCTCTGAACATGAACATCACACATCATGACTGTCCTGAGAAAGGAGCGTTGTTCTGGTGAGCGTCTGTACGGCTGGTTTCTTATAAGACTGAATCCACAGAACACACACAGACACACACACACACACACACACACTCATCCATCACAGCGCTTTCACATGCTAATGCTGGATGAAGTCAGCAGAAACTCTTGTATATCAGCGTGTGTTTGTGTTCATCTATTCATCCAACTCACTGTCTTCCTTCTCTTCACTCGCTGGGACTTGCGTCTTGTTTTCTGCTCATTTAGAAACACTTGTACAACACACACTTCAGTGCTGTGTGTGTGTGTGTGTGTGTGTGTGTGTGTGTGTGTGTGTGTGTGTGTGTGTGTGTGTGTGTGTGTGTGAGAGCTCATGGACCGAGACTGTGTTTGAATATTGTGTGATGGAGCGTCGAGCCTCTCGCTGTGATTAATGTGAGCGTGAGGTCAGTCTGATCTCTGCCGTAAAGATGCAGCTGAATCATATCACATCACACACACACACACACACACACACGTATTATCTCTCCATTCATCACTTCAGACGGAGTGGAAATGTGAGATCAGTCCGTTGGTGGAATCTATTTCCAGCACATATTACAGGACCTGTTTTACTCGCTCGACTCTCTGGGTCAGGATGCTTTTTGAACCCTGAGGTAATGGGTCAGGTGTGTGTGTGTGTGTGTGTGTTAAAAAAAACTCTTTATTGTTGAAACCTGAATAAATACGGTGTAAATGCAGAATAGATCTGATACAGTAAACCTGGAAAATATGAATCCTTTGAGGAAGACACTCATAACCCATTTTACTTTCATATTGTGTCATATTTTACAGTGAAAGAGAATAGACATGATGTTAGCCAAAAAGAGAGCGAGATATTGCATTTTGATGAAAATTTTTGAAGACAAACATTAGTTTTTCTTGAAACGACGAGCGCTGATGAATTATTCACAGCATTTAAGACAGTAAAGAGGGTCGACTCTCATGTTGACTAAACCTGAACAAATCATCTCTGAGGGTTTATTTCCTGCAGAACTGATGTGTGTGTGTGTGTGTGTGTGTACAGATGAAGATAAATCATTAATCTTCTCAGCTGTTCACAGTCAGACATCAGATCCTCTCTGTTCCTCTGAGTTTCAGCATCAGTTGTTCTGTAGTGCAGTTTTTAGCTTTACCTTTAACATCTCTCTCTCTCTCTCTCTCTCTCTCTCTCTCTCTCTCTCTCTCTCTCTCTCTCTCTCTCTCTCATTGTCATTGCTCTCTCTCACTCAATTCAATTCAAGTCTCTCTCTCTCTCTCTCTCTCTCTCTCTCTCTCTCTCTCTCTCTCTCTCTCGTTTTTAGTCTAGATTTGCACTGACAAGAGTGTGTTTGCTTCCTGGACAATGGTAGGAAGACTGTTCCAAAGTTTTGGTGCTAAATAGGAAAAGGATCTACCGCCAGCAGTTGATTTTGATATTCTAGGTATTATCAACTGGCCAGAATTTTGTGATTGCAATAGACGTAAAGGACTATAATGCGTTAAGAGCTCGCTCAAGTACTGGGGAGCTAAACCTTTTAGTGCTTTGTAAGTAATCAGCAATATTTTAAAATGTATACAATGTTTAATAGGCAGCCAATGCAGTGTTGACAGAACCGGGCTAATATGAACTAAAAGAACTCGAGCTGCTGTGTTTTATACTAGCTGTAGTTTGTTTATTAAGCGTGCAGGGCAACCACCCAGTAGAGCATTACAATAATCTAGTCTTGATGTCATGAACACATTAACTAACTGTTCCGCATTTTTCATTGAAAGCATATGTCGCAATTTAGAAATATTTTTAAGAGGGAAGAATGCGGTTTTGCAGATGCTAAAAACATGACAAATGAAACATGACAAATGAAAGATGTGTGTGCGTGTGTGTGTGTGTTGTGCAGGTACTATGTGGATTAATGCTGGTTTGATCCCTAGAGAGGAAGGAATTGCAAAGCCTTAGTGTTCACTAATGAACTCTCTCTCTCTCTCTCTCTCTCTCTCTCTCTCTCTCTCTCTCTCTCTCTCTCTCTCTCTCTTTCTCTCTCTCTCTCTCTCTCACACACACACACACACCAGATCGAACTGAGTCAGGTTGGAGGGGTTAAAAAATAAGAGGGACTGATCAACATAGATGTATGTTCTGTTCTCACACACTGTATGTCTATAAATGGGTCAGCTGGATAAATTTTCGGACTCGTCTCTCAGTAATGTGAGATTAGCCTGCTAGCGTATTGCTCAGTTCTGTTCGTCTGCGTTTCACGGGGATCCACTGCGACTCTTCTGTCACTGCATGAGGAACGTCTCTGAGCGGGACACTTGACGCTCATTTATCTCAACATGCATTTTTACTAGTTCATCTTATATTATAGTCTGTCTGTATACTTGATTCTGATGGACTCGAGTGCATGAATTAAGAATGTGTTTAAATCTAACATTCTAAAACACAATTGCGTTTGAATTACTGTTACTGTTGAATTAATAGCTTTTTTTGGTTGCACACTTCTGTTCAGTTTGGGGTCAGTGATGTAAGAATTAAATGATGTAATAAATGTTTACAATATATTCACATAGAAAACAGATATTTTAAATTAATTAAAAAAAGTAGCCTTGGTTACCAGAGGAGACTTTGTTTTTGTATTCATTTCTATACATTTTGATTCATTATTAACTGCAGTTAATAAAAGTGGTGTTTTTTTATTGATACATTGATATTATATTAAAATTCACAAACCTCTGTGTAAGATATATTTCATTGTTTTTAAAGTCTGGCATCACATTGAATTTAAAATTAGGGAAAGTTTGCCATCTGCTGGTATTTAGAGGAACTGAAATGTAATTAGAGCTGTTTAATGATGTGATTGTTCCACACACATAAAAACATAATCTATTTTCATTTATACATTTATTTTACAGTGTCCCTGTTACACATTTTACATGTAGTTACTAATAACAGTCAATTGTTCATAGTTACATGCAACTAACTCTAAACTAAACCTAAACCCTAATTATATAGTAAGTACATGAAGTTAATTACTATTACTTAGTACATAATTGTATAATTACCCTGTAACGCACATACATGTTACTCTTTATTTTAAGGTGTCATTGTTACAGTGTAATTACATATTTAGTTACTGAGTAATATTAAGCAACTGCATGTATTTACTATAGGGTTAGGGTTAAGGTTTGGTTGAGGGTTAATTGCATGTAATTATATATAATTTACTATTATTACTATGGTAACTACATGTAACATATGTAACAAGGACACTGTCAAGTGTTACCAACTAAAGTGTAACCATAATTTACTTTGAAACAATTTTCACTCCGAAATTGCAAGTACATTTCACAAATAAAAAATATTTTATGTCCAATATTCTTTTACAGATGAGATCAGAAATTACCTAATGTCTTTTTATGAAAATCTCAGAGTAAAACTGGGAAAAAATATGATACACCGGTGTTTAGTCAGATGAGAAGTTTATCTATGTATCATCTTTTTACTCTTTTAATTCCTTGTGTAACTGTTTTAATTTTCCTTGCTTTTATTTTTGTGACTATTTTAATTCCTGACTGTTTAAAGCACTTTGAATTATCATAGTGAATGAAATGTGCAATATAAATAAACTATTCTTATGTCTCTAATCTATTAATCTAAATTAATATGGCAATTAATTTGATGTATTTTAGGTGATTTTGTTTTAATCTACACGTCAAACGAAACAATTTTCACTCAGAAATTGCTAGTAAATTTCACAAATATAACATACTCCAATAATATTTAATCTCCAACATTTTTTTTACAGATGAGATCATGTCGTTTTATGTCTCTATTCTCTAATTAATTTGATGTATTTTAGGTGATTTTGTTTTAATCTACACGTCGAATGAAAAAAATTTCACAAATATAACATACTCCAATAATATTTCATCTCCAACATTTTTTTACAGATGAGATCATGTCGTTTTATGTCTCTATTCTCTAATTACTTTGATGTAGGTGTGTTTGTTGTAATATCATCCACACGTCTAACGTTCTCTCTCGTGTCCTCTTCCAGGTATTGGTAAAAACGTGATCTGTGACCGGACGGCGACTCCGCTGGACGCCTTCCGCATGATGTCGGCGGCCCAGTATTACCCGAAGCTGCTGAGCATCATGGGAAACGTGCTGCGGTTCCTCCCGGCGTTCGTGCGCATGAAGGAGCTCCTGGAGGAGGGGTACGCGGGAGAGCTCCTGGTGTGTGAGGCGCAGGTTCACTCCGGAAGTCTCCTCGGGAAGAAGTACAACTGGAGCTGCGACGACCTGATGGGCGGCGGAGGACTGCACTCGGTGGGCAGTTACATCATCGACCTACTCACGTTTCTGACCGGCCAGCGCGCGGCCAAGGTGCACGGCTTCCTCAAAACCTTCGTCAAGCAGACCGACCACATCCGAGGAATCCGTCAGATCACCAGCGACGACTTCTGCACCTTCCAGATGGTCCTGGAAGGAGGCGCGTGCTGCACCGTCACGCTCAACTTCAACGTCCCCGGGGAGTTTCGGCAGGAGGTCGTGGTCGTGGGGACGGCGGGGAGGTTGAGGGTGTGCGGGACGGATCTGTACGGGCAGAAGAACGATGGCCAATGTGGACAGGAGCTTCTTCTCAAGGACAAAACGCAGATTGAAAACGCATCCCTGCCGGATAAGGCTTTCCGGGACATCCCGTCTCCATATCTCACCGGCACCATCTGCATGGTTCAGGCCGTACGGCAGGCGTTTGAGGAGCAGGACGACCGGCGCACGTGGGACGGGCGACCGCTCACGATGGCCGCGACCTTCGAGGACTGTTTGTACGCGCTGTGCGTCGTAGACACCATCAAGAAGTCGAATCAGTGCGGCGAGTGGCAGAACATCGAGGTGATGACGGAAGAGCCCGAGGTCAGTCCTGCGTATCTGATCAGTGAAGCCATGAGACGCAGCCGGATGTCACTCTACTGCTAATGCTAATGCGGATCATGCATGCTAGCAACTGGAAATGGATTATAGTCCCAAACATCATCGCTTGCTGGAGTCACGAGCTAAAGCGCTGTTCGCTGCGAGACGAAATTCGGTTTAACTGTTAATGCGACTGTTCAGACCAATGCCATGTTTGGTTACACTTTATTTTAAGGTGTCATTGTTACAGTGTAATTATACTGAGTAATATTAATTAAGAACATGTTTTTACTATAGGGTTAGGGTGGGATTAGAGTTGGTTGAGGGTTAGTTGCATGTAATTATGCATAATTTACTGTTATCACTATGGTACACATACATGTATCATATGTAACAAGGACACTGTCAAATTGTTTTTTTGTTTTTTTATACCCAATGTTTGTTTGCAAATTTTATTTTTAATTGCAAGTGTTTTTAGAAATGCATATCAAATTAATTAAAGATTTGAGATCATACCCAGACAGCAACATAGTGTCGGCCCAGATCCGGCCCACATCCGGTACAAGTGGACTCAACACGCATCAGATGTGGACCGGATCCGGGCCGACTCTATATTTCTGTCTGGGTACGCCGCGTGATCCTCAAATCTAAAAATGAGATAAAGATTTGATGCAAAATTGTGAGATGTAAACTAATAATTCCCAGAAACATGTCAAAATTATGACATGTTATCATATTGTCCATTGAACTGCAAAGTAAAAAAGTATTTGTGCTTTTCTAAAAAGTATTTCTGCTAAAGTATATCAAGTATTTCTGCTTTTATAAAAGTGCCACCTACTGTCATTGAGTGAATCTGCATTTCATTCAGCCTGTTTTTATGCATTGGTCTGAACAGACGAATTGCATGTGAAAATCATTGGTGTTGGTGTGATCAGGCCTTTAGACGCTGGATTCTGGGAATACTGGAAAACTTCACCTTGAGTTCGTGCAACTGTGCCTCGAGTTGACCTCGTTCAAACGTCGGCTTCTGGGACTGTTAGTGTCCAAGCGCTGGTCAAGTATGCAATAAAATCCTGCTGTCGGGAGAAAACCCAACAAGGCCAGGCTTTGCTGAAATGCTTTTGTTCCTGCGACGGAGAGTGCAAAAAAACAAACATGCACTTTTGCTTCACAGTCTGTCGGTTTTAAGGTACCGATTTTTTTTAAAAAACATTGTTTATTGGTGTAAGTGCAACCCAGACGAGATCTGGCACGTGTTTGCATGCTAGCGTGAGTGTGTTCAACGTGCACTCGGACTCAATGACTGCAAATGCATGAAATCATCACTGACCGACCGTTAACAACAGGATTCGCTGTGTGTCACGAGCTAGATCTGGACAAACACAAAGAATGTCGGATGTTTCAGACGTGTATTTATAATCTCAATGTATGTGTGGTATCTTGATCATTATTGCTGTAAGTCTGAAAGGTTTTGATTTGTAAACCAGTTGCAACGCATCCTCATCCCAAGGCGTCATATTCTGACACTTTGCCAAAGCGTCTAAATCCAACGCATATGGAACCATTTAGCGTCAATATAACACGCAAAGATATGGCTAGGTTTAGGTCTGGTGTAGGGTTAGGGTTAGACCGCTAGGAGGCGCCTTCTGACCCATATATATTGGCGTCTCATATTGACACTAAAGGGTGCCATGTGCGTTCAATATAGACGCTTTGGCAAAAGCGTCAGTATATTATGCCTTGGGAGCGTCACATCCACCGTCAGTGGTTCTCAGCTGGTTTTGCTTTAGGATCCAGATTTGACATTTTACGACCCCCAAAATAAACAAAAATCAATCAAACACTGATTTCTTTTTATAAACTATCAGTCAAAATTTTAAAAAATTACAAAATTAAGCTCTTCTCCTCACCAAGGCTACATTTATTTGATCTAAAATACAGTAAAATCAACAATATTGTGAAAAAATATTACAATTTAAAATAACAAATTTCTACTTTAATATATAGTAAAATGTAATTTATTCCTGTGATCAAAAAGCATCATTACTCCAGTCTTCAAGAGTCACATGATCCTTCAAAAATAATTCTAAACTTTTAACCAGTAATGTTTAGAATATTAATATAGCCTAATAAATGAATATTATCATGAACTGTTTAGACTCAAATATATGCAAAGTTACTAAGGTGTTAGACTAAGGAAAACCCTTCTGCAGAAATGTACACAAACCTGTATCTAATATCATCTGGCTCCTTATTTTCTGATTCTTTTCTACCAAATGACGAATGAATTTGACTGAAATAGTGTAGAGTTTAATTGAACGAATGATGCATTTCTCGTTAATAAGCCCAGTTGATTGTATTTGTTTTTATCGATTATTCTCCGATTGCAATCCACCAGTTGAGGACTGCTGAAGAACGTTGCACGTTTTTGAGTGCTAGTTAATGCATAGTCAATTTTAAGCCTGAAATATATAAACCAAAATATCTTTCAGACATGCTAAAGGTGCTAGAGATCTTTCAGTCTAAAGATATGATGCCTGTATTGATCATGTTCAATAATGCATCGCTAGTTTAGGGTTTAAATGCAGTTGTCACTACTGAAACTGTAGTGTGTATGTGGCTGGAGATGCTGATAAACTCTTATGATGGGTGTGAAACGATGATTACCGTACAGAAATGTTTATTTGATGTGTATTTGATGTGTGCGCTGACGACGAGCGTCGACTGTGGTCCATCACTGTGTACCTGCTGTATTCGATGCTGTCCGTTACTGGAAACATGCTCTGTGTAGTTTATGGATGCTATTTATTTTTTATTCTGAATGTTTCATATCGAATATGGAAGTGTGTTTATTGTGAGACAGGAAATAGAGGCCTTTGCGTGAGCATTTCTACAGGAAGTGTGACGTCCCAAACACACCTGGAACACTGAACACTCGATCATCTAATGGAAATGTTTCTTCAAGGAAAAATCATCTCGGTAGGACATGTTTAATATCATCAGGCCTGTTTCACAATTACCCAAAAGCAGCATGTCAATAAAGCTAGCAGATTGACTACTAAATTGTTAAAAAGAGCCATAAATTAACAAAAATAACATGTTGAGTGAATCATTGAGAATTATTACATACTTGATCAGTATTCAATTAAATTTACGAGAAGGCAGATCACATTTACATAAAAGGAGCCAAAACACAAAGTGGTGAAATCTTCTGAATAAATATGGAAAAACAGGCATATATTTTGGCATATACTTTAAAATGCATGTTGTGATGATGTGATCAACATCAAAGCTGTACATGAATCTATTTTGGCTTTATGAATCCATTAATAATCGAGTCTGAGGAGGTGAAAAACTCTCAAGAGTTGTCATCTCGTAAATATGATAATTATGACATGAAATAAACACAGCATACAATGTATGGACGCCCATTTCCACCACATAAGAAAAAAACATGCTTTGGTAAATCATAATGACATACAAGTCACAAGAAATCATAAGAAAAAAATTATGCAATACAGTTATAATTACGAAATAAGTTGAATTTAATTATTATTTTTTTGTCAATTTCAACTTGTCATTATTATTACTTTTTGTCAATTTCGACTTCATCTCATAAATTACTTTTAAAATAGTATGTCATTATTTTGACTTTTATGTGATCAATATAATTTACCAAAGCATGATTATTCTTATGTGGCATTCAGACCTCAGAGATGATTTTTCTAATAATGACGTGAGATATTAAAGGCTGCAATAAAAATAGGGCTTGATTTTTTTCTAATTATAGAGGAGTTTCTCCATCGTCTGTGAGACTCGTCTTAATGCAATGATGGAATGATCTGGGATCAGGATAAGTTAAGTTCTGTCGACAGCATTTGTGGATTAACATCATAAAATATTTTCTTTTGCTCAGAGAAAAAAGTTTTTTGAACGAGGGTAAAAAAAAATAATGACAGAATATTCATTTTGGCCTGAACTCTTCCTTTAAGCTGAATGAAATGAAAGTTTAAAGACTTGCATTGAACCCAGAAGATTCCTTATCCTATTATCATTGTCGTCGCTTCACTGACTGATAAAAATCTCTAAGTCGGTGATTGTCCGAGACTCATAATTCAGTGTTTCTTCAGTGAGTGTCAGAGGATCGTTTGGTCATCATCAGAACTGTTTATTCCAGATTTAACATGGACAAACATGATTACTGTATGCTTCAACTCGCCGGTTTCTGAACAAAACTCAACGATACTTCCACCGCAAACTTGAACCTGTGAAGAAAAAAAAAACATGTTACAACTGGAAACGTTTCAATGTAAGATATGGCTTGTGTATGTGAATATCTACTGTATCCTCGTCCACGCTGTGTGTGACGGAGACCATTAAAGAAGGGATTCAGCAGTAAAACGCTCTGGCTCTGTTATTTTCTTTCTTCACATGCATTTCATGCTCATTGACCATCAGTTTTCAATGTTTCATCCTCTGCTAATCTTGTTTGGTTTCTGCTGTTTGTGCTTCAACATGAAGTCTCCTGGACGTTTACAATCTCCAAAACTGTTGCAATGTTGCTTTATGCATGAAATCAGCATATTCTCACATGCAAATTCATTTCATGGCTTACATTCGCTAACGTCTTTTATACCTGTATATACAGTACTGTGCAAAGGTTTTAGATCGGTAAGATTTTAAAAGAAGTCTCTTCTGCTCACCAAGGCTGCAATTATTTGATAAAAAATACAAAAAAAAACAGTAATATTGTGAAATATTATTACAATTTAAAACAGCTGTTTTCTATGTGAATATACAGTAAAGTGTAATTTATTCCTGTGATCAAAGCTGAATTTACAGCATCATTACTCCAGTCTTCACTGCCAGATGCTAAATTCAGCTTTGATCACAGGAATAAATTACACTTTACTGTATATTCACATAGAAAACCGCTGTTTTTAATTGTAATAATATTTCACAATATTACTGGGTTTTTTTGTATTTTTTATCAAATAATTGCAGCCTTGGTGAGCAGAAGAGACTTCTTTTAAAAACATAAAAAATCTTACCGATCTAAAACTTTTGCACAGTACTGTATATAGTCCTCATGTCTTATTCAGATGACTAGAAACCACCATGAGATGAGATGCATTAGTGCATTTTTGAGTGAATATTGAGTAACAAAATGTAATGCATTTCCAATTGCTATAATGAATGCATATATTTCACACACACACACCTGCTCTGTAGTTATCGGTGAGACCAAAGACCATGCAGGATTAGTTTGCAGTGCTGTTACTGCCCAAATGTTAAAGAAATACTGTCCGTTTGAATGCTTTATGGATGTTTTTGAGTAGTCCTACTATATGTATACTGTGAACGCATGTATTTTGAAGTGTTTATCAGTTGTAGAGAATGTAGGCCTGCTGTATAAAAAAACATTAACTCTGATAACACTGTGTTTGAGCACTCATGCTATCGCTGCTCTGTGTCTGTACATGTAAAGGAAAACCACATTATCCGACATGATGCCGTTCAGAAAGTCTGGAAGAAGGTCTGATGATGTTCTTTCTCTGGAATAAACCAGGATTTTCACATTTGCTTTCCTGACTGGAGTGAAAATGTAATAATATGAACTGAATCAGCATGAGACACCCTTATTTAAGATTTGAAGGATCCAGCAATGCATTTTTAATTTCATCTTAATAATGCAAATTACCCAAGAACTTCAGATTCTAATAACTGGATTGTGCTGGATTTAATAAAGGTCTTTAAAAAAGGATTTAAAAACAGTGGGAAATTGGCATTGGTACTTTACCAATGTGGATGTTATATGTACTGTAAAACACTATGTTAAATGAAGTCTTCTGTCAATGTTTACTCATGGCATTAAGGCAATAGACCACAAGATGGAAGTGTTGTATTACAGCAGGATCTGTGATGGTGACATTCTGCTTTTCAGTGTATTGAATGAACAGTTGTATTATAATTATAGCAGATCCTGTTGCACCAGATATGAGACGTGTCCACATCAAGATGTACAATTTCTAGGTCCTCACTAGTTTTATATGTTTCGATTTTTTTTATTACTTCTGTAAAGCAGTTTAAAATGGCCCAAACATACTGGACCTTTATTACAATGGCAACGTTTTAGGATTAGTTAATAAAATGTTTAAGGTCTATCCTTAAACCAAGAAAATATATATACCAGCGTGATCAGACAAAATCAACTTAAAATAAAATAAAAAAAAACAGGATTGGTTTTCTGACCCAACTGAAAGATACTTTTTCTTGTTTTCATTTATTTTATTTTTTTCAGTAAAAACAAAAGGTAATATTAGTCAGTTCACCTCAAAATGAAAATGTCCTGATAATTTACTCAGCCCAATGCCATCCACGATGTTCATGTCTTTCTTTCTTCAGTGGAAAATAAAATAAGTTTTTTGAGGAAAACATTTCAGGATTTTTCTCCATACAATTGGACTTCAACAGTAACCAAATTCTTGAAGTCCAAATCAATGCGGTTTCAGAGGGCTTTGGAGTGCTTCAAAGGGCTCTGCACGATCCAGCGGAGGAATAGGGTCTTAACTAGAGAAACGATCGGTCATTTTCCACACACACAAAAAAAATAATCATATACTTTTCGTCTTGTGCTGGTCTGTGACGCGCCAGGGATTACGTCATCACGTTGTAAAGGTCACGCTGGACGTAGGCGGAAGTACCGCCCCATTGTTTACAAGCGTGGAGAAGGAGGATCGTTCAAATTTTATTGTAAGTTGAATTTTTACATACATATTTATGTCTTTGTGTCAGTTTATTGTTTAAAATGGTCCTTTCGTGTGAGTCTCCTGGATGTTTAAAGCAATGGCCTACGTCCACTGAAGAAAGAAAGACTTGAACATGTTGGATGTCATTGGGAGGGTGATTATCAGGAAATTTTCATTTTGAAGTGACTTTAAGTGAATGTATCTTGTTTTAAGAATGTTTTTACTGGGAAACAAAACAAATACACAGAGTAAGAATTTAGCATTGTGTATTATTAGGGAGATGGTTGGAGATGTGAGTGAATATCAAAAGTCTGAAAGAAAGTAATTATATTGAGAATTTATGGTTGTATAAGTAGTGGAATAAAGCGAATAAACCCATGTGTAATAATAGCTTTATTTATAATGAAACCAATTCCAAAAAAATCCAAAATAGTTTACAATAATCCATCATAAAAAAATTAAACTGTAATTCACATAAAGCTAGCAAATGTATTTGACAATTTTTTTTTATGTTACAATAATTATATATAGCTCCCTCAACAATAGCAAATATCATCACACCACACTATTCACAGAGTATGTCTGCATTTTATGACAAGAAAAAATATTGAAATCTCCAGAGAACATCTTTGAAGAAGATAAAGACGAGCCCTTCACCATCAACACCCTTAAACCAACACAGTGAACACACACACATAAACACACGTTGGGTTTTCATGTTGTATGGGGTATTTCCATAGACATAATGATTTTTATACTATACAAACCATATATTCTATTCCCTAACCCATAACACAATCTTTCTGCATTTTTACATTTAAAAAAACAAAAAAATAATTACGATTTATAAACTGTTTTCCTCATAAGGACCCCAACAATTTCACCACAAGCAAATCTAGATGTCTAATAAACAGTAACAGAAGTGTATATTACAAATAGTGTTGGCTCTTTGACAAATTGCATTTTGTTCCTCTTTTCTCAGTCACTTTGGATAAAAGCGTTTGCTAATGCACAAAAAGAAAAAGAAAATCAGATTTGCACTGCACACAAAATATTCCTCCTAATTAATGTGAAATGTCAACTTCAAAACTTACGTTCAGTTGCTGGCTTCAGTTTTTAAGCATAATCAAATCAAAAACTTAAATTTTATTAAATTGACTTAAAAAATGGAGTTGAATCTTGTATATATAAAAACAGTTCAAATTGCTTTAATTATTTTGATGAGTTATGTAATGTAAAAACATGTTGCCATGACTTTTGTTTTTTTTTACAGTATATACTGTATATGATCACATCATAGGGATTCAAAGGACACCGTTTCTGTGAAATAAGAGTCAGAGTTAAATATAAATCATACTAATTTGTAATCTTGTTAAGAAATATTAACGACAACAGGTGTGACTGGTTGGATATCCAGCTGTTATTACAAACCTAGTTTTTGTTTTAAGGATTGATCACGTTCCTCTTCACCCACTTCAGCTTCCAGTGGACATTCTCATGAAATGTGTCATTAAATTTTTCATTCAGCTGAAAGACAGAATGGGAATTTTAGTTGATTTCACTTCACTTTTCCAGCTGATTTTAGTTATTTGCATTAAGTTGGTTTAAAATGTTTCTTTTAAATTGAGCCTTCAGGGTAAAAGGTTTAAGCTTTTGTAATCAGTACCACAAATGTATTTATTTTCATAAAATTAATCTAAATCTAACTGTTGGGCAGGGATGATCAGGTTGATCATGTATTTCTTTATTTCTTGAGTGCATTCATTCCATGATAATTATGTTACTGTAAAGTTGCTTTGTCAAAGAACAAGACTTATAGTCATTGAGAAACTCTTCACCTTGTTGAAAAAGTCCTCCCGAGTTTCATTTTTTTCACAATGAAGGGGCGTTTTAGAAGAACACAACATTGTGAGGATCAGTGTCTCCTTCACAGGCTCTGGAAATAAAGATAGTTTTAAACATCAAGAAATATGAGTCTGTCTGCAAAAATACTCCCAGCTCAACAAAGGACATCATTTTAATAACATGTTAGAATATCATAATCATGAAACGCAATATACATCAATAACAAAGCCGAATGATTACTTCATAAACAAACTGAATGTCGTCTCTTTACCTGTGTCTGCATGAGCTGTGACTGCTGAACTAATCGAATTGCTTGTCACAACACTGACATTAAACTCATATCTTGTTCCTGAGTTTAAAACACTAAAGATGATCTCTGTAGAGGTTGTATTAGATGTAATAGATGTGTTCCAAAAAGCAGAGCCACATGTTACAGTATAGTTAATCACGGCCCCCTTTGAATCGTCTGGAGGTCCCCAGGTCACATGTACGGTGGTTTTGTTAGCGGTGGCCTTTGCCCACGCAGGAGGTGTAGGTTCTGTGAATTGATTTGTGAGATGTTATACAGCTGAAAGGAAAAACTGATGACTACAGTAATTTGCAGCAAGTGCAAAAAAAGTCAGAAAAATACTAATCGCAATGTAATAATTACTCACCAGTGTAATATGGCTTTGTAGTAGCTTGACTTGACAGATTACCATTAATAGTGACAACTGAAACGTTGTACAGCACTCCAGGCTTCAGGCCTGTGAAAGTGTAATATTTTTCTGTAGTAGTGTTAGTAAGCGTTAGATTGTCAGTTATTCCTCGTATCGTCACGTAAAATTTTTCAAAATTCCCAACTATTGTCCAGCTGGCTGTAATGGATTTGTTGGTGGCCCTCAAAGAGAGGTCTACGGTTTTCGGGCCTGCATGAAAAAAAGAGAAGAAAACAGGGAGTCTGTCAGGATTTAGGAAATGGTATTCAGGCTTGAACCAAATCTAAGCAGTCATTTGGACAACACAATATTTTTCACATCTAAAAAATCCTTTGGTTGTTTATGGAAACTTGTTTTAGCCACAGAATAATACAACAACAAATATTGTTTCACAATTCAGACTTTTTTGCTTGCAATCCCTATGGAAAAAAAAACCTATACCAAAATGTATTTAAAATAAAATTATTTCATTCTAAGTATACTACAAATCCTTTAACATATTTACTGAAATATCGCTTGAAACTTACTGATATAAATATATTATTAAACTTTTTTGGAGTACTTCTCCACACATTTATTAATATTAAGCATACAATGTGTTTTTATATCACCTTTTTTTTATTTAATATCCCAACTGCAAGTTATAAAATCTGAATTGCAGGATATAAACTTGCAATTGTGAGAAATAAAGTCAGAATCGTAAAACTACAAGTTTATATCTAATAATTCTGATTTTTCTTTCCCCTCAGAATTGTGAGATTAAAACCCCCACTTGTGAGTTATAAAGTCCAAACTGAAATTGCGATCAAATATCTGAATTGTGCAAAATATACCAAAAATTGTGAGATAAAAATTTCAATTCCTTTTTTAATGTTTATTCCATAGTGGAAATAGTTTCCATAGTTGTTTGACAGTCAACTCACATTCAGCTTTAACAAATGAGCTTAGCATTAGTGTCAATTATAATTAATATGCATGATATGAAATGCCTTGAATTAATAACTGAGCATGAGACTCACTTGTGTATGCTGAGATTGCAACCATTTCTCCGGTTAGGGTGTTATCATTGGTCAGTGCTGCCACACACAGGCAATAGATGGTGCCATCTATTTTATTCCCCTCTTGTATGAACTCTTCTTTTGTAATGTTGCAGTTTGTTGCAGATTCGCAGTTACAGTCACTGCTATTGTAGAGACAATATCTGTAACCTGAATGATTACCAACAGGCGGTTTCCAACTGGCTGTTATGACTGTGCTGTCATTGTTTGCTGACGTTAAGTTTAAGACAACTGAAGGTACTGAAAAATAAAGAAAAAAAAGCAGTTAGTAAATCAAAAACGTGTAGCTTTAGTCAACATCAGTTTGTTGCACTGCTTTTGAAAAGCTCTGGTCACAGAAATGCTCAATAGCTATGTTTTCATCCACCTGTTTTATGCAAGTTTTAGGTTATCACATAAATTGAAAGAGTTACACCACACTCACGATCATCAAGGTGCCAGACAAGACAAAAAATCTCACAAAATTAATTGTCCGCACACTAAAATCCTGTTAGCAAATTTAATCACCAAGCTTTCGGTGAAGCTTGGTGATTAAATTTGCTAACAGGATTTTAGTGTGCGGACAATTTATTTTTTGAGGTTATCACATAAAAAAAAATGGCTAGGTGGAAATGGCAAGATGTGCATAAATTAAAATAAAATGCTCATTAAAAACATTCGTTAATATCTAATTAGAAGAAAGATGTAAACACATTTACTGAATAAATCTGCAATGCACAACAAACAACTCAAAAGAGAATGTGATTGGATGAATGGTCAACTCAACTATTGGTTTGATGGTTCTAGATTGCCAAATTCGCATGTTTATGCACCATTCTAATTTTGCGCATAATAAAGTTAAATTTGCAGCTGGAAACATAGATAATGATGTTCTTTCATGATACAGTCAAGCATGAATCGTTCTGCACTTACTGGTGTAGTTGGAAACGCTCATTGGCACCCCTTCAGTAGTCTTATTCACTACAGCTGTAACTGTGAAATTATACTGGTTTCCTGGAGTTAGATCTGCGATAGTGCACTCTTCACTTTTACATTCTTGATTCTTTATTGAATTATCCGATATGTTTCTGACATGTACTAAATAGAAGTCAGAGTCTCCTTCTGGTTTGCTCCAGATGAGGCGGACAGAAACCATTGTCACATTCACTACTGTCAGATCTTGAACACCAGAAGGCTCTGAAAGAGGAACAGCATTCATCTCATTAGTCACCATGTTGAAAATGAAGAAATTGATTGTTGTTCGATGTGTTGATTAAAACAAGCCACTGCATTGGTCTGCAGAATGGTATCAGATGTGTTAAAGTGCCCCATTATGCTTTTTCAGATATCATCTTTAATTAGGTGTGTAATAGAGCTTTGTGAATGTAAAAGGTCTGCAAAGCTTCAAAGATTATTGTCTCCCAAAAAAAGGAGCAATTCTGAAATGTCTGAAACGAGTCTTCAGTGATTCCAGCCTTCATTATGCAAATTGGTTGCAAACCCCATGCAGGAAGTGTTTTCATTGGCCGCCCACTGACAACATCTACTTTATGCATGTAAATCTATTGTAGCAGGCTCCGTAACAAAATTAAAATAACATAATAGGGGCACTTGAAATACATATAAGTAAAAAGTAAATTAATTCTGATAAAATTACCAGATCTTAAATCAGTCATACAATTTTCGCCTTATTATACGACGCTCTGGAATACTTGATTCTGATTGGTCAGTTTTAGAAACACACCATCTTGCGGTTATTGTGGTGAAAATACCCTCAAAGGATTTGAGAATTAATATTACTTGATGGTTTTGTACTGTATGTTGTAATGGACTATTTTCTTGATGATTGCAGGTATAATTAAAAAACAATTTAAACTCAAATCCATGCAATAATGTATTGTGTGAGTATAGCCGTGTAATAAGCGAGATAACGTACAGGCAGCTGGTTATTATCACAACATAAACTGCACATTATTGTGCTGTACTGTGAAAGCTTGTGCACATTGAAGTCCAAGTCTACTCACTGGTGTAGAAGGAGATATTCTGTGGATTGAGATCCCTGCCACATTTCACTGGAAACACCTGAACCTTGTAGAGATTTCCTGGAGTCAGATCCTGTAGTTGTTTATACAGGTCAGTCACATTAAACGTCTGTTTTGTCTGGTTCCCGGTGATTTCCAGGCCAGTCCCATTAGATGTCTGGTTCCTAGTGATTTCCAGGCCAGTCCCATTAGATGTCTTGTTCCTTGTGATTTCCACTCTGTAGTGAGTGATGTTACCAGGTGGATTACTCCAGCTCACATAGCCTGCACTTGTGGTCACATCGGAAATGTTTATTTGCCCAAAAAAGCGCTCTATGGACAGATAAGAGCAACAATGTATATCAGCAGAAACATACAAGTTTACTGAACTCTTAAAATAAAAAGGTTACCAAAGGAGGTTTGATGCCATAGAAGAACTTTTCAGAAAACAGTTCTTAAAATAACCATTTTAATAATCCACTGAACCTTTTGTGCAATGGAAAGGTTCTGTGGTTCTTCATGGAACCATATTTCATTTTTAAGTTTGTCAGTCTTAGAAAAAAGGGTTCTATATAGAACCATTGGGTTATAGACTCAATTTAAAAGAACAATAAAGGTTATAAGGAGAAATGTCTTGCATATTAAATTATTTTTCTAGTGATAACGTGTTTACAAGCTGTTTAATTCATAAAATGAATCTAAACTAAATGAATAATCCCATAATGGAACCCCTAAAAGACGTATCAACATTAAATAGAAATCACGATGTTGCTTAGTGCGATTTTTTAATGGCAAAGGCTGTGATTAATTATATAAATATATGTGCAGTGTGTTTCAAAGTGAAGTGCACATATACGACTTGTAATAACTGTTTTCAGGGTCTTAGACCATCACCTCGGTTCATTATTAAGCAGCTTATTGCACATTTATTAATGAGAAGAAACTCGTTCACTCCAATCACTGCGCTGTTTACATTTATGTACATATTTTACTCTTTAATGTCTGTAAATGAAGAATTTTATTTCATTGATAAGTATTGAAATCTTGCTATAAAATATAATTATTATTTTAATCCAACTTGAGATAGGTTAGCTTATACTTGTCGGTCCTGGAATGGAAATGTTTGGGAACCCCTGCTCTATGGCATCACTATGAAAACCGCCTTTTGGGACCTTTATTTTAAGAGTAAGAGCGTCAACAATATAAATCGTACAATATGATGCTCTGCTCTAACGCCCTGTTTACACCTGGTATTGAGATGTGTTTTGGTCGATCTGATCACAAGTGGATGACGCTAAATATCCCCTGATTGTAAAGCACTTTGGGTGTACAGTAGTACATATGAAAGCGCTATATAAATCCCTCATTCATTCACATACTAATACTGGTGTAAATGATGTCTAAAATGTTATGAGCTTGTCTACTTTCAACCACTTCCAGAGGTAGCGTAAAACGCATTCATTCATATGAATGCTTTCGTAGTGTAAATGCTCATGTGATCGAATGCGTTCGAACAGCCACAAAAGACCGTCTTCTCTCCGTCTGCTGATCTAATGTGTAAACATTATGGGAAGTGTGCTAGCCAGACGGCATTTAAACTCTCAGCTGAAGACCCAAGTTTGGTTTAAAGGGGAAAAACGTACCAAGCACAATGTTCTCTCACCATTCCTGATTTCTAACACACACTCACAGCGCTCGGCTGGTCTTGCGGCTTCAGAGCAGAAGCTAAAGCTGATGCTGTGTGTTTCCGTCATCTCCATTGCGCATTCATATTTAAATTGCATGAGCTTATTTTGTCCATTAGATCAAAATATCTGAAAAAGCACACACATCTACCCACTGATAGACCCTCCCCTCGAACAAATCAGGACAGAAGTGGTTGAAAGTGGACACATTTTTTACATTAAAGATGTAAACACCAGGTGTAAACAGGAATGTGTCTCCATCATCTACTTGAGGTCCGATCGACCAAAACGCATCTTGACACCAGGTGTAAACAGGGCCAAAACAAAGTCCTTACCATCATAACAGATGAAGGGTAGAGTTTCGTTGCAATTTTTTTCCTTCCACATGCCAAAGCTGAGCAGGACCACACAAGCGTCCTCGATGTACACTTCAGGATCTGGCTCGGGTTCGAAGACGCAGTTGCTGGCGGTGGTGCTCTCGGTCGTGGTGCTCTCGGTCGTGCTGCTATTCATCGTGGTGTTCTCTGTCCCAGAACCAGTTGCTGTAAAGATGGTGCTAAATGTTGTGGCATTCGGGGTGGTGCTGTACGTTGTGGCATTCGGGGTGGTGCTGTACGTTGTAGGATTCGGGGTGGTGCTATATGTTATGGTCTTTGGGGTGACCCATGAGTAATTATGCACTGTACGTTCAAGCTCATCATATGTCATATGTAAGCATTCAAGGATCTCATACAGTATAGGACATATATCTGTGTTGTTAGTTTCAGATATTGAGGAAATCTGTGGAGAGTTTACCGGAGAAGTTACTGTTGAGGTGTGTGTTAAGGTGTGTGTTGAGGTTTGTGTTGAGGTTTGTGTTGAGGTTTGTGTTGGGGTTTGTGTTGAGGCATTCGTTGAGGTCACTGGAGTAGACGTTGTAGCAGTTATTAGGGTGCTCGGTGGACTTTGTGTAGTTGAGGGACATATAAGAATCATTTTCTTAACTTTATTTGGCAGAGGATGACCAGGGTACCAATTCTGATATGTAACCGGATCCCCATTGGACCATCTGGACCATGGGATGGTGCCATTGTAGCTCCTGCGGAGCCCAGTCCAGTAGTCCAAAGAGAGGTTCTGCACGATGAGGTGGACATTTCTACTGGTGATGGTCGTCAGCTCTTTGAAACAGGCCTGACAGTGGTTCCTGGCCTCATCCCATGTGGTATTATACGGATTGGGTCTGGAGTCATTCAATGTGGCATTGGACTGATGGAGTCCGGTGTTATTCCATGTGGCATTGGACTGATGGAGTCCGGTGTCGTTCAATGTGGCATTGGGCTGACTGAGTCCGGTGTCACTCCATGTGGCATCGGGGGAAATAAGAAAATAATCCTCCTCTGCCCATATGACTGAGCCTGAACATGATCAAATTGATAAACAAGCTGTCATAACATTTGCATACACCTTAAAAAATAATACTTCTCTGAACCCTCTGGTGCTCCTCAGTTTGGGATCACAAATCAAATCCCAGTCAAAAGTGGCTGAACACCTCAAATGTAACTCTTTAACTTTTTCCCCGCCATTAACGAGATTTTATGTAATCTGCTCTATGTAATTTGCTTTAATATAAAAACAACCATTATAGAAATGCCATGGATGTAACTAGAACCATCTTTTGGTCGGTAACACTTAACATGTAAAGAAAAGCTATAAAAATGTTTGTTTGTGTTATTGTTAGCTATACTAAAAAAAGAACCTCTTTGGTTGATTCAATTGTGGACAGTGTTTCCACATGATGGTAACATGTACTAAATGATTAACTAAATAATCAACTAAATTTGGGACATGTTTACAATGACAGCGATAACAGAAAAGTTGTTCACGTATGGAAGAAAACATTGTCAAAACGATCCCCATTCACACGGATCCACAAAAACGATACTTTGTAATTAATTAACCCATACATTTTGTCTAATATTTTTTCCAATTAACCCCTTCATTAATGTGGGGTTTTTTCCTGCATTTGCAGCTGATTTGTAGATTGTACCCCTCTAAAATTCACTGTATTTTCATATTTCCCATTTATTTCTATGGCGCCTATTTGTGACCATTAGGAGTACAAGTATGAATCTCTTTTTAAGACCGTTTAACCTTTTCGAATCATATCATACTATTTTGATGACATAGAAATTTGTAAAAAATCAAAACAAAAAAAAAATTCTGTCAAAAGTGACTGAAGAGCACCAGAGGGTTAAACAAGTTTGTCTCACTTTCCAGGTAAAATATCTAGAAATACTTCATAGATCACATCTTCAATAAAAGTGAATGTTGTCTTACTGCACTGGCATTAAACAGTTGCAACAAAACACATTTGAAGCTTACAAAACTGTTAATGGTTCACCATTTATGCATGTTACTGTGAAAACAATGCAAATATAAGGAATATTGCTCATCATTTAGGCATGGTTATGCAAACTTCAGGTAAGCCAGGGAGTTTTTCCAGGAAGCTTTTGAGGTTGTAAATGCAAACTATGAAATATGGATTCAAAGAGGAACTGTTGCACAACTGTCCAGCATAATTGTAAATTAATAAATGTACTTGGAACCTTGCAAAAGCCTTAAGAAACATGCAAGACATAATTTTGATATATAATATTCCGCAAAATAAGTGTTATACACAACCGGTCAAAATGTTTGGAATAATAAAAAAAATTTAAAATGTTTTTGAAAGAACACTTGTACTGCTACATTCAAAAATATGAAGCAGCACAACTGTTTTCAACATTGATAATAATCAGAAAAGTTTCTTGAGCAGCAAATCATCCTATTAGAATGATTACTGAAGAATCATGAGACACTGAAGACTGGAGTAATGATGCTGAAAATCCAGCTTTGATAACAGTAAGAAATTACATTTTAAAAGATATTTATAGTTTTTCTGAATTATCCACAATTTTGACCTGTGGTGTATGTGTGTGTCCTCTCAGCAAATATAGGGTTGAGGATGTTGAGCATGACTTACTCAGGAGCAGTGGCAGCCACAGTATCTTCATCTCTCATCTGCTTCTTGACGATTCGCTGGTTGTCAATCTCAGGTCAGGACAGGAAAGGTTCAACACCTTTTTGAGTAATGAAAAGAGCGTCATCAATTAAACAACCTGAAACAACCTTAAAAGAGCCAGAAAGACAAACTAGACGCTTCAGAATAAGATACTCTATTGACTCACTCAGTTTGCAATACTCTCCTGTCCACTGATCATCCTGATCTTATGCTGAGCTCTACAGTCTGAACTCTAACAACAACCTATTCACACAGTGACTTTGCATGAGCAACCTCATCATTTACATTGAGCCTGTATTAGCAAATAGCTGGACTCAGCTGAAATATGTGAAAATGTCAGAGGTGTTTTTAAGACCAGACCTCCAAGACTAAGACCAAGTCTTAGACTAAGACCAAGACCAGAGTGATGATTGGGCATTAGTGATGAACACCTGCTGTTAACAAGCAGAATCACTGAAGGAAAGATAAACAACAAGAACAGAAACATTAATAAGCAGAATCACAAGAACTACAACTGACTTCCAACCATCTTAGATGAAATCAACTGAAGATAAAATACATTAAATCTCTCAAGATCTAGGCAGAGGAGGATTAAACAACTCCACAAACAGCATTACCAGCTTTACTTACTAACCAGTTTGACCTTATTTCCGTCATATGTCTACAAAAGTTCTTATTTTTGTATACCAAGACAAAATTCGATCAGATGATTATTGATAGAGATGTAGTCATCATGAAGTGGCCTGACTAATCTGAAATCTAACCACTTATTATTAGTGTTGTGTGCTAACTTTACATCACCAACACTGTGATACTGCAGCATTTTCAGCACATTCAGCAGGGTTTCATTAATAATGAAGGAGTTGAAAAACACATTGTACATAAAGTATACTGTACCATTCAGACATTAACAATCAGCATATGAATCTCAACAACGGTGACAGTCAACAAATTCAACAATTCAAACTATTTGCTTTTACGTTAGCTATTGTTTTGTCTTTGTGAATCCTTCCAAGGATTCTTAAAATTGAGACGGCCTTCAATGCCGGTTGCAACATGACATCATGACTTTGCGTAAACATACACGCCACTTTCAAATCAAGTTGCGTGTTATCTATACGCATTTTCAACTATCCGCGTGTATGTCCACGCCGAAACGAAACGTCATCTTTTGCGTGTATGTCTACGCCATTAAATGTCATAGTGATTCCGCGTGTATGTGTACGCTGTTAAATGTCCGAGCGAAACGAAGCTAAATGTATATCTACATATGGGGAGCGATATTTTTTTTCCTAGGATGGTAGGGGAAGACTAATAAATGCTATTAACCCCGGTGACGGGTAGGTTTAGCGACGGGGTTAGTAATGTAACGTTAAGTCAACGGCATTGATAAACACGCTGAAAAGTCATTATGCGTGTTGATAGCATGCCAAAAATGGAAATACGAATTGGCGTGTCATACATACGCTATTTCATGAGATCAGTCTGCCGGTTGATGGCTTGGCATCAGAGATATGCAGCCTTACTAATGTAACTGGTCCTACTCGACCAGCTCAGAGCGGGATTTGAACTGGGATCTCCGGGGTGGGACATGTATGCTAAAAATTTCAGCCATTAAAACACCTTGAGTCCAGGGGAGTGACTAATGTACGGGTCACGGCACCAAATATAACCTGTCATACTCAACCCGCTCTTAGCGGGAATCGAACCGGGGTCTGCAGCATAGGAGGCGGGTGTGCAAACAATGATGCTAAAGAATGCAGTGACTAGTGTGCCTTTTAAAGCCAATCGAGTGAGGTTAGCATGCACAGCTCTTACTGGCCTACATCTGTTACACTCACCCCCCTAAACCTCACTCACATCCAGGTCACGGCTCCAAATATAACCGGTCCTAGTCAAGCCGCTACAAGAGGGACTCGAACCGGCATCTCAGAAACGGATCTGATTTTATCTGATTTTATCAGGCTTCTCAAAGTGGATGAGAAACATTTGTGAAGAGCAGAAGCCAATCAATAGACAAAATGATCTTGCACAATTTGACACATTGCTTAGTTGGGGACACTGACACTATTAGATGAGAACTGAACTGAGCTGGATGATGACATTACTGTTTTCTCCAAAACTGCGTTATAGATTAAATTACCTAAAATAATAATTGTTGATCTTTACAACAGAACTGATTCAACACTGATCTGACTTCAGCCGAACAATGACACTATTTTCTTCAACCAAAACAAATTCTGTTTTGCATCACTGAATCATTTTCCAGTTATCACTGTAAAGCTGCTTTGAAACAATCTGTATTGTATATAGCGCTATAGAAATAAAGGTGCTTTCACTGGCTGCTCACTTTCTTTCTCCTACTTCAACTTTTATTAAAATTCAAAACAACAAGGCTTTCTCATTTAATCACTTCGGTATTTAGCTGAATCCCTATCCAGTGAAGTAAACAGCTGCTCTTATCATAACTTATCACATGCAGTTTCATAGAGCTCATTTTAGTGCAACTCATTTGCATTTCCATTCAACATCCTGTAAGATGAGACCTGGTCTGACATTTATCTTCTATCACAATTTTTTATCTTTTCACCCTTCCTTAAACAGGCTTTTTTCAGCAATTTGAGAAGCTTGATAAAGCTATAATGTGTAATGTTTATAAATAATGTGATTCATAGTTTTAAACATTAAAGGTGCTTCTCTCTTGCCCGGAACTTCCATTGCAAGCATGTGTTTTCAAAAACTCCCAGATTCAGTTGTCATCAGCCTGTGATCACCTGTGATAGCCCAAGACTGACCCACTGAAGATGAGCCGGATTGAGCCTGGTCAGTGTCTGGATGGGAGACTCCTGGGAAAACTAGGTTGCTGCTGGAAGTGGTGTGTTAGTGAGGCCAGCAGGGGGCGCTCACTAACAGCCCAGTGTAGTGACGGGGACACTGTCAAAAAGCACCGTCCTTCAGATGAGATGTTAAACCGAGGTCCTGGCTCTCTGTGGTCATAAAAAAATCCCAGGATGTCCTTCGGGAAAAAGAGTAGGGGTTAAACCCCGGCATCCTGGCCAAAAGATAATCCCCGTATATACAGATTGGCTTCATCACTGTCTCTCCACCATAAGCTGTTGTGTGGTGGGCGTTCTGGTGCAGTATGGCTGCCGTCGCATCATCCAGGTGGTGGTTGAGGAGATTCCCCCCCTTCAAGTCAAAGTGCTTTGAGTACCCAGAAAAGCACTATTTAAATGTAACTAATTATTATTAATTATTAATTATCATTAAATCAAAGTGTACAATTCTTGTTTTAATGGAATATTGCGGTTTATTATAAATTATTAATCCATGCACAACTTTTTTTTTATTATTGGCCTCATAATCTTTAATAAAAAATAAAAATAACCCCTGCTAGGCTCTTGCAGCAGCTTCTCTTCTCTGATGATGTGGGCAGGGCGACCTGTCACTCACATGAGATCCACCAATAGCAAACTACAATCATCCAATCAATTCCTCACAGACAAAATCAAGCCCCGCCCTTCATTTGTTCTTGTTCCAGAAGCGTTTCACTCGATTATACCAAAGTCCCTTTCAAATAAAGTCTGTTCACTCTGCGGCCATATTTGCAACTCTTCCGGTTAGCAGTTTCGGGCATCCAAGACCCTTTGACCCTTTTCACAGACTGTGATGATGCATTTTAATGGTCATCAGCATCGTAAATCCTGCAAAGTTTTTATATTTCCTTTTTTTTTATGTGCATTTATAACACTATATGTACTATTGTTTTGCATCAAATTGCACAAAAAAAAGTAGTTAATGCTGTTACGCTGCTGTGAGGGTGTTTCTAGTGGCTGTGGGAGTGATGGTAAAGTTGACATCTTTCTCTCCTCTGACTGCCATTAACAATCTCTATTTTTTTCCCTCTTTTTTTTGTGAAAGTTGTGAAAACACTGTTGTTGATTTATTCTTTTGCTATTTGAGCAAATGGAAACACAAAAAATATTAATGTATACTCTCATTCACCACTGTAGAATTTTACCCAGCGATGACGACTTCTGCTTCTGAGAAACCCGGAAATGTGAAAAGGGTCTAAAGGAGTGAACCGTCTTTCTATATCTATACTTTGATTATACGTCACAATAGGGAGGAAGAGACTAGAGTAACTTCCATTTCATGTCGACTTTAAAGTTGCAAAATAAGTCAATAATTAAACTAATACAATTTCAAATGTAAAGCAATAGTGTCATTCAGCTCAAATTAGTTCAGTTTTTTAATGTTGCAAAGTTCATCAGTTATGAAGCAAAGTCAATTTAAGTATTAAGCAAAAAAATTATATTATAAAATGGTATAGTGATGAAATGAGAATAGCACATCATTATGAAAAAAAAAAAAACTATCCCTAAATGATTACTGTCACGATACAATTTACAAAAAGTGGAGAGGAGGACTCAAGTGCAGTGAAGGGAAGATTTATTAACAAAATAACACAAAACAAAGCAAAAACCCACAAGGGGGAAAACATAATAAATGAACATAAAACACTGAACTAGGAGAACCAATACTGACTAAGAACATGACGACCATCACAGGGAAACCGGGGTGACAAAAGACAAAGATCCGACAAAGACAGCAAACAAGAGGAGACATAAATAGGGAACAAATCAAGAGGGGACAGGTGGGAGAACTCAAACACTAATCAGGTAACGAGTGGGAGGGATCAAACAATGACTGGAACACATGGCCCAACATAACAAAACACCCATGTGCAACACAAGACAGGACAGACACGTGACAATTACTGTAAGTTTTTAATGATGATTCCATGATGTGTTTGACAGAATGAGAAGAAAGAGCTCATCCTGAACTTTCATTTAGAGCATCATTTAAATAAAGGATGTGTCTATTTGCATATTGATCAGACGCTTCAGTGTGTGAGAGTGTTTATAGTGCTGTGAGTTTAACACTTCATCACTGACACACACAACAATCTTCATCAACATGACCTTCATCATCATCTTCATCTGGACTCTCACAGCGTTTGCTCAAGGTTTGTGGAGCACAAGTTTGATATCAATTCATTTCTTCAAGTATATTGTCAAAGTTTTGAGTGTATTTTCTTCTTGTTGTGTTTCAGAGTGTAGAGGACAGATCACCGTCACTCAGAGTCCCTCAATAACAGCAGAACAACCAGGAGGAACTGTGGAGATCAAATGTAAAACCAGCAGAGATGTGTATGGTGGAGTTTATTTATCCTGGTACTTACAGAAACCTGGAGAAGCTCCTAAACTCCTGATTTATGGAGCAGACACCCTCCAGTCAGGAACTCCATCTAGATTCAGTGGCAGTGGATCTAACAGTGATTTCACTCTGAGCATCAGTGGAGTCCAGACTGAAGATGCTGGACATTATTACTGTCTGAGTTTCCACTGCAGAACAGATTCTTACAATATTTGTGAGGGAGATGAAGTGTTCACACAGTAATAAAGAGTCGTACAAAAACCTCCGTCAGTCAGAGTCACAGTGACTGAAACTGCAGCTGCTCAAACACACACACACACACACACACTAGAAAACCAATATGATCTTATATTAAGATATTAATATAATAAGCTTAATATGATCAATATTAATATATTATAATTATATAAAGGTTTGAGCTTCTTCAGTATATGACAGTTTTGATAAAGATTTTTCTCCTGTTATTTTCAGTCCTTTGTGGGAAATTCAGTCACATTTGATCTTCACTAGTGAATATTTCTCAATCTTTCACCACATTTTAGTTTTTCTGCATTTATAATTTATCCTCATTCTTCTGTCTAAACTGAATCACTGCATCATAAAGATGTTCTGATGATCAGTTTAATAAGTCATTAGATTTTTCATTGAAGTTCATCCTTCATACATTAATACCATCATAAAACACAACCCTCAATTTTAGAGCAGATGCAAATGTATATAATGTAAATTAATATCTTTACATATAATTTTTTTAATAATTTGAAAAAATGAAAGACCAAACGTGTGTAGTCCGCCACCATCCAATAATTTTTTTTTTATATTTATTGTGTAATTTAACAGTGCTATATATAACAGCTTTTTCAAACATTAGATCAATATCAACATTTCAACCATCTAAACATTTTTTTGTCAGTGGAAATTTATTAATAGTTTGTGTGTGTGTTTATACGCATGTGTGAATAGTGTGGGTTGTGATCAGCCAACATGTAACTCATAAAGATATTAATATTATTAACAAACTGACTAATGAATCCATCAGCAGAAGTGAAACTGTTCCAGTTCAGAGCGTTGAACCAGTAAAAGAGTGAAACTGTGAGTTTGAGCTGAAAATCTCATTTGCATTGTCAGGTTTAGTGATTGTGATGTTCTAGAATAGAGCGGCTCGTCTCCAGTGACCATGTTCAAACCCCAAGAGCTTCATTTCACATTTACTGCTGAATGCTGTTCTCCACTATTACAGTCAGGGGTGTAACGATCCCTCATACATATCACCACACTGAACTCACAACACCACATTACTGACATACTCCATCAAAATGGGACATTTGGTTCAACATTGTGTGTGTAAATGAATAGTCTTGGACTTGGTGCTGAAACCCAAAGCACAGGACAATAGAGACACCAGAATAACAATATTCATGATTCTGAAGCTGAAAATACACAATTATTTCAGACGAATATGCTTGATCTCTGACTAGATATATTTAAAATAATGTAGGACACTTTTTACTGGTAACATCAGACATTTGGCTTCATCAGGACCCACAAATATTCATTACATTATTATACATTATATTCAACATTATAGTTTAATGTAGTAGTGACACGAAAACATTTTAATTTTCATTCTGGGTGAACGATACGATACATTACATATTGATGCATTTTTGTATTGCGATATATTGTGACATTTTATATGGTTACACCCCTAATTACAATCAATGAAAAGCGTCTGAAACTTTAGTGCAGGACTTTGAAGGAACGACACACTGATCAATGATGCAGTCACACACACATGTAAGGCGTTCAGATGAAGCTTTATTGAATGAACAGCAATGGCAGCACATTGACAGACGGCTTCAGTATTGAGCTGTAAATCCCGTGACGCTCAGATCCGCTGGTCTTCACTGGAGAAACATCAGCACTCGGAGCTCTTGAGGAGCGAGGCCTCGTGAGCAGATCCGGCATGTGTTCCTCTGCAGACCAAGCGCTCTCTGCCTTCCCAGCGTGCTTTGCTGAGGATCAGGACGCTGCTGCGACTGTAGAGACCGCCCCGCTCGCTCTCTGCGCTGGTCTGAACCCCCTCGGTGACCTCTGACCCGTCCAGCGTCCAGCTCACCGTCGCCCCCTGTGGAGAGTAAGAGCTGAGCAGGCAGAGCAGAGCGGAGGAGTCTCCAGAGACCAGCAGAGACACGGAGGGAGACACGGAGGGGCCGGCTGAAGCACACACACACACACACGCATTATAAAATGATTATCCATATTATAAAACTTTTGTTTCATGCATTTAAAAAAACCCTTGATAGTTCGATTTACCAAGAATTATAGACAAAATTATGCATATATGAAGAAATAATTGAATAGATTTTAAAGTACTGCAGTGAATACACTAAATGATAAGTTGTTCATTTAAAATGAAAAAAGACATTATATAAAAAACTATATGAATTATAAAATTTAAATGAATAATTAAATAAATGAAAAAATATGCTCATTTGATTTTCTCAGAATTAAGTTACAGAACATTTTAATCTCAATCTAATTTTTAAAAACATTGGCCACATTAAAATGGATTAATACATTGTGATTTCTTCATAAGATTTAGAAAACAAATTTAAATAAAACCCTCACTGCTTTCATTCATAGACACTATCCTGAGTTTAGTTTAAAAATATTCTACATTTAACTATTATTGACTATATTAAATGTACACTGTAAAAAATTATCATAATTTTAAAAATCAGAGGCTAAAAATGCTACGGTAAAAATTATTAATTGGTAAACGGTTTGGTTTGTTCCTTTACTGTATACAGTGAAAAACTGTAATACTGTAGATTTAACCGGATTAATTCATTTACGTAAAATACTGGTAAATGTACAGTTTCTGAAGTGATAATAACAGGTCTGGCAAACAAAGCTGTTTTTTTTTCTTACTGTAAAAGTTACAGATTTTTTATAGTGTATCGAGTTTAAGATATATGAATAAATATAAATCAATTCTCCAAAGCAATCATGATACACTTTCAAAAATATGATATATATTCCGTTCTGCATTAATTAAAATGTTTAACTGATTTTCAAGAACTTCTCTGTCCGAGTGCAATTTGATAATTTAAACATAGTTAATATAATTAATTTCAACATGTTTATCAAGTAAATTTATTTTTGCCTGATGATGACACTGATGCAATTTAGTCTGTATATTATCCAACTTTTGTGTCAAATTAAAAATATAAAAACATTATTGAAAATATAGCAATTAATTAAAATACAATTAAATGTGTGCATTCATTATGTTTAAACTTTCTAATGTAAAACATTATTAATATGAACTATGGATTGGAATATAATTTTTTTTTTTTTTACATGTTTGTAAAAAAGACATGGAATATCACAAAATATGCATTATTCATAATATAGCACATAAAATGAAAGAATTAAATGCATAAATGTGTCCAATCAGTAAAATAGAATAAAATGTGACAATAAATAAGATTTGAAATGTAAGCAAAGCATTTCAATAATACATTTTGGTAATAAATTAAGAATATTCTTGCCAAATGTTCTAAATGAACCTTAAACATCCTCTAAAAACACACACACATATGTTTTTATTAGATAATTTAAGAAAGACTTACAGGTTTTGATCGTCAGTTCAGTTCCTCCACCGAAAGTGTACCACAGTGTTTCATTATAGTGAAAGCGTCGTACAAAAACCTCCGTCACACACACATGAACACACACACACACACACACACACACACACTGAGCCTCTTGAGGAGTCTGGATGAAGGACTCTGGGAAAAAGTGCTCAGCCATTAAACAAAGTGTGTGATGATCCTCATGTCTGTTCATAAACTGCAGGAACACACATGGATTTGGTGTCAAATTTGGGGATTAACAGCAACGCTTCACTCCAACTACAGTAAAAATATTCGGTAACACTTTATTTTACGGTGTCCGTGTTACAGAGTAATTACTTAATTAATTACTTAGTAGTAGACATTGTAATAACATGTAACAAAATGTAATTAACATGTAACTAAGTTATGGAACAGCCTGTACTTACAGATTGTAATTACACTCATGTAATAGGCAGCTACTGTCACACATATGTATCAGGCCGAGTCGGTTACACACATGTTACACATACATGACTTGGTACAATGTAATTATATAAGAAAGTACTTTGTACTACTCAATGTAACAAGTACTTAAATATGTTACTATGAAAAAAGCCTGCAGTTACACATGCACATGTAGTACACTTAAGTACAATCTTGATACACTTTATTTTACGTAGCTTATCCCTGTGTAATATTTTGTAAATTTAATGTAATTAAGAAGCTAGTGCATGTATTTAAGCTGTAAACTAGAGGGTTAATTCAGATGGATAAGGTTTGTAGATACACATGAAGTGCACTTAAGTACAACCTTGATACACTTTATTTTAGAAGGTACAAAATGACCATGTGTAACTGCAGGGTTTTTACCTTAGTAACATATTTAAGTACTTGTTACATTGTACCAAGTCGGTAACATGTATGTAACCGTCTCGGCCTGTTATGTGTAACAGTAGCTGCCTATTACATGAGTGTAATTACAATCTGTAAGTACAGGCTGTTCCATAACTTAGTTACATGTTAATTACATTTTGTTACATGTTATTACAATGTCTACTACTAAGTAATTAATTAAGTAATTACACTGTATCACGGACACCGTAAAATAAAGTGTTACCAAATATTCTCACAGCAGATATTCAGGTTAATATACTAAAGTTGGTCTTGTTGATCTATTCAGAACTGTATTTTTTAACAGTTTGGCTATTAGAAGATTGAATGATATGAAAAAGACAGATTTTTACTCTGTTCTCTCTTCAGTGATTGTGTTTTGTGTCTGTTAATGAGTGACTGTCTTCAGGGAAATGATGTGGAGTGTGTTTGCATATTGATCAGACGCTTCAGTGTGTGAGAGTGTTTATAGTGCTGTGAGTTTAACACTTCATCACTGACACACACAACAATCTTCATCAACATGACCTTCATCATCATCTTCATCTGGACTCTCACAGCGTTTGCTCAAGGTTTGTGGAGCACAAGTTTGATATCAATTCATTTCTTCAAGTATATTGTCAAAGTTTTGAGTGTATTTTCTTCTTGTTGTGTTTCAGAGTGTAGAGGACAGATCACCGTCACTCAGAGTCCCTCAATAACAGCAGAACAACCAGGACAAACTGTGGATATCAAATGTAAAACCAGCAGAGATGTGATCAGGGATAGAGATGGAGATGATTATATATTCTGGTACTCACAGAAACCTGGAGAAGCTCCTAAACTCCTGATTTATTATGCAAAAAAACTCCAGTCAGGAACTCCATCTAGATTCAGTGGCAGTGGATCTAACAGTGATTTCACTCTGAGCATCAGTGGAGTCCAGACTGAAGATGCTGGACATTATTACTGTCAGAATTTACAATGCAGAACAAATTCTAATAATTATTGTGAGGGTGATTATGTGTTCACACAGTGATAAAGAGTCGTACAAAAACCTCCGTCAGTCAGAGTCACAGTGACTGAAACTGCAGCTGCTCAAAGGAGGATCTGAAATAAAACCATCTAAATTAATCTGACACTCTTAATAATTATAGAGGTCAGAAAGAGATTTTGTGCTCTTATAGATCAGTGACACGTTTGAGATCTGAGTGATTTCAGTTTGCCCTCCTTTTATTAATAATAGATCTTAATTTTCATTATACTCCATGGTTATTTCATTTGAGTATCCCATCCTAACAAGTAATTTGTATACTATGCACTGTATTCTGCAGACAGTGAGAGTTTTTCACTTTTATTTGTGCTTTTATCTGAATTTTTATTGAAAACTTATTCACAAAACTATGAGACGGTTATTGTAGGTAATTGAAGATTACAGTAGTAGTAAGTCCAGTGATACTCAGAGCTCGAGTCGAGTGTCGTGACAGAAGCAGATCCTCCATAACACACACACACACACTCAACAGTGGAGAAACACGTTCACAGTCCAGCACAACAAGATCTTGTATGTGTTTTAGTGTGAATGAACCAAAATCTGAGGGTAATAAACACTGGTCTTTATGTTCTTTATTCATTCCCTGTGTTTTCTCAAAATCAGCAAAGGTTTCCTTCTCGAGAAATTTCAGAACAGTCTCTGCCGTTACTGATGAAGCAAAACCAACTTCTGGCCATTTGCTGAAATAGACAATCAGTGTTATTGCAAACTTACAGTCAGTATCTGTATCTCCCTTCTCGAAAGGATGAACTGGGCCATTTGGTGAACCGCACTGGCTGCACTGGAGCTGTGAATGTTCTGTCTGATTTATCACTGGCCTGGCACTAGGGCACACATGCAGATTGGATTGTGTGAACAAGATCGTCCATTCGTGGCCACCAATACAACTCCCTCAGACACTTTGGTTCGCCCCCATAGACTGTAAATAAAGATGGACGACGCTCACTCTCTTCTATTGTAGAAATGCGAAATCCCAAAATGGCGCTGACATCTTGTGCTGATTTAAGACCTAATTCTGTGCAGTAGTGAGAGTCAGAGTCCCACACACACTCCCGCAGGATCGGTTAGTCCAGTTTACTGCAGAACAACTTATTTCGGTGTGAAATAAACAGTTATGGACATGTAGAAATTAAAGTTGAAGCAATCTCAACTCCAATCTCCCCTGAAAATCCCTCAAAAAGTGACTACTTCATTTAGAGAATCTGTCAATCACAGCTGTCAATCATGGCGTCACATTCTCGTTTTTATATCATCAAATAACTAAGACCAAACTTATTTAAAAAGAACACTTAAACTTACATCAGTGTGATAAAAACTACCTTAATGACAGAAAACTTCTTTGGGAAAAAAATAGGTTGAAGTGTAATTTGATTGTTTAGTTTCCCTCATGTAGAGGATCAGGGTTTATGAGCTGTACTGGGACCAGCCGCCGGGGGCGATTGAGACGCTTCGGCCGAACCTTTCAGCACTTGTGCGGCGCACTTGTCCACACCAGCCCCTGATGTCCCTCGTGTGCCAGGAGGATGAGGCGTTCACGCAGTGAAATATGAACAATCAAACGATTCCCTCTGAAAATCAATGGAGATTCAACGTCTAACAGTAAAGTATGGATGTAAGTCACTGAGGACAGACTGTTGCAGTTTAGCCCAACCTGACTGAATTGTCTGGAATAATGTGACCGTTCTGGACAGTTCTCGCATTCAGCTTCATGAGTTCACACTCGTGCTTCATCAAAAGTAGTGCCTTGATCTGGGAGAGTATAAAACAGGCGCTGGTCTTCCGTCCCGAAGCAAAGCAGCAAGACCACTCGTCTGTGTGTGTCCGGCCATGCATCTCCGTAATTATGAACGATTTTCTGCCACGTTTCAAATGGAATCGGTGGATCCACACTGACAGTAAGAAACAGGGGTTGGCTCGGCACTGAAGCGCTCGTCCTCACCGTCAAATTATGGTGTTTTTACCCTTTTAACAGGACAAACCCTTCCGGGGTACAATCACAGACTGTAAAAAAAGATGGACGACGAAACTTCACTCTCTTCCAGTGTAGAAAAGTGAAGAAGCCAATGTCCCAATATGGCGCTGTCACAGTAACAGAAGGAGACTCAGATCTAGCGTAAAACAGTGTCTTTATTCAAAGGAAGTTTACTATGAATTGAACATCAAGTATTGTATACTTCTCAACACAACAGATCTGGACTGTGACGGACGGGTTTGACTCAAATATGCTCTGAATCAGAGAAAACTGAATGTGTAAACTAATGTGAAATCAAACAAACCATATAATTGTTTGTTTTGTACAATACACTATATGATAAAGTCAATGTAACAAAGATTTGTTTGAGCCTTTTTCAAGTAGGCCGAGCTACTTCATCTCAAGCTTATAATAAATTTATTAATAACTCATTTTAGCAGAAGTGAAACTGTTCCAGTTCAGAGCTTTGAACCAGTAAAAGAGTGAAACTGTGAGTTTGAGCTGAAAATGTCATTTGCATTGTCAGGTTTAGTGATTGTGATGTTCTAGAATAGAGCGGCTCGTCTCCAGTGACCATGTTCAAACCCCAAGAGCTTCATTTCACATTTACTGCTGAATGCTGTTCTCCACTATTACAGTCAGGGGTGTAACGATCCCTCATACATATCACCACACTGAACTCACAACACCACATTACTGACATACTCCATCAAAATGGGACATTTGGTTCAACATTGTGTGTGTAAATGAATAGTCTTGGACTTGGTGCTGAAACCCAAAGCACAGGACAATAGAGACACCAGAATAACAATATTCATGATTCTGAAGCTGAAAATACACAATTATTTCAGACGAATATGCTTGATCTCTGACTAGATATATTTAAAATAATGTAGGACACTTTTTACTGGTAACATCAGACATTTGGCTTCATCAGGACCCACAAATATTCATTACATTATTATACATTATATACAGTAGTTTAATGTAGTAGTGACACGAAAACATTTTAAGACCGTAATTTTCATTCTGGGTGAACGATACGATACATTACATATTGATGCATTTTTGTATTGTGATATATTGTGACATTTTATATTGTTACACCCCTGAATTACAATCAATGAAAAGCGTCTGAAACTTTAGTGCAGGACTTTGAAGGAACGACACACTGATCAATGATGCAGTCACACACACATGTAAGGCGTTCAGATGAAGCTTTATTGAATGAACAGCAATGGCAGCACATTGACAGACGGCTTCAGTATTGAGCTGTAAATCCCGTGACGCTCAGATCCGCTGGTCTTCACTGGAGAAACATCAGCACTCGGAGCTCTTGAGGAGCGAGGCCTCGTGAGCAGATCCGGCATGTGTTCCTCTGCAGACCAAGCGCTCTCTGCCTTCCCAGCGTGCTTTGCTGAGGATCAGGACGCTGCTGCGACTGTAGAGACCGCCCCGCTCGCTCTCTGCGCTGGTCTGAACCCCCTCGGTGACCTCTGACCCGTCCAGCGTCCAGCTCACCGTCGCCCCCTGTGGAGAGTAAGAGCTGAGCAGGCAGAGCAGAGCGGAGGAGTCTCCAGAGACCAGCAGAGACACGGAGGGAGACACGGAGGGGCCGGCTGAAGCACACACACACACACACACAGTTAGTTAGATGTCAGATATGGTCATTTAGTAGAAATCACAATAATTCATCTTTACAGAAATTCCACATAACTCACACACACACACACACACACACACACACACACACACACACACACGAATCACCATCATTTCACTTTAAATATACAAGTTAAATTTTTAATGATCCCCAGAATGAGTTTGAGAAACATTGTCCAAGAAAATTTATGGTTATATTGTGATGTCGTTATAAGATCTAGAAAAGAAATTTAAATGATCATTTCAATATTAATTGTGTTTTGAAAATAATCTGATATTCACAATCATAAATATCAGCAAATTTGATACTTTAAATTATTAATTTTTAAAATGCTCTTCAACTAAGTTTCTTTTTACTGTTTATGAACAATTTTCTGATGGAAATTATAAAAATTATATTTATTTTGTCTGCATTATAAAACTTTTGTTTCATGCATTTAAAAAGCCCTTAATAGTTAAATTTACCAAGAATTTATGTAAAATAAAAAATTACATTTAAAAACAATATGAATTATACAATTTAAATTAAAAATGAAAAAAATATACTCATTTGATTTTTCTCAGAATTAAGTTACAGAACATTTTAATCTCAATCTAATTTTTATTAACATTTTCCATGAAAATTGAATAATACATTGTGATTTATTCATAAGAAATAATTTTTTTTCAGTATAAACTGTATTTTTAAAAATATTCTATTCTGTCTACTATTTTGATACTAGCAATCAATCGTAATTTTCAGCCCATTTTCAATTGAGATATTATTTTATTCTTCTGTTAAGACTCAATCATAATCATCAGCAAACTTAATAGTTCAAATGATTGGTTTTTAAAATGCTCATTAACTAAATTTCTCTTTGTCTGATGGTAATACAGTAAAAAGTACAATAATTTCATCTTTACTGTATTTTTACCCTCACTGCTTTCATTCATAGACATTATCCTGAGTTTAGTTTCAAAATAATCTCCATTTGATCAATATTGACTATTACTACATGTACACTGTAAAGAATTATTCATTTTAATGGTAAAAGACTGTAAAAATGCTTCGGTAAAAATTATTAATTCGTAAACATTTTGTTCCTTTACTGTATACAGTAAAACTGTAATAGATTTAAACTGATTTCTTGTAATTTTACAGTTGTTGAAGTGATAATAACAGGTCTGGCAAACAAAGCTAACTTTTTATTACCGTAAAAGTTACAGATTTTTTTATAGTGTATCAAGTTTAAGATGTCTGCATAAATATAAATCCATTCTCTGAAGCAATCATGATTCAAAAAAATTATATCTGTTCCGTTCTGCATTAAAATGTTAAACTGATTTTAAAGAACTTCTCTGTCCGAGTGCAATTTTAAAATATTATTTCAATACTGTGTGTTTGGAAAATAATCATTATTCAGGACACTTCCTCATAAACAGAAATATAAGTAAACTTAGTTTATATCATTCATTTTAACACGTTTATCAACAAAATGTCTTTTTTTCTGTTGATGACACTGATGAAATCTATTTTGTCTATATTATCCAACTTTTGTGTAAAATTAAATGTATTAAAAAACATGGAATATCACCAAATATGACATATTCATAATATAGCATGTGACAATAAATACGATTTGAAAGGTTAAAGCTTTTCAATAATATGTTTTTGTAATAACCTTTTAAAAAAACACACTAAAACAACATTATATGTTTTTATTAGATAATAAAAAGATAATAATTTAAGAAAGACTTACAGGTTTTGATCGTCAGTTCAGTTCCTCCACCGAAAGTCCACCACAGTGTTTCATTCTAGTGAAAGCGTCGTACAAAAACCTCCGTCACACTCACATGAACACATGTCCTCATAAATCACATAAACAAACCCACACACACACACACACACACACACATACACACACTCACACTCTCTCTCTCACACACACACACACACACACACACACACACACACTGAACACAACTGAAGGGACTTTCACAAAAACAGCCTCATCGTCTCTAAATGTCTCTTAATGTATGAAAACTATTAAATCTAAATAAATAATATAATCAGAAAGACTCTGTACTGATCATTTCACATCTAAATTGTGAGTTTCTAAATAATCCTGTATTTCTCAAAGCTTTTGAATAAGTTTTGATGACCTGTGACCTCTGGAATGACCTTTGCCCTCTCATGGAGTTCACAGTGAAATACTCGTTTCTTTTAGTGATGAAACTGTCATTTGATTCATCAGAAAGTCTGAACTCTGAACCAGAGACTCATGCAGAATAAAGAAGAAATGATTTCTACACACTCCAGTGGATGATGAGAATAAAACACACTAAAGGCCACAGAACGGGATCATCTTCCTCTGCATGTGTTCGTGTTCATGTGTGTTTTCCTCCAGATGGTTTTTGCTCAGAGAGTCACTTTGCATCGGCACGTGTTTCAGCTCTCCGAGTGTTTATAGCCTTCAGACTCACACACTTTATAACACACGGCTGTTTACCGCGGTACAAACCCAACAAACACCATGAGTCTCTTCAGCATCTTCATCTGGATCCTGACAGCTTTTATTCCAGGTAACAGAAGTCAAAGTCATTTCTGAGTCTTTAATGTTCATGTCATTTGATGAAACTCATATAATGTTGTTGTCAACAGCATCCAGAGGAATCACTGTGACTCAGCCTGAAGGTGTGAGTGTTTCTGAAGGACAAAACACAGATATAAACTGTAAAACTGATACTGGGATAAATGGCTGGGGTTTAGCTTGGTATCAGCAGAAACACGGAGAAGCTCCTAAACTCATCATTAAGCAGGTAGATGAACGCTATGGTGGGATTTCAAGTCGATTCAGTGGGAAAGGAGGATCTGGAGGAACAGATTTCACTCTGAGCATCAGTGGAGTCCAGACTGAAGATGCTGGACATTATTACTGTCAGAGTTATCACAGTGGTCCAGTGTTCACACAGTGATAAAGAGTCGTACAAAAACCTCCGTCAGTCAGAGTCACAGTGACTGAAACTGCAGCTGCTCAAACACACACACACACACAAACACACACACTCAACAGTGAGGATTTTCATGGATATTAAATGAAATATAAAACTTTAATTTCAGGTTTTTACATGCTAAATACTTTATAACACTCTTTATCTTATTTAATTTAACTAACTCTATATCTGTGAGCAGAGGTGTCAAGTAACGAAGTACAAATACTTCGTTACATTACTTAAGTAGAAATTTTGGGTATCTATACTTTACTTGAGTAATTATTTTTCAGCTGACTTTTTACTTCTACTCCTTACATTTTCACGCAATTATCTGTACTTTCTACTCCTTACATTTTAAAAATAGCCTCGTTACTCCTATTTCATTCCGTTTGTCATCAATATTGAATAAATGATTAAACAAAAAAAAATGACCAATAACACACGGTTAATAGATCTGAGTCCCGCCTCCTGAACACACATCGCTAAACTGATTGGCTTTGTGTTTTCTTTCTAACTTTTTTTTTTATTTTTATTTTTATTTTATTTTTTATTTTATTTTTATTAAACAGTATCAATTTACAAACTCAAATAGGGAACAATAATATGCAAACAAAAATAACTCGTATATCTGTGCATATACGCCTATGCTTACATAGGTTCATAGAACAAAAAACAATTGCATAATTAGTACAATAAACAAAGCATAATTCAAACATTTAAGGGGGTTACAAATTGCAATGAAAAATAAAAATAAATCTTAGACAAAAACAAACAAAAATTATAAAGAAAGAGACTCATACATATTTTTATACAGTTTACAAAGGGACTGATTATCTTTGGATAAGTATTTAATGGACGCTAAATAAATCTTAAATTCATTTTTAAAACAAATAAAAGAGGGTTTACTGTTGCTCCACTTGCTTTTATGAATATGATATTTACCCAAGGAAATAATAACGTTTAACATCAATGACAGATTTTTAGAGGGACCGTCTGCAAATATCAAAACCTGAGATACATTCAGTGAAGGAATATCAGTACCAATACTTAACCAGCTGTAAAGATCCTGCCAGAATTTCAGTGTGACCGGACAAGAAAAAAATAGATGTTCAATGGTTTCAGGCTCTTTTGAGCAAAATCCACATAAATCTACTTCAAAACGGAATCTTTTCCGTAAGACTTCAGCAGCAGGATAAACATTATTGATAATTCTAAACTGCATCTCCTTTATTTTAGGTACAATTGGCCATTTCAGATAATAACAATACTTTTTACTGAATGTTTCATTTTCATTAATTCTAACTTTTGTCGGTGTGTTGAAATCGTAAAATACTTTACTTTTAAATAAATTTCCAATTACTTTGTTATTACACTTTTTATCCCAAATGTACACTTCTCCAATCTTAAACTCAGGCAATTTAACAGATACATTTGAATATGTAAGTGTGTTTTGTATTGTTTGTTTTAGTGGAAGAGGAATTGCTCTACAAACACTTAAATTCTCTAAAAGAACATTTTACCGCAAATTTCTCTATAAAAGAATTATATTGAATAAAATGACCAGCTTCATCTATCAAATCAGCAACAAATAAAACTTTTTTCTCCAACCACTCTTGTTTGAATAACGACTTCCTATTAGACATAATGGTCCTATTATTCCACAGGGTGGATCCATGAGGCGTGAAGTTGTGAGTGAATATAATTTTCCAGTATTGCAAAATCTGCTTGTGAAAATTTGAAAGCTTAATTGGTAATTTAGTAATCTCAAAATCACATTTCAGCAAAAACTCCAGTCCTCCGACTCTCTTGAATACACACTTTGGTATATGAAACCACATTGAATTAGGCTGTGCTAAGTACGCTTTTATCCAATTCAATTTAAGTACTCCAATCATTGATTCAAATTCAGTGGCTTTCAGCCCTCCATTTTTATAGTCTTTAATCATCTGGGATTTTTTTATATAATGAGTTTTATTTTTCCAAATAAAATTAAAAATGACAGAGTTAACCTTTTTTATCAGTTGAGGAGAAACATAAAGGGAATAAGATGGGTAAATTAGTTTAGATATTCCTTCTGCTTTTGTCAACAGGATTCTTCCCATAATAGATAGATCTCTCATAAGCCAGTGATTGAGAGATTTTTTCATACTATTTATTTTCTCTTCTATATTTACTAGTTCTCTTGTATTTGAATCTTTAGATATTGTTAAACCTAGGTATTTTACTTCAGTTTTTACTGGAATAGAATCTAAACTTTCCTCATCACATGAATACAAAGGTAGCAATTCACATTTTTTTAGGTTTAAGCACAGACCCGATGCTCTTGAAAAAAAAGAACTAATATTCAGGGCTTTCTCAATTATAGATTTGTCTTTTAAAAATATTACTGTATCATCAGCAAATTGACTGATTCGATACTCATAGCCACAAATGGTTATTCCTTTTAATTGAGGATGGTTGACAATTAAGTAAGCTAGCATTTGAGTGCATAGTATAAACAGTTTTGGAGAGATTGGACAACCCTGTCTGATTCCACACAAAATTTCAATTCTAGGAGTCATTCCAGGATTGAGGGATATATAACTATAAATATCATTATATAACATTTTAATAACTTTGCAAAACCCTTCTCCAAAACCAAACTTTTTAAGAGTTGTAAATATAAATTCATGCTCCACGGTATCAAATGCTTTAAAAAAATCTATAAATAAAATAAGGCTATCTGATTGTATCACTGATTTATAATCGATCATATCTAGAATTAATCTAATGTGGTTTTGGATATACCTTCCCTTAATAAATGCTGATTGAAACTCCTCAACAAGTTTTTCTAGTACAAGTTTTAGACGATTAGCATAAACCAAGGCAAATAACTTATAATCGGTGCATAGAAGAGTTATTGGTCTCCAGTTATCTAGTGACAACAATTGTTTCTTGGGTTTGGGCAGCAAGGTTATTAATCCTGTTTTCATTGTAGGGGATAAGCTCCCTTTCTGTATGCATTCCAGAAATGCATTATATAATAATTTCCTTATATCCTTCCAGAAATGCTTTAAAAATTCTGTTGTTAAACCGTCGATACCTGGTGATTTGCCATTTTTCATTTGTTTTAATGCCACATCTATTTCTGCTATAGTCAACTCATCATTGATTAAGTTTTTATCATCCTCATTTAATTTTTTTATATTATCTGTAATATTTTCAAAAAAAAGAATCACAATCTGCCTTTTTAAATTTAGAACTATAAAGGTTACGATAGAAAAGCCAAATTTCATTCTGAATTTCTTTATGATCTTCAATTATAATATCATTAATCGCAAGCTTATTAATTTTTTTCTTTGTTTGTCTTTGTTTTTCAAGTCCGAAAAAATATGATGAACTTTTTTCTCCTTTTTCAATCCATCGGGCTCTTGAGCGTATATAAGCTCCATTTGCTTTTTCCGAATACAACTCGTCTAACTGAGATTGTAACTCATGAAGTTTTGCTGAGTTTTCAGGTGATACTTGTGAATTAACTGCCAATAAATTTATTTCCCCAATCAATTCCTTCTGTTTTTGTTTTCTCATCATTGATAAGAATTTTCCTGTATCAACGGCTAAAATTTTGACCTTAAATTTAAACCATTCCCATTTATTCATACAAGACATGTCAAGCTTTTCAATCTCCTCAATGAGAGTCATCACCTGTTGACAAAAGCTATCATTATTTAACAAATCATTATTGAATTTCCAAATATTAGGAGAGAACTGAGGTTTCTTAGAAATGTATAAAGACATAGTGACCATACAATGATCTGTAAGTGGGGAAGCTGAAATGAAACAGTCTGAAACACATAGTTCATTAGTAATCAGCCAATAATCTAATCTTGAGCATTGTCCGTTGCCTGAGGGGTTAAACCATGTATATTGTATGCTGTTCGGGTTAGTTATTCTCCAGTAATCAACCACATTTGTTGTTGTACACATATTCAGTATTGTATCATTATACACAGACTGTGTACTTCTTTGGGGTTTTCGGTCTAACCATGAATCAGGTGCTATATTAAAGTCTCCCCCCATTATCACATTTACTGATTTATAAGTTATTTTCCATTCGTTAACCATATTCGCAAGTTTCTCAAACAATTCTCTATTAGCCACTTTGTTATTATAACCGTACACACATAATAATATATAACATATGTCATTTATTTCCACAGCTACCATTAACCAGTGACCTTCTGTATCCTCTTTATGAACAATTACTGAGCCTTCAAATCTATTAAATAATAACATCACTCCAGCTGAATGAGAAGATCCATGTGCAAACAGGGCTAAATCACCCCATTGTGTCTTCCAAAATTTTTCATCATTCAAAACAGAATGAGTCTCTTGTAAGAATACGCAATTTACTTTTTGTTCCTTGCAAAATAAAAAAATGGCTTTACGCTTAACACTATTTTTTAACCCCCTGACATTCAAAGATATAAAAGAAATAGACAGATTAATTGTACAATACGAACTTTAACATTCTAGTATGCAGGAGTGAACATGTTGTCCTTAATAACATCTTAACAAAACCATACTACCTTAATAGTCTCTTTGGCTGGTAGTTAACTACCATTTTTCCGATAGCGTTAACAGATTATTTCCATCTGATATAGGCCTGGTGATAACCTTGAAAAACTTTAACATGAGTCCAGATGATATAGGCCTATTGATAACCTTGAAAATTTTACCATGAGTCCAGACGTTACCTTACATGATCAGCGTCTACGGGTCAACTCTCAGTCCATCAATGAGTGCATAGCCTTCTTTTAGGAACGCTCTTTTCCCCTTTTTCCTGGCTTCTTGCACTTTCGGCCACAACTTAGCGCGAGCTTCGCGATCTTCCTTTGAAACACACTCTTGCCTCTCTCGATCTTTTCCACACTTCGTCACGAACAGTCCGCATTGCAAACTGGATGATCACCGGCCTGGGTAACCTGTTAGTAGCGGCGTCGTTCTTCTTTCCTAAACGATGCACAGTGTCCACCGACCCCCGAAGTTTCTCCACAGACAACGGAATCACCCGAGTAAGAATTCCAATCACTGTTTCTCTTGTATCTTCTTTCTCTTTTTCTGGCAGGCCGATTAGTCTGAGATCCCATCTTCTCTTATATCTGGCTTGTTCCAAACACTGTTGTTTCAGTGAGCTGTTCTCCTTTCTCAAATCCTTAATTTCCTCTTTCATTCTATCAATATCTTCTTTATTTTCTTTAACTGCTTGTGCATTTTCCTCCATTCTTTTTTCTACGTTTTTCATTCTTTGATCTTGCTCGTCAAATCGCTTAATTAAGGTTTGAATTGCATCAAAAATCACTTCATTTGTGATTTCATCCGCTTGTTTGCTTTTATCTTTCGTCTTCATTTTTGCTTTCTTGGGGTTCGGGCTGGGCAGCGGTGTGTGTTCATACCTTGCTTTGGCAGTGTCTACCAACATCTCTTCAAATTTCTACTTCATCACATGCCTCCGTGAGAGCGGTCAAGTTATACTCATGGTCTGCTAGCCTGGTATCTGCTTGGTTAGTATTAGCCATCTTATTTACACATGGATTGACAGAGAGTGTCTTTATCGCATCACAGTTCCACACTACTAGTAGGTTTATTGCCAGAAGTATCGATACTAGGACGTTATTAAACTATTTTATCAGAGCCTGCAAAGATGCTACCGCTCACTCCGCCATCTTGGGTCCCTCCCCTTTCTTTCTAACTTGTGAGAGGCTGTACATTTGGTTGTGCGAAGCGGCAAAACTCCTCCGAAGGAGAGATGCGGTAAGCGACGGAGAAATCAACAGTTTTCTGCTCAACAATACGGGGCAAATCGCGTCAAATATTGATTTGGGGGACAGCCGTTTTTACAATATACTGTATGACAATCGCGGGATAAGTGGCAAAGATAATCGTTAGTGAGTGTGTGTGTTAGAGAGAGAGAGAGAGAGAGAGAGAGAAGAGGAGAGAGTAAGGGTGTCACGATTTCGATTTTAAATCGAAATTAAGTCACAATCTCGAACTTTGAATTAAAAAATGGAATCGTCGATGCTGTCACGCCCCCATGTCACGTCCAGTCGGTTTGCAAAGCGGAAGAAAACACTCGTGTTGAAGTGCTGCGAGTCCTCTCACATTCGCGTTCAAAGCACTTCAAAAAAGCCACAGTTTGTAATGTATGTGCGTGTACCATATTCTTCCACTTTTTAATTTAAAACTTTAAATTGACAAAAACTGCAGACTCGGACTCAGAACAGTATAAATCTTTATACAACAAATCTTGCATGTCACAAATAACTTGATTTTCCGAATGAGTGTCGTTCATTTCCGCACCACCGAGTCTATTTTTGCTGTGCACGCGCTGAGTTAAAGTGACAGCGCATAGTTGGTCACAATGAACACAATTGACATGAAAATGTTGTAATTTCATCATAAAGGCATTTAATTAAATACTACATTAAATACTAATATTTTTCACAGTCATGTTTTTACTTTAAGACCGAGGTAAAGCAAGATAAACATAGATGTATCTGTTAAACCGTGTTTGCACTGCAAAAAAAGCTTTTCTTATTTAGTATTTGTGTCTTGTTTTCAGTCCAAATATCTAAAAAGTCTTAAATCAAGATGCATTTACTAGATGGGTAAAAGCCATAAGATATTATTTGTTTTTTATTATTTGCAAAAACTCAATTATTTTTTATTTATTTCCCTTGAAAACAAGACATAATATCTTATGGCTTTTACTCATCTAGTAAATGCATCTTGATTTAAGACTTTTTAGATATTTGGACTGGAAACAACACACAAATACTAAATAAGAAAAGCTTTTTTTGCAGTGTGTTTTGTTGTGAACTTGAATGTCATCTTCTGTGAATAAGACTGCAGTTACAAAATAGAAACTACATGGCAGGTTATTTTGCTTAAGTTTCCAATTGACTGAAGATATAAGTTATTGTGACATTATTTTGTTAATAAATGTTTTAAATTTGACAATGTAGTGTACAGTGCGAACAAAGGTCATATATTATATTGCATAAAAGTCTAGTCTAAAAATGGCATAGCAAACTGTGCTTTAATAAAATAAATGTAAAAATCGAGAATCGAACTGAACCGTGACCTTAGAATCGAAAATGTAATCAAATCGAGGATTTGGAGAATCGTGTGTGTGTGTGTGTGTGTGTGCAACCCTACAATACAGGGTCAAAATATCCCAAAAAGATGGCAATATCCGAAATCCTTGTCCTTGTGGGTAATTTTTTGGGGGGGAAATCAGCTTATAAACAGACTAAGTAAAAATGCAGAAAGTTTTCTGTGATAGGTGATTCTATCTTCCGCTTCATGAAACACGTTAATGCTCAGTAGTACACATATGGTTTGCATTGTACTAAAATTTAAATAAAACTGAAATGAATTTTCTAGGGGCATATATGCAGCTGAAACAGGGAGCCTAGTGCATCCCACATTTTTCAACATTAACATTTTAATATAACATTATAGTCATTATGGCCTTTAGAAAAATGTTTTTTTGAGGAGGTGTAGTGCACTATAGACCCTGTGGCGCAGCCTAAGCTTTGGTCATTAATGGCATTTTTTCCTTGCATTACTTTTATACTTTAAGTAGTTTTTGTAACCATTACTTGTACACTTTTACTTGAGTAAAAAACTGGAGTTGATACTTCATCTTCTACAGAAGTCTTTTTAAACCCTAGTATCTATACTTCTACTTGAGTAATGAATGTGAATACTTTTGACACCTCTGTCTGTGAGGTTCATCATTTGTCCGCATGTTCTTGTTTCATCATGTATCTCCAGGTGTTTTCATGCTCCATTGACTGAAGTGTATTTATAAAATGTGAGTTAAAGCCCTGATCTAATGAATCACACAACAAAATACACAAAGACATAACGTTAGACTTTTATTTCATTTGACTGAATATGAATAAAGTCGTGACTAAGTGATAAAGCACACTGTCTTGTATGAAGGTCATTAGCAGACGAGAGCGACTGAAGCTGATGGAGAATGAACGAGTCCCTCGTGTTCAGAGAAACACACTGTATCTCCATGTGAGACACGAGTGAGAAGAGCAGCAGATCTCCTCTGAACACGGGCTCTCCTCAGTGTCTCAGTAAAGCTCTGCCGTTCACATATACGGTGTGACAGTCGGGGACGTTGGAGCTGAAACAGCGTCTGTGAGTCTATGAACAGCCACTGCTCTTGGACATTCAGAAGATCACTGACGTCAGACACGGACAGAGCGACACACACACACACACACACACACACACATGTCTGGTTCGCTATCTTTGTGGGGACTCTCCATAGGCGTAATGGTTTTTATACTGTACAAACTATATATTCTGTCCCCTTACACTGCCCCTGTCCCTAAACCTACCCATCACAGGAGACATTCTGCATTTTTACATTTTCAAAAAACATTACTTAGTGTGATTTATACGCTGTTCTCCTCATGGGGACCACTGGCTGGTCCCCACAATGTAGGTGATTTCAGGTTTTACTATACTTGTGGGGACATTTGGTCCCCACAATGTAATATAAACACGAGCACACATACACACACACACACACACAGGACCGGTGCGCGCACTTCTGCCGCTCTAGGCGAAAAACAATTGTGCCGCCCCTCTATTTGCAACTTATACCAGCAACAACACACAAAGACCAATATATGCGATATACATATAACGCAAAACCAGCAACAACACATAAAGACCAATGTATGCGATATACATATAACGCAAAACCAGCAACAACACACAAAGACCAATAAGCCATAGGCCTACATATAACGTAAATAGTGCGCAACGCGCGCGTGCCCAATATGTCAACAATAGGCTATTAAAGTTTATGCAGGAGGCAAATGCCTGCTGGCATTTTTCTTTCAGCAGTCATGACAGGTTTTTTTCCAAATAATCACATTTCACCTCCTCAAATTACTGTTGCTTGCAAATCTCTTTACACCACTTTCTGTGCGTAAAACACACACAAATGAAATGTCCGCAAGCACATTATATCATCAGCAGGTTCAGCATCTTAAATGACGACTAAAGAGCAAATAAAGCTTAACTTATGTTTCAGAAGCGCCGCGCGCACGGTGGGCCTTCATCGCAGCAAAGCTCTTAACAGCATCCTCCATTTCTATTCTCTGTGCCTGATCGGTGATTAATGAACGATCTGTTCATTGCGTATGTCACGTGACGCAATGAACGGATCACCCAAATGAACGTAAGACTGGGAAGGTAAAGTAATTATTTATGTTCCCTGTTAATAATTTTTTACTGCATTATGATTTCTTAATTCAGAATATGATCAACATTGTGTAGGTGGATGTGATCGGGGAATTTGGCTGTTAAAAGTATAACATTTAAGCCACTTAAATAAACGAAATGACTCGAATGACTCAAGAGAGTCAGTAAAATGATCCGAACTTCCCATCACCCAATCATAACTCGTGAGAGCAGGGGCGCGTCCTCGCCGGCGCTGCTGGGCGGCGGAAGCTCAGCAAACAGTCATCATGACTCGTGAGAGCAGGGGCGCGTCTCGCCGGAAACTCAGTAAATCATATTATAACCTATTTTGTGAATTGTTCATTCCCGGTTGGCACACATTTTGCCGCCCTTACAAAAGTGCCGCTCTAGGCAATTGCCTAGTTCGCCTATATGGACGCGCCGGCCCTGCACACACACACACACACACACTGGAGCTGAAACAGCGTCTGTGAGTCTATGAACAGCCGCTGCTTTTGGACATTCAGAAGATCACTGACGTCAGACACGGACAGAGCGACACACACACACACACACACTGGAGCTGAAACAGCGTCTGTGAGTCTATGAACAGCCACTGCTCTTGGACATTCAGAAGATCACTGACGTCAGACACGGCCAGAGCGACACACACACACACACACACACACACACACACACTTCTGGGTAGTCCATCGTCGTCCGATGATGACTTCTCCTATAACTTGTGGGTTCTTTGATGACTGTATAGTCCGATGCGGGATGCACACTGTCTTTCACAGACAGGACATATGAAAGTTTCTCCTGATGATCTTAAGGGAGCAGGAACAAGCTTGGCCTGCTTTCTCTGAAGTCTTTTAGTCAGGTGATGTTCAGTTCTCCTGTCTTCATAGCTTTGTACTCCATTTTGACAAAGTTGCTGCCAGAGCTTGCGATTCACAGCACTAGTTTCCAGGGATGTGGGCCTTATCACACACTTCTTAAGAAAGCCTTTTAGTTGGTCTTTCAGCCTCTTTTTTTGGCCTCCTGCAGATCGGGAGCCAAGATGTAATTGACCGTACATTATCTTACGTGGAAGGCGACTTGGTGGCATTCTCACAACATGACCAAGCCATCTCAGTTGGTAGAGCATCAAAGTTGCTTCTATACTCCAACAATTGTTTTTTTTCAGGATCTTAATGTGTGGAACTCGATCTTGCCATGTCACTTTGAGGATGCGCTGCAGGCATCTAATGTGGAAAGATTCCAACATTTTCAGATGTCGAGCATAGATGGTCCATGTTTCACAACCATACAGGAGGGTGGTAAGGCAGATTGCCCGATATACAGCAATCTTTGTGTGTAGATGTAAATTAGTATTACAAAATACTCTTTTCCTCAATCTCCCGAATGAAGAAGCAGCCTGCTTGATCCTGTGTTGAATATCTTGATCCATACTACAATCACTAGATAAATAACTGCCAAGATATTTGAAGGGTGGCACTGTGGCAAGTGGGGAATCATGAATAGTGAATGCTGGAGGTTTTTGCAAGGGATCCAATGACCATTGGCAGAGGACTTCTGTTTTCTTGATATTCACATCTAAGCCCATCCTGCTGTATGCTCTAACAGCTGCTTTAAGAGTGGACTGCAAATCTTCTGGAGTATGTGAAACCAAGGCACAATCATCTGCATACTGCAATTCCAGCACACGAACCAACTGAAGCTTAGTGACTGCCTGGAACCTCCTGATGTTAAAGAGGTTACCATCCAGTCTATACGCCACAGTAACCCCACTTTCTTCTTCCATCTCTTTATACAGCAGCTTTGTAACACATAGTAAGAAGATGTTAAACAAGACAGGTGCAAGAACACAACCTTGTCTTACTCCAGTACCTACTGTAAAGGGTGCCGATTCTAATCCACCCAATGTTACTTTGGCTGTCATCCCATCATGAAACTGTCGCAAGATTGTGGTAAACTTTACAGAGCATCCAAAAAGCAAGAGCACTTTCCATAAGAGGTCACGATGTACAGTATCAAAAGCCTTGGAAAGATCCACAAAAGCAATTAACAAGTTCTTATGTTGCTCACGACATTTCTCCTGCAACTGGCGTGAGGTAAATATCATGTCCACTGTACTTCGACCCGCTCTGAATCCACTTTGGGATTCTGGCAGTAGGTTTTCAGAAATGGCATTGACAAGTCGATGGAGCATGACCTTTGCCAGAACTTTTCCTGCAGTTGAAAGAAGTGAGATCCCCCTACTATTCCCACAGATGGACCTATCACCCTTGTTTTTAAATATTGTGACAAGATTTGCATCTTTCCATTGTTGGGGAATACTTTCCTGCTGCCACACTAGGCTGATGAACTGATGGATTGCCCTTGTGCAGAGATACCCTCCTTCCTTCAGGAGCTCAGCAGGAATATAGTCAGGTCCAGGGTACTTGTTGTTTTTCAATTCCTTGATTGCAGCGTACACTTCAGAAAAAGACGGTGGAACATCAAGACTCCGTATTATTGGTAAAGTTGGTAGTTCCTGTAACACTGTAAGATCAACTGTTGCCTTTTGGTTTAATAAGACTTGAAAATGTTCCCCCCATCTTTGAACAATGCCTTTTTGGTCCTTAATGAGAGTCAGTTCATCGACTGATCTCAAGGGGCAAACAGAGTAAGATCTAGGGCCATAAATGGTCGTCACTGTATTATAAAAGTTATGCATATCATGCTTGTCTGCAAAAGATTGAATCTGTTGAGCCTTAGACGTCCACCACTGATTCTGTAGTTGCCCCAGAGTCCATTGCGTTTCTTTTCTCTGTTCGTGCCAGACCTTCTTAAGAGATTCAGAGGATGGATCATCAAGGTAGGCTTTATGGGCATTATGCATTTCCTCAAGAAGGGTGCAAATATGTACAGAATTTATCAAACCAATCCTGATTTTTTTTTCTTAAGTTTACCGACTGATTCAGCCGCTGCATCGTAAAGTGATGTACTTATAAGGCTCCATTTTCTTTCAATTGCCCCTTCATTCCTGAGAAGAAGCTCAACGTCCTGAAGCTTCCTGGCAACAGAGCATCGATAGTTGTTCCTTGCTTCAGTGTCTTGGAGCCTTACACAGTTCAGTTTCCCCGTCACTGCCTTTCTAAGATGTACTGCCCGCCGAATCCTCAGATTAAGCTTGGCAACAATCATCCGATGATCAGTCCAGCACTCGGCTCCTCTCATAGCTCGAGTTATGAGGACATCCCTCATATCATTTTGCCTGACAATAACGTAGTCCAGAAGATGCCAGTGCTTGGATCGTGGGTGCAACCAGGAGGTTTTATATTTGTTTTTTAATTGAAACATGGTATTAGTGATGGTAAGACTGTGTTCAGCACAAAGACTCAAGAGTCTTAATCCATTGGTGTTTGGACACACACACACACACACACACACTGGAGCTGAAACAGCGTCTGTGAGTCTATGAACAGCCGCTGCTTTTGGACATTCAGAAGATCGCTGACGTCAGACACGGAGAGAGCGAATCAAAGCCCCTCAATCCTATTCTGAAGGACAGGAGTCCAAGCTCTTTCAGTGAAGACGCTGTTTCAACACTGTCGAGGGACCGTCCTCAGCAGAATCACAATCTGTGACAGTAAAGGACAGTAAAGGACTGTAAAGGACAGTAAATGACAGTAAATTGCCAGCAGCCATATCACCCTGTAGCCCAAGACTGGTTGCCCACTGAAGCTAAGCAGGGCTGAGCCTGGTTAGTACCTGGATGGGAGACCTCATGAGAAAACCAGGTTGCTGCTGGAAGAGGTGTTAGTGAGGCCACCAGGGGGTGCTCACCCTGTGGTCTGTGTGGGTCCTAACGCCCCAGTATAGTGATTGGGACACTATACCGTCAAAGAGCACCGTCCTTCGGATGAGACGTTAAACCGAGGTCCTGACTCTCTGTGGTCATTAAAAATCCCAGGATGTCTTTCGAAAGAGTAGGGGTGTAACCCCGGCATCCTGGCCAAATTTGCCCCTAGTGGCCTCTGTCTATCATGGCCTCCTAATCACCCCTATATATATACATATATACTAATTGGCTTCATCACTCTGTCTCCTCTCCACCAGTAAGCTGGTGTGTGGTGAGCGTACTGGCGCACTATGGCTGCCGTCGCATCATCCAGGTGGATGCTGCACATTGGTGGTGGTTGAGGAGATTCCCCCCATCTATGTAAAGCGCTTTGAGTGTCTAGAAAAGCGCTATATAAATGTAATGAATTATTATTATTATTATTATTATTATTATTAGTAAAGCATTGTAAACATTGTAACATTGTAAAACATTGTAAAGCAATGATTAAACTGCATTAAAGCATCAGCTGCCATTGAGCATCAGTTTTACAGACTAGAATCTACTGAGAAAGACTAATAAGAGTCCAAAATAAATAGCACATTCAAGCCCATTTTCTTCAAAAAGTAAAAAAATTTAAAAAAAGTAAGAAAGAGAATTGCAATTATTTTTTTAATTACTGCCATCATCCAGTTTGGTGCCGCTGCTGAAAGTGAACCACAGTGATACAAACTAGATCATCAGAAGAAAAACGTCCTGAACGCTTCACTAACTCACACACATCAACAACAAACACAGAAACTCACTGACTTCACCAGCTTTATGAAGCTCATCATCACTGAATTTATTAAAGTGAACATGTTTATATCATGTGTGACTCACAATCAAACTCAGTTATTCAGTGACTGACAGAGACGTGTGTGTGTGTGTGTGCGTGCGTGCGTGCGTGCGTGCGTGCGTGTGTGTCTTCAGGGAAATGATGTGGAGTGTGTTTGCATATTGATCAGACGCTTCAGTGTGTGAGAGTGTTTATAGTGCTGTGAGTTTAACACTTCATCACTGACACACACAACAATCTTCATCAACATGACCTTCATCATCATCTTCATCTGGACTCTTTTATACTGCTTTACACTACAAGGTGAACAGTATACATTTGAAATAAATCATTTAAATTACATAATTTTGAGACAGTTAAACATATGGCAAATAATAAATATACTTCATGGATTCCTAAATGAATTGTTTTTCAGGCTGTAGAGCTCAGATCACAGTGACTCAGACTCCTGTGAAACCTGCCGAACCAGGAGAAACTGTAGAGATGAGCTGTAAACTCAGTAGGGATGCAGCCTGCAGTCCAGCCTGTGTGTCCTGGTACTTACAGAAACCTGGAGAAGCTCCTAAACTCCTGATTTATAGGACAAACACCCATCAGTCAGGAACTCCATCTAGATTCAGTGGCAGTGGATCTAACAGTGATTTCACTCTGAGCATCAGTGGAGTCCAGACTGAAGATGCTGGACATTATTACTGTCAGAGTTATCACTACATCAGTAACTGGGTGTTCACACAGTGATAAAGAGTCGTACAAAAACCTCCGTCAGTCAGAGTCACAGTGACTGAAACTGCAGCTGCTCAAACACACACACACACACACTCTCAACAGTGAAAAACACAAAAACACATAAACTTAATATCAATTTTGTTGCACTTTATTAATATTACTGAAGTATGAAAAATCATATTTTTTCAGATAATTGTTGGTTTATCTATTCTTATATGGTTGTTTGTGTATTTTTATAAAGCATGGTTATTTTCATACTGTAAAGTGAATCATAACGATGTTGTTTCTTGATTAGTTTATTAATTATCTTCCATAAAGCCTGTTTAGATCATCATACAAGAGTCACAGATGAACTGATTCAGAGTAAAATGACAGTGAAAGAGAGAAACCTTATTGAACACGATCAGACGCTCCACCGTCCCACAGTCAGTCTCTGTAACATTCACTGTTTCTGGATCATTGATTATTAATCCTGCGATGCGTCTGATTCTCACACGAGCAGAAGACAGATCTCTCACAACAGCACTTCAGTCTCCATCAAACACACTTACAACATTCATAAACATGTTATCGCTCGGACACTGAAATAAAGCGCTTCGTTGTGTGGAAACTTCACTGTTATTTTTACAAGTTAAAATACTGATGTTTTACTGATATCATTGTTTATTTGGGCGAGACGACATTTAAGGGGATACAGATGATTTTATTTTATTTGAATATGAGACTTTGAATCAAATCACGATTTACCCAAAGATTTACACCTCTAGTCCAGTCACACATGTGTCTACCAGTGAAGAGTCTCATTACGTTATATAAGTTACAAGTCATATACAACTACCACTCAAACTTCATAACTGTCTCATCCCTCCATCAGCAGAAGTGAAACTGTTCCAGTTCAGAGCGTTGAACCAGTAAAAGAGTGAAACTGTGAGTTTGAGCTGAAAATCTCATTTGCATTGTCAGGTTTAGTGATTGTGATGTTCTAGAATAGAGCGGCTCGTCTCCAGTGACCATGTTCAAACCCCAAGAGCTTCATTTCACATTTACTGGAGACCGGTGTTGAAACACTGTCAGTTTGACAAGTCAGAAAAGAGTTATGGTGATGTCATCATATCACACACTCATATCACCTCACAGGAGAAGTGCATGTGATGTTACTGTGATCGACATCGTACAGTTTATGACCAAAAAACTATTTTCAGGAGGAAAAATAAAAAAAATTATCAAGATAATTTTTTGCCGAACAATCATTGTATTCAGATAGTCCGAAAAAAAAATATATGTGATAGCCTATCCCAAAATTCACAAAATGTACTGAACTGTTGTGTCACAGGAATTGAGTACACACACATAATTACACACACAAACAGAAGTTTGTCAATTAAGTCCTTAAGAAAAAGCTTAAAATTTTGACTTAAAATTATTGACTTTTTTTCAAAACTGATTATTCTTTGTTCTTCAGCGACATTCTTGCATACATTTAGATTGTGTGGATGTCTATCCACAACCTGTGTTACAACAGTTTTCAATGGAACTCTATGTGTTTGACAATAACTCACATAATCTATGTTTGTGTTGTACATGTGAGTTATATCTCTATCAGACACATGTGTCTCCCACATATCAAACTCTGAGAGATAAAGTACAAACAACCACTGAGTTACCGATGCTCAAACAACAGGTGTTACTCTCATCCGTCTCTGAACGCAGCCGTTCTCAATATTACAATCAATCAAAAACATTTAGTGTCTAAGTCTTAATGAAATCACTCATTATTGGTTTTATTTAATTTTTTAGCTCAGGCCAAAATAATGCAACAAGTAAATAAACCTATCAAACAAAAAAATCTATATTAAACTGTTGCACAAACATGAGAGTGTGTCCTCTGTCTTCAGGGAAATGATGTGGAGTGTGTTTGCATATTGATCAGATCTTCAGTGTGTGAGAGTGTTTATAGTGTGTGAGTTTAACACTTCATCACTGACAGCTTTTCTTCAGTCGGACTGAAAGAAAACCACCAACAAGAAGAATGATGATCATCAGCGTCTGTGTCTGGACTCTCGTTCTTTCTGTTCAAGGTTCATATTAATAACTCAAGATGTGATTATACGCACGCTTTTATAGATTTTATACTGGATACTTTGACTCTAATAAATGTACTTATGATCTTATGAAATGTCATTCACAGAAATTACAGGACAGGTTTCAGTGACTCAGACTCCCTCAGATCTGCTCTATGAAACTGGACAATCGGTCACTATAACCTGTAAAACTAGCAGTAATCCAGACTGTTGTTATAATGGAAAACCCGCTCTGAGCTGGTACTTACAGAAACCTGGAGAAGCTCCTAAACTCCTGATTTATTGGACAAACACCCTCCAGTCAGGAACTCCATCTAGATTCAGTGGCAGTGGATCTAACAGTGATTTCACTCTGAGCATCAGTGGAGTCCAGACTGAAGATGCTGGACATTATTACTGTCAGAGTTATCACAGTGGTGGTGTGTTCACACAGTGATAAAGAGTCGTACAAAAACCTCCGTCAGTCAGAGTCACAGTGACTGAAACTGCAGCTGCTCAAACACACACACACACACACACACACACACACACACACACACACACACACTCAACATTGAAAAACACAAAAACACATATAAACTTAATATCAATTTTGTTGCACTTTATTAATATTACTGAAGTATGAAAAATCATATTTTTTCAGATAATTGATGGTTTATCTATTCTTATATGGTTGTTCATTTATTTTTATAAAGCATGATTATTTTTTCTTCCTAATCATACAGTCATACTGTAAAGTGAATCATAAAGTTGTTGCTTGAATAGTTTATTGATTATCTTCCATAAAGCCTGTTTAGATCATCATACAAGAGTCACAGATGAACTGATTCAGAGTAAAATGACAGTGAAAGAGAGAAACCTTATTGAACACGATCAAGACGTTCCACCCCAGCTAACAGGGAACGTTCCCAGAACATTCACTAACGTTCTTTAAAAGTTCTGTAAATGGTAGTATAAAACTTTATTAAAATAATGTTTTCGGAACGTTCATATAATGTTATTAACGTTCTCATAACGTTGCTAGAAAACATTCTTAGAACAACGGTCTTGGAACGTCTTCATGACGTTATTTGTGATTGCTGAACGTTCTCATAATGTTAGTAGAAAACGTTCTTAAAACAAAAGTCTTGGAACGTCTTTATGACGTTATTTGTGATTGATGAACGTTTTCATAACGTTGATAGAAAACGTTCTTAGAACAACATTCTCAGAACGTCCTTATAATGTCATTAGTATTTTCTGAATGTTATATTTAGGCTATCATAACGTTCTGGGAACATGGTATTTGCTGAACATTCTCAGAATGTTAAGTACAGTTGTTAATAAATGTGCGCTTCTTAAAGGCACACTAGCACAAAACCTTTCTTTAAAGTGAATTTCGTTTTGTATTAATTGTATCTTAATTTTAATCAATGTTTCATCAACCAATTGCCTGGATTTAATAAATAATAATTAAATATAGCAGACGGTAGATAATCACGAAACGGAGGCGCGGGCGAGTGAACTGGAGCTCGTCTCATAAATGAACCGAAACTCAGAGTATAAGGTAGCCTAGCCTCACAGACATGTCTACTTTTAAACAGAACAATTCAAAATGAAAGAAAACAGACACAGACTGCTCTCTGCTTATGCAATTCGTATGAAATGTGCATTTTCTCTCTTGCGCGTTCACTACTGCAAAGATCACGATCAGCATCCTCAACTTCATCTTTGCAACTGACACGGACAAAGAAAAGACTTGTTTATTAATAAATAATTAAAATATCTCCTTGCTATATTTTACATATTCATAATCATTACTTTTGCCTGTTCTTTGTGACAGATTTTAGGAGCTTTATTGGCAGCGCCACCCTTACATGAACGCGTCACCACAGTATCACCGCACCCACCTGTTACGAGGGTGCGTGGAAGCAGAAGCGGTAGTCGGATCTAGGTGCAGCAGTAGACTTTAATTATCACAGACTAGGGTAACTTAGAACTCAGAGTAACTCGAGGAGCGTACACGTACAGGCAATCACATACATTCATTCAATAACTGAACCCTGAACAAAAGACCAGACAGGATTTAAATACACCGGGAATCAGGGAACAAGACACAGCTGGGGCAAATAAGCTTAACACAGGTGAATAAACTGAACACTAACAAGGAGCGGGAAAACTGGGAACAGGACTGAACCAAATACACAATGACGGGGTGAAACTCAGGGAAACAGATACAGGACAGACATAATTATAACATTATCCCCCCCTTCCATAAGGCGCGGCCTCGCGCCGTTTCAGAACACAACCTGGGCGGGAGGGTGGGCGCCCTGGAGGCTGACGAGGGCGTGGCTTTCCCGGAACAGGAAGCCTCCAGGGCGGAGCAGGACGTGACGGCGGCCAGGGCGGAGCAGGACGTGACGGCGGCCAGGGCGGAGCAGGACGTGACGGCGGCCAGGGCGGAGCAGGACGTGACGGCGGCCAGGGCGGAGCAGGACGTGACGGCGGCCAGGGCGGAGCAGGACGTGACGGCGGCCAGGGCGGAGCATGGCGTGGCGAAGGCCAGGGTGGAGCATGGCGTGGCGAAGGCCAGGGTGGAGCATGGCGTGGCGAAGGCCAGGGCGGAGCACGATGAGATGGTGGCCAGGGCGGAGCAGACTCAAACGAGGTTGAGGACCATGTCGACGTCGTCTCCATGGCCCTCACGGAGTACCTTCTGCCCCCCCCCAAAAAATACTTGGGGAAATCCCCGGGAGGAACCTCCAGGTGGTAAATGGGTTCCGGACAGGCCTCCCGGAGCTTGAAGGGCGCAGGCAGGGCGAGGCGCAGAGGCGGGGCCGGCAGGGCGAGGCGCAGAGGCGGGGCCGGCAGGGCGAGGCGCAGAGGCGGGGCCGGCAGGGCGAGGCGCAGAGGCGGGACCGGCAGGGCGAGGCGCAGAGGCGGGGCCGGCAGGGCGAGGCGCAGAGGCGGGGCCGGCAGGGCGAGGCGCAGAGGCGGGGCCGGCAGGGCGAGGCGCAGAGGCGGGGCCGGCAGGGCGAGGCGCAGAGGCGGGGCCGGCAGGGCGAGGCGCAGAGGCGGGGCCGGCAGGGCGAGGCGCCTGGGAACGCCCTCCGGAGCCTGGGAAGCCAAACGAGTCCTCCTTCTCTTCCTTCTGCGACGGCGCTTCACTGGGCTTGATTCACTACTGGACTCACTTGACACAGTAGACTCACTTGACACAGTAGACTCGGTAGACTCGGCAGACGAACTTGACTCGGCAGACGAACTTGACTCACTTGACTCGGCAGACGAACTTGACTCACTTGACTCGGCAGACGAACTTGACTCACTTGACTCGGCAGACGAACTTGACTCACTTGACTCGGCAGACGAACTTGACTCACTTGACTCGGCAGACGAACTTGACTCACTTGACTCGGGACTTGATTCACTTGACTCGGGAAGCGCAGGCTTGGAAGACAGAAACTCAGGAATGTCGGTCTCGGCGGGAAGAAGCTCAGGCATGTCGTGAAAAGCAGGCTCGACTTGGCTCACGTGAAGCGCGGGTTCGGCTGGACAGACGTGAATTGCAGGCTTGTGGAGCGCGGTCACGGTAGGGCTGAAGTGAAGCGCGGGCTCGACTGGGCAGACGTGAATTGCAGGCTTGTGGAGCGCGGGCGCGACCGGGCTGACGTGAAGCGCAGGCTCTCGCAGCTTCTCCACGCCCACAGTAAACGAAGAGCCGCTCCACAACAGGGCCAGGTCGATATACCACTCTAAAGACCCGTGCGGATCAGGTTCGGGCATCAGAGACCGGAGTGGTTCCGATAATCCCCCGCGGAAGAAGATCAACAAGCTGTGGGTGCTCATTTGCGCGAGATGTGCCAGTTCAAGGAATTCCGCGACATATTCCTCGATGGCGCGATTCTCTTGACGGAGACGGAGAATCTGGACGTCTGGACTCCAGAAAGGCATGGCTGCTGGATCACGATGCGGTGAGTTCTTCTCCTAACTGCTAGATCCTGGGTGGTCAGTTATTCTGTTACGAGGGTGCGTGGAAGCAGAAGCGGTAGTCGGATCTAGGTGCAGCAGTAGACTTTAATTATCACAGACTAGGGTAACTTAGAACTCAGAGTAACTCGAGGAGCGTACACGTACAGGCAATCACATACATTCATTCAATAACTGAACCCTGAACAAAAGACCAGACAGGATTTAAATACACCGGGAATCAGGGAACAAGACACAGCTGGGGCAAATAAGCTTAACACAGGTGAATAAACTGAACACTAACAAGGAGCGGGAAAACTGGGAACAGGACTGAACCAAATACACAATGACGGGGTGAAACTCAGGGAAACAGATACAGGACAGACATAATTATAACACCACCAGAATAGCCCTGTTTTTTTTGTTATTTTTTTTTTTTGTTAAGGATTTGTTTACTGTGTGTGTGATTAATTTAATGGAAAGCACATTCACTGCTAGTTGTCTTGCTAATCAGTGTCTGCTCGTTTATTCAAACTAATTTGTCCTAACAGACGAACGTTGCATGATGTTATTTTTATTTACCCGCCACGGTGGCCGGTAGGTGCGGCGAGTTTACCCGCAACAACACAAAATCACCCGCAGTTGGCTGGTGGCCGGTGCTAATTTCCATCCCTGATAGTAGCGTTGGTCATGGAACAGGCACAAGACACCGAAGATATTGACCAGGTAATGTTTCACGATTTCATAAAAATATTGGGCAATTGCATACATAGCCTACTGCATAGTCTACTGAACTAATGATGATGTTCAAAATCGGATAATATATGTCTTATAATATAATATAAGTGTTAGACTACTTTATAATAATAAATTATTTCATAACATTATTTCATAACATTTCATAACATTGGCCGTTATGATGTCATTAGACATGATTATTGCAATTTATCGTAATAGTTTGCAAATTGTGCTCGTTTACATTAGATAATTATGTGAGATATTGACAACTGTTCTCATTATAAAATCGCAGGAATCAACGTCAACAGCGTTGTGCGGCAAGCTAGGCAATAAAACATAACGCAAAAAAATAAATAAAAAACGTAAGAGAAACAAGTGTTTATTAGCAAGTCTGCTAACAGCTCTGATAATCGAAATCTAGCTAAACATATCTGGAAATTACTGGACTGGTCTAATTATCACCAATGAATGAATGAACAGCATCGTAAAAACAATGACATACTACAAGCAAGCGCAAGTTGCGCAACAACATACAACATAGAACGCAAACAAGTTTACAAGTAAGATATTTACTTACTAGTCCATCAACAAGATCACCAGGTCAGCATCTCTGTTGCATCCAGTGCTACTTTTTAACTTGCGCCAACGAGTGAAAGCCTTCCTTTTCCTACTTTCTTCCTACCGCGTTTTCTTTGCTTTTTCCATCATCTGAAATGAGCGCAAGTGTCTTCGTGCTTCATATGTTGTTGTTGTGTGTGACGTCGTTGCCTTATAAAGCAAGTCGCGATTCTCGCGAGATTTGTCAGGGGCGCCCCTCTCAGACTTGCATTGCTGGTATTTCCAGCGGCGACCCCCCCAAGCTTTACTACCAGGATGATTCGCCCTATTATGAGTTTGTTTACCACAGAAATTACTTTGAAGCTGTTATATTAAGGTAAAATTCCTGCATAGTGTGCCTTTAACATTAGTTTACAATCACTAGATTTGTATAATATGACTATATATATCCATATAAACATTATAACGTCACAATAGTTTATAACACCACCCCAATAAACCAGCACTTACATAGCCTATTAATAATATTAACTAGTGCAAATGCCTGCGCAAAATCAGTTTTCGTGTGTGTTTTTAGTAATTGTTGGTTTGGTGTGTTTGAGAGCTCATTGTTACAATTACACAGCAGAAGTTCAGTGAGATTTTTAATTGTGTATGGTAGAAAGCAAATACTGATACTGACATAATGACATACAATAAATATGGAACATTTAACTACACATTTCAGGGAGCAGGCTACACAGTGAACTCAGAGAAAAGCTGTGAATAAAATACAATATTCAGAAATAAACAGTGTAGCTGACTAAATGTTTAGCTGACAGAGTTTATGACAGAATGTTTATTTTTAACGATATATTTTGCAATTCTAATAGCCCGTAGCAAGAAACCTGTCAAGTTTGAAATCCATTGGACTAACGGTTCGAGAGATATGTGGTTAACAGACATACAGACAGAGAGACAGACCTTTATGTCATTAGATACTATTCACAATATGTGAAGCACTTAAATATATTGAAATACATTTTGAAAATATATTATTTCAAAAATACATTGAACACAAATCTTTTAAATTGTTCCTCATGCTACATCTGTAGCTAAATGTGTGTATTGTGTATATTTCATAAAATATATCCATGCCTTAAATATCATGTTTAGTTTTTAATAAATGTTTTTTGCAATTGTATTTCTACACCACGTTAACCATGTATATAAAGCTATATAATATTATAAGCTATAATATATTACATTATATTATAGCCTATTATAACCTATTACTGTATATAAATGACTTTGTAAACATTGTTTTACACTCAATGCTTAATATTCTCATTCCGTACAGTTTGGTGATGGCCACTATACACTTAATAATGTTAACCTCACATTTCATGATATTTTATCTCATCAAATAATTCCCTCGATGAATTCTTCCTTTATGTAAATGCTGCGTGACTTCTACGTATTTTAATGAAGGCGCGCACTGCGGCTATACCCATAGACAGTAAAAGAAAGGCTATACCGGGCGAGATCGGTCGCAAATATGGCGGCGTTCTATTTGTAGTGACGTAGGTGGCATCTGTGAATATATTCAAGTCTCCACTTCCCCCACACCCTCATTTTACGCCATGGACACACGCAAGACGGCAAATAAGAGAAACTTCTCCGATGTGGAGATCAAATGACCTATCACAATGCATTTTTTTACAGCACGTGTTTTGAAACAATTAGCATTTAATTTCGTATCACGTCACATGTATTGGGGTGTATAGTGATGATGATGAGATTTGGAGTTCCATTCATTCACATTAATAATTGCATGTCAATTTGTAATATTCTTATTCTTATTATGATTTGTATTATTAATGACGCTTTGTTATTTAGAAGAAGAATGTCATTTTTATTATTTTGTCAGTCTGAATTATTTTTTAGTCATGAAAGCTCATTACTGAACCCAGTCCGTGCGCCCCTGCCGGGCCTAACCCTGAAACATCAGGTAAAGTGCACAGGCTCGCAACTGAAGGAATACATAATACCTACAAATCAAATGCTTTGGTAAAGTCACACAAATGAGACCGACGGTTATAGTTGAACACCCCTTTGAAATAGCAAAGCAAACGCGAAGCAATTTAACTGTGAACATTCCACTGTGCTCGCAATCACCATGTTCAAACGCCAGGGCAGCACGCTCTTTCCCCAAACAAACAAAGCAGTAAGTGTGTGTATCCAGTTCTGACATCGGACGAGAACATGGAGGGACACAGCGCTTTCTCTGTTGACTCATTTCTCTTTCTCTTTTACTTTTTCTAAACTCTTTAGATCGTAGAAAGATGAGAAAGAGAAAATCTGCACACTGTCAGTGATAAACTAAATAACTCCTAACAAAGATCTGTAGTAGATAGAGAGGAGATAAATGCTTGCACATAAAACACAGAGAGGTCTCTGAAGACAAAAAGACCTGACGATGCTCCTGCGGCTCATCTAATTATAGCCTCGTGTCGCGGGTGCGCGCCGGTGACGTCACCGATTACCTCCGGGTCGATCCTATCGACGTGTTTACACACTATATTCACAGCAGGTCACGATTAAAGACGTTCCCAATGCGCTAAGCAGCGCAGCATCGACTGTAGCTTTTGAAAGGGAACTGTCATTTGATTCATCAGAAAGTCTCTGAACCAGAGACTCATGCAGAATAAAGAAGAAATGATTCTTGGCAAAACAGTGTGTCCTCTGTCTTCAGGGAAATGATGTGGAGTGTGTTTGCATATTGATCAGACGCTTCAGTGTGTGAGAGTGTTTATAGTGCTGTGAGTTTAACACTTCATCACTGACACACACAACAATCTTCATCAACATGACCTTCATCATCATCTTCATCTGGACTCTCACAGCGTTTGCTCAAGGTTTGTGGAGCACAAGTTTGATATCAATTCATTTCTTCAACTATATTGTCAAAGTTTTGAGTGTATTTTCTTCTTGTTGTGTTTCAGAGTGTAGAGGACAGATCACCGTCACTCAGAGTCCCTCAATAACAGCAGAACAACCAGGACAAACTGTGGATATCAAATGTAAAACCAGCAGAGATGTGCACAGATGGAGTGATGGGGATGAAGGTTTATACTGGTACTTACAGAAACCTGGAGAAGCTCCTAAACTCCTGATTTATTATGCAAAAAAACTCCAGTCAGGAACTCCATCTAGATTCAGTGGCAGTGGATCTAACAGTGATTTCACTCTGAGCATCAGTGGAGTCCAGACTGAAGATGCTGGACATTATTACTGTCAGAGTTTACATTGCAGAACAAATTCTGATAATAATTGTGTGGGTGATTATGTGTTCACACAGTGATAAAGAGTCGTACAAAAACCTCCGTCAGTCAGAGTCACAGTGACTGAAACTGCAGCTGCTCAAAGGAGGATCTGAAATAAAAACATCTAAATTAATCTGACACTCTTCATAATTATAGAGGTCAGAAAGAGATTTTGTGCTCTTATAGATCAGTGACACGTTTGAGATCTGAGTGATTTCAGTTTGCCCTCCTTTTTTTAATAATAGATCTTAATTTTCATAATACTCCATGGTTATTTCAATTGAGTATCCCATCCTAACAAGTCATTTGTGTATATGCACTGTATTCTTCCTATATACTGCAGACAGTAAGAGTTTTATATTAGTTTGCTGTTTTAATTGTAGCTCTGGGGCCGTATTCACAAAGAATTTTAGGGCTAAAAGTAGCTCCTAACTGGCGAATTTAGGAGCAACTCCTAAAAATAATGGGCGTGTCACTCCTAACTTTAGGACTCCTAATTTTTTTCACTAAGAGTAAAATTGACAAAGCATTTTAGCCCTAAAAGTAGCACCTAAGTCTGGGACAGCTTAAAAGAAGTCGAGAGGACTCCTAACTCACTAAGACCTATTCACAGAGGATCTTAAAGCCGCCTCTCGCAGTCGTCCGGGGTCCGCGACACAAGCGGGAACGCTGCATTGGTCTGCAAACAAATCCTCCCATGTCTCACGCTTAGTTTTGCTTGATATCCCCTTTTATGAATTTCCCTTTTATTATGTTTTTTTTTTTTTTTTCAGCACCAACTGGGCCAGCAGCAGTAACTGATCCTGCGTCCAGTTGGGCTTTCTTTTCCATTTGGCGAGTTCATAATCCACCGTCATTCAACTAGGCCTATTACATTACTTCAATAGGAGCAACATTACCTTGCTTTAGTCTATTTAGTCTAAGTAGTCTATTAAGGCTAATATGATGTCAATTAACCAAGCAAGTGTTAATGCAAGTGTCGTTTTTCATTATTAGGCAAGTGGCGGTTTTCATTAGGGTATTAGGCTACCTTGATTTAATTTAATTTAATTCACAACTTTTCTCTCTCTCTCTGCCTTTTTAGAATTACACTTCACTGGGGCACAAACATGTCATTATTATATATGCATTTCGATTACATTACTATTATAATTTTGTGTAGGACACAGACATATTTAGATCATATGATATGTCATAATTCCATGATTTGTTGCGTCTGTGTTATGTTCCGCGTGATGGCCCTGTCATCTAACAACCAATCGCCGTGATCATTGCGAGGAAGCTCGTGCATGAGAATTGACGTCATCCATAGCAACGAAGACTCACTCTTTGTTTAGGAGTTGTCATTATAAGAGTAGGTCTGAAAGGCGTTGTGAATAACTTTTAAGAGAAAACTCCTAGCTAAAATATTTTAGTGTGATTTAGGAGTACTCCTAGTGGTAAGATAAAATTCTTTGTGAATACGGCCCCAGATCAACAGTTCAGTTTAGACACGCCTCTCCCTCCTCTGGACCAATCAGAAGCCTTTATAAGAAAGAGTAAGAGAATAACTTTTATTTGTGCTTTAGGCTGATTTTTATTGAACATTTATTCACAAAACTATGGGAAGGTATAAACTGGCAGCTGACGATAACATGACCTGATAAACCTCAGTGTAAACTGATGAATATGAACAAACCTGTTAAAATGGTGAACATCTGGAACAGGATAAACTACAGAAACTGGAGAAACTCCTGAACTCCTGATTTATTAAACAAACCTCCTCAACGGTCTCATTTCTCTGAAGTCTAACAGTGAAACTGAGCGAGTAAAACTCATATTTCATTATATTGTGTTTCTCTCAGAATAGAGCAGATATTAATCGTCCTCTAATGATTTTCCTGTATTACCAGAAACACTTAAAAAACTGTTAAGCATAAAAACATGTAGAATGATTTTTTTTGCAGTTTGAAATGTAGACTTGGTATTTAATGGACAAAATGTGGTTTTGGGAGGAAATTATGTTGGCTAATTGTGTGATGTAGGTGTGTTGCTGTGTTAAGAGTTTAGAAAAAGTACTTTAAGTAAAAAAATATATATATGATGACGCATTTAAAGGAGCTTTTGAATTGAGACGGACTTCGGTGACGCAATCGGCCTTCGAAGGATGAAGTCTCTGAATCGGGACACAACAACAAATGAATCACACACTCTCTTGAGTACTTCGAGTATTTTGAATAATTAATTTCTTCACGTCCCCTAAAAAAGCCAGTTCTATACAGTGTAAATGAGTGTAGTATGAATGTAATCCAGACGTAGTATTCGCCATGTTGTCATTATCATGTGATCTACCAGAATCTCTTCACTGTTATTCATAAATCCTCATGGGACAGTAAAGTGTCCATCGTATGTTCACTTCAGGATCTCTCCAAAAGTAGAAGATCATCCGAGTACTTCTTGCTTTTATGAGAACTGTCGGACATCCTTCTTTTGTCACAGACTGTTTTTTGCCTTTACTATATAGAAGGAAAGATGTGATTTTGGATGCAGCCATTAACTTTATCACCCGATTTAAAACACTGATTCTTTCAGGAATTATTGTGAAAGTGACGTGTGAAGGCCGATATGGAAACACACACTCAGAACGTGTCCTACATTAAACCATCTGACTCTCTAACCATTAGATTGTGTTTCTCAGTCGCTCTGTGGTTTGTTCTTCTGTGGCTTCGTTTGGAAATATTTCAGTTAGCCGTAACTTTCAGTTAGTAAATAACTGGGAAAATAAATGACTAAAATGTAAAGTAGTCAAAAATAGATTCTTGTTCATTACACTGTTGTATGAAAGCAATATTACACTCACGTTCGTGTTGTTGGTCTGATATTCAGAAATAAACGCTCTTGCTCGTCTGATGTTGATTTATATCAATAAAGGATCATATTAACATGTGAACTCGTGAAATGTTTGTAAAGTCTCAATGAAAGCACATTAAACCAACTTTAATCTGTTACTGAAGCGTTTGCATTGAGAGTGTTTTACATGAGCGACACGCTTCAGTGCTCTGCATGTGTTTATAACTCTGACACACATCAAACATGATCAACAACTGATTTTCACTAGAACTGAACCTTCAACCAACAAGAATGACTTTCATCACCGTATTGATCTGGACGCTGGCAGTATTATGTCGAGGTTTGTGTCGGTCAAGATTACATATGTGTGTTGCGAAGATATATGGTTGTAAAAGTGTTTGTGATTTCTAATCTTTCTCTCTCGTCAGAATCTGTTGGTCAGACAGTGACTCAGACTCCCTCAGATCTGCTCTATGAAACTGGACAATCGGTCACTATAAACTGTAAAACTAGCAGTGATCCAGACTGTTGTCACAATGGAAACCATTTTCTTAGCTGGTACTTACAGAAACCTGGAGAAGCTCCTAAACTCCTGATTGTTGGAGCAATCACTCGGCAGTCAGGAACTCCATCTAGATTCAGTGGCAGTAGATCATCTGGGAGAGATTTTACTCTGAGCATCAGTGGAGTCCAGACTGAAGATGCTGGACATTATTACTGTATGAGTCGTCACTACATCAACAGTAAAGATGTGTTCACACAGTGATAAAGAGTCGTACAAAAACCTCCGTCAGTCAGAGTCACAGTGACTGAAACTGCAGCTGCTCAAACACACACACACACACACACTGATATGAGACTCAACAGCAGATCTTCTTAACATCAACCATGATTGATAGAAAAAGAACCACAAATGTTCCAAAAAACATGTTATTACATGAAGACTGAAATCATTGTGTTTCATAATCAGTCCCAAAATGTATTTTAAACTGCTAATTCTATTGACCTGCTTTATAATGAAATCTTCAGCCAGATTAAGGGCCGATTCACATATAGCGCCTAAAAACGCGTAGAAAACGCTAGGCGTGCCGCGTTCTCCTTTTTCCAAAGTGTTGGGCGGTTGCGCTCCGGAGGCGTCTGCCGTTGCTAAGCTTGTTGTTGTTGTTAAGGTTCTTGTCACGTGACCTACGGTGTGCTTGCGGCCTTCTGAAAAGTTGAGATGGTTTTATCTCGATGCGGCGCGGACGCGTTCGAAAAAAACTAGCCCGTCGCTTCCATTATGAGCACGCATAACGCACGCCTACATTTGAAATAACTAACTTGAGCACGCAAAAGACACGATATGTGAACAGGCCCTTAAATGGTCATTCTCTATTTGATGACCTTTGACCTGTTATACCGTATCATGGATTATGTAAATCTGCAGCACGGGTATTAAATGCTCTCAGCATCAAAGTCTGAATGAAACTGATCATTAAAACACAAAAAAAGTGAAGAAGATCGACCCAAAATAACATGAAGTAAACCATGTGTGTCTGTTTCTGGAATTTTTTGGTTACACTTTATTTTAAGGTGGTGTAGTTACATTGCACTTACTCAAATAAGCACAATAAAAAATAATTCACTACATGTACTTATAATAGAGTTTACGGCTAGGGTTTGAGTTTGGTTTAGGGTTAGTTACTTGTAATTATGCATAATTTAGGCCTACTGTTATTACTAAAGCAAGTACATGTAATAACATGTAACGATGTCATCTTAAAATAAAGTGTTAAAGGGCACCTATTATGGCATTTAAAATGTTCCTAATATTGTTCTGGGAGTCCTCAACAACTGTTTTACGTGCATGCAATGACAAAAAACACTTTTGTTGTCTTATAATATGCATTTATTTTTATCTGATTTGCTCACCGACTCTCAAATGATTCGTTTAACGACTCATTTTTCAAACCCCTCCTTTGCGTGACGCTAATCTGCGGTGATTGGTCAGATGACCCAGCCAGTTATTTTTTGCGTTAGCCCAAAGCTTAAACATATTGATAAAGCACTGCAGTACTACAGGTATTGCTCTATTATTTATGACAACTCCAATAACAACGACAAACATTTCACATATAAAAAAAAAATGACATTGGAGACCTAGAAGCTGCGCTGAGCGTAACTTACACAACACACACACATACTTATTGAGCATGCTACAAAACCCATAAAAGCAACAATTATTAATAATACTTACAGGTTGCGATTCGGAGGAGGAAGCTGATCCAAATAAACTTGGTACTGAACCTTCCTTCAATATCAGCCGGCTCGCGAATCCATATTTGACAGCATTTATGTTTTTGAAGCAATCATCTTCAAAATGACGCGAACACAGCAATAACTTCGGACTATACATCTGTGGTATAGTTGCATATATGAACTGTAGCCACTGATTCTTCAAATGTTCGTCTCTGGGCAGATGAAAAAATTTCGCTTTTGTGTCGCACTTCAGAACACATCGTCTCGTGCCATTATGTTGTTTTCAAGTTTCCCTGGCTTCTACGAGTACGAGCGCAATGAGTGCAGTGGGCGTATCTTATTCAAATAACTTGTACAAGTGACGTCATAAAGTTAGAGAAAATGCATCGTTCGTCTATCGATTCATATCAGCAACTCCGAGTCGACTCTTACTTTTGAGAGACAATAACTTTGTATACGGTGAACTTTCATGTTTAAAACTTTGCAGGATGTTATCGTTCACTTAGAGATATGTTACACACTACATGAAGGGCAATTTTCAAAAATCCATAATAGGTGCCCTTTAAGCAAATATGAAAAAAACAGTGTGTCCTCTGTCTTCAGGGAAATGATGTGGAGTGTGTTTGCATATTGATCAGACGCTTCAGTGTGTGAGAGTGTTTATAGTGCTGTGAGTTTAACACTTCATCACTGACACACACAACAATCTTCATCAACATGACCTTCATCATCATCTTCATCTGGACTCTCACAGCGTTTGCTCAAGGTTTGTGGAGCACAAGTTTGATATCAATTCATTTCTTCAAGTATATTGTCAAAGTTTTGAGTGTATTTTCTTCTTGTTGTGTTTCAGAGTGTAGAGGACAGATCACCGTCACTCAGAGTCCCTCAATAACAGCAGAACAACCAGGACAAACTGTGGATATCAAATGTAAAACCAGCAGAGATGTGCTCAGATATAGATCTGGGGATGTAGGTTTATCCTGGTACTTACAGAAACCTGGAGAAGCTCCTAAACTCCTGATTTATTATGTAAAAACCCTCCAGTCAGGAACTCCATCTAGATTCAGTGGCAGTGGATCTAACAGTGATTTCACTCTGAGCATCAGTGGAGTCCAGACTGAAGATGCTGGACATTATTACTGTCAGAGTCAGCACCACATCATCAGTACAGATGTGTTCACACAGTGATAAAGAGTCGTACAAAAACCTCCGTCAGTCAGAGTCACAGTGACTGAAACTGCAGCTGCTCAAACACACACACACACACACACACACACACACACACACACACACACACTCAACAGTGCAGAAACACATTCTCAGTCCAGCACAACAAGATCTTGTATGTGTTTCTACATCCAGTACAGGTGAATTGTGTGGTTTTTGTCTGAATTTTTTACGTAATCATATTAATTGCAGTGGCGCTGCACTGGCGACCTGTAGAAGCAGTAACGTCGAAGCAGCAACATTGTGAGTTTGTGTTTGTTTAAGTTTGTATAGCCCCTTTCACACAGCGCGTTGATCCCGGGAAATTTCCAGAACGCCTTCTGTGTGAACGCAGACACGACCCGGGATGGATGCCGGGATGGGGACACAGTAACATTGCCGTGTTCAGTCCTGGAACGCACCCTGTGTGAACAAAAGCTGTAATCAATGCCGTGTCGTAATGATGACGCTGAAGCCGGGAGAGAAACGATACGTAATGCGCTAGTTTATGATCAAGTCAGAGAAAAAAGTGCACAAGCGTGGTTTCATAAGCAAACTTAAGACGCTGCTGAGACATTACGTCACATCGATGTCACGTGTCTTTACGGGAGTTTTACGGGTTGTGTGTGAACGCACTCTCTGATTCTGGAAAATCCCTGGCAGTGTGAATGAACCAAAATCAAACGAACCCGGGTCACTTTATCTGTGTATTTTCCAGAATCTCTGTGTGAAAGGGGCTTATGACTTGTCCAAAGCTCCAAAAGTTTCTACTCTAAGGCTATGTTCACACTGCAGGCTGAAACGACCCAATTCCGATTTTTTTGCCCCTATGCGATCTGTATCTGATCTTTTCATGACAGTCTGAACGACAAAGATCCGATCTTTTCAAATGCGACCCAGGCCACTTGGGTATGTGGTCCAAATCCGATATGTATCCGATGTTTTGGAATGCGACTTCAATCTGAACGGCCAGGTCACATGTATCCGACCCACACGTCATTGATATGCGGCAAACGTCATAATTCTGTATTGAAGTAGGCGGGAATGAGAAGATAAACATTAAGTTATTAATAACTTTAATATTGCTAAACGAGCTCCACTGTTGACATCCATGTTTAGCTACTTTCAATTCAATTCAATTCAATTCAAATTTATTTGTATAGCGCTTTTCACAATACACATTGTTTCAAAGCAGCTTTACAGAAAGTGCATTAAAAATGTACATAGAAAATACAGTTAGTTCATCATGTATTAATTTAGGGCATAACATATCGCCGGCGTTGAGTCGTCTCTTCACAGGCGTCGAGTCGTCTCTCCACGGGTGTTTAGTCGTCTCATCACAGGTGTTGGATCATCTGAAGTCTCCGTGAGAGGCTGGATACAAACTGGAGCTGACGAACGCTATTTACCTCGGGACTTGCGTCCCGAGATAACAGCAGAAAGGCAGATGAGAAATAATTAGCGTAGCTGATGTTCATAATATTAATGCATTCGATCTGATTCGGCAGTAGTATAAAAGGTAAGCATTATGTGAATGCTTGGTTAAAGAGATGCGTCTTTAATCTGGTTTTAAACTGGGACAGCGAGTCTGAGCCTCGAACAATATCAGGAAGGCTATTCCAGAGTTTAGGAGCTAAATGTGAGAACGCCCTCCCTCCTTTAGTGGACTTAGATATCCTAGGAATGACCAGAAGCCTCGAATTTAGTGATCTTAAAGAGCGCGACGGATTGTAGGGCGATAGAAGGTCCGTTAAATAGACTGGAGCTAAACCATTTAGGGCTTTATAGGTCAGTAGCAATACCTTGTAATTGATACGGAACTTAATAGGTAACCAATGTAGAGATGATAAAATTGGTGTTATATGATCATATTTTCTTGATCTAGTAAGAACTCTAGCGGCTGCATTTTGGACTAACTGTAGCTTGTTTATTGAGGATACAGGACAACCAGCTAATAAAGCATTACAGTAATCTAGTCTCGAGGTCATGAATGCATGAACTAACTTTTCTGCATCAGAAACGGATAGCATGTTACGTAGCTTAGCAATGTTTCTAAGGTGGAAAAAGGATGTTCTTGTAACATATGAAATATGATTTTCGAAAGTCAAGTTGCGGTCAAGTATGACACCCAGGTCTTTTACTGTAGTGGATAAAGTAACAGGGCATCCTTCTAAATTAAAGTTGTATTGTAAGGGATTTTGTGGGTAGTTTTTCGGACCAATAAGTAATACCTCTGTTTTATCAGAATTTAATAGCAGGAAATTACACGTCATCCAGTATTTTATATCTTTAAGACATTCTGTCAAGTTAGATAAGTTAGTGGTTTCATCTGGCCGTGATGAAATATATAATTGAGTGTCATCAGCATAACAGTGAAAATTAATTCCATGTTTTCTTATAATATTACCAAGTGGCAGCATATATATTGAGAATAGTAGAGGGCCTAACACAGATCCTTGCGGTACTCCATAGTTTACTGACGTTATCTTTGATTTTTCCCCATTTAAGCAGACAAAGTGGTAACGGTCTGATAAGTACGATCTAAACCAGCTTAATGCCTGTCCCTGAACACCAGTGTAGTTTTGTAGTCGATCCAGGAGTATTTTATGATCTATAGTATCAAATGCAGCGCTTAGATCCAGTAGAACAAGTATTGAGATGCAGCCTTGGTCAGAAGCTAAAAGTAAATCATTTGTAATTTTAACTAGCGCAGTTTCTGTGCTATGATACTGTCTGAATCCTGACTGAAATTTTTCATAGATATCATTTTCTTGCAAGAAAGAGCACAATTGAGCGGACACAACTTTTTCTAGTATTTTAGACATAAATGGAAGATTTGAAATGGGTCTGTAATTTGCTAGGTTATTTGGATCTAATTGTGGTTTCTTAATAAGAGGTTTTATTACTGCCAGCTTGAATATTCTTGGAACGTGACCTAAAAATAAAGACGAATTAATAATATTGAGAAGAGGCTCTTCCACTACAGGTAACACTTCTTTAAGTAATTTAGTGGGTATTGGATCTAATAAACAAGTTGTTGGTTTAGATGCAATAATAAGTTTATTTAGCTCTTCCTGTCCTATAGTTGTAAAGCGGTGTAGTTGTTCTTGAGGGGCGGTAATTGAGGCTGAATCATAAGACACCATAATAGATTGTATATTTACAATTGTGTTTCTGATGTTTTCTATTTTCTCAGTGAAGAAATTCATAAAGTCATTACTACTACATTGTAACGGAATATTTTGCTCAGGTGATGCCTGTTTATTTGTTAGTCTGGCCACGGTGTTAAATAAGAACCTTGGATTATTTTGGTTATTTTCTATTAGTCTGCGGAGATGCTCAGCCCTGGCTGATTTAAGAGCCTTTTTGTAACGTGACATACTATCTTTCCACGCGATTCTAAAGACCTCTAAATTTGTTTGTTTCCATTTACGCTCTAAGTTACGAGTTTCTCTCTTGATAGCATGCGTAGCATTGTTGTACCATGGTGCTCTAGTTTTCTCTCTAACCTTTTTTAATCTAATTGGTGCAACAATTTCTAATGTACTAGAGAAAATGGTGCTCAAACTGCTAGTCATTTCCTCTAGTTCATCTGTTTGTTTGGGTTCACTGAGCAGCTGAGATAGATCAGGTAAGCTATTTGAGAATCTATCTATAGTGTTTGGAAGGATTGTTCTGCCTGGTCGATAACGTGGCGCAACATGACAAATTTCAGCAGTACGTAACATGCAAGTTACCATGTAATGATCAGTTACATCATCGCTTTGCGGTACAATATCTATATCGGTTGGATTGGTTCCATATGATATAATTAAATCTAGTGTATGATTTAGGCGATGAGTGGGACCACTGACGTTTTGCGTGACCCCGAAGGAGTTTAATAAATCTGTAAACGCAGTCCCTAACGCATCATTTGTGTTATCTACGTGTATGTTAAAATCTCCAACAATTATTGCTTTATCGACATTGACCAATAGATTTGATAGAAAGTCTGCAAACTCTTTTAGGAAATCGGCGTAAGGCCCTGGAGGTCTATATACAGTAGCCAAGGCTAGAGATAATAAGGATTTCTTTCTTAAATCTAATAGTGTAACATTTAGCACAAGTACCTCAAACGAATTAAACCTGTGACCTGTTTTCTGAGTAACATTAAGAATATCTCTATAGATTGTTGCAACACCGCCGCCACGACCAATCAGACGGGGCTCATGCTTATAACAGTATCCTGGCGGAGTAGACTCATTTAGACCGAAATAATCATTTGGTTTAAGCCAGGTTTCAGTAAGGCACAGTACATCGAAACTATTATCTGTGACCATTTCATTTACAATAACCGCCTTAGGTGTGAGCGATCTAATGTTTAGAAGACCTAGCTTTAGAAATTGTTTATCACTGATATTGAGATTTTCTGGTTTAATTACAATTAAATTTTTCCTAGATCCTACATTATATATATTATTTGGCCTTACTAAACGAGGAATAGACACAGTTTCTATATAATGTTCTACATTGGTGCTTATATCAATTAAGTTGGGACAGCAAAGACTGTGATTTGGACTTTGACTTACTAGTCATATGGTGTGTAGCGTCTTGGAGATGTTGTCCGACAGCACAGCCGCTCCGACTCTGCTGGGGTGAAGGCCATCAGCACGGAAGAGCCTAGGTCGCTCCCAGAACAGATTCCAATTATTTACAAAGAGCAGTCTCTGTTCATTACACCATGACATTAACCATTCATTTAGAGCAAATAATCTACTGAACCTTTCTTGTCCTAGTCGGTACGTGGGAAGCGGTCCAGACACGACGATCGTTGCTTCAGGCGATGTACTGCGTACCGTCGCGATCAGGCTCCTGTAGTCCTCCTTCAGAACCTCCGTCTGCCGCAGCCTGATGTCGTTCGTCCCCACATGCAGCACGACAGCTCCGACGCGCTCGTCACCGTTCAGGATCTCGGGAACCTGCGCAGCGACATCGAGAACACGAGCACCAGGAAAGCAGTGAGTGCGCACCTTACCTTTACTTCCGCAAACAACAAGTGACGTCGTTGACCGTTGAGTACTCTTCTGCGCATACGGGTCACTTCTGGGTCATTTCACGTTCACGTTCACACAGGAGATCACAAAAGGTCTCATTTAATTGGAAATGTGAATGGCCTTGCAAAAAAATTAAATTTTTTCAAAAAATCGGAATTGATCATTAAGCCCCTGCAGTGTGAACGCAGCCTAAAGTTTTCTTCTCTCCATCACATGTTTGTGAACTATTTGATTGTTTGGTTATTCCTTGGATATTTTGTGACAGGACAACGTTGGAATGGAGTCGGGACTTTCTTATGGAGTGCTTTTGAGTATTGTACACTTCTCAACACAACATCTCCCCTGTTACTCAAACAGAATTGCTTCTCTTAGAAGATCATTATCTTTTGCAAGTCTTATTTACTCAAACAACAACTCATCTCAAATATGCATATTCAAATGAACTCTTACGCATTCAAACAACAGTCTATTTCAAAAAGGCATTTCAAAGGAGCATAATGAAATTTTCAAGCACTTTCATCCTTTTAACATAACACAGAATAACATTCATCAAACAGTTCAGGATTCATTAAGTTCAGGATTTAATCTGTTATCTTCTTGGTCGGACTTATTTCTTTCTCTTCAGACACATTACTCCATAACACAGTCTTAGTCCACACAGGTGGACGTCTCCGTCTGAAGCCCCTATTCAGACTCAAGTCAGTGTTCTCTGTTGTACAGCCTCTTCCAGGTATTTAATCAGAGATTTCCTCTCTTTCGGCAGTGAAAGACGAGCTGAATTCCCCTTAAGATGAAAGTACTCTGTCCTATTAGTTGTTACTGACAACAGATCAGTGAACCGGCTTCTTCTTTTTTCTCGTGAAAAGGCTTCCTTGTTCTCTCCTTATTTCCAACTGCAATTTTAAGAAATGTAGACCATCTCTAACAATCAGTGTATTGTCAGTAACATCCTATAACATTACTGTAACATTCTTTAAGCAACATGTTGAACCGTTCAATGGCCCTGTTAGCCTGAGGGTAATAAACACTGGTCTTTATGTTCTTTATTTATTCCCTGTGTTTTCACAAAATCAGCAAAGGTTTCCAACAGTCTCTGCCGTTACTGATAAAGCAAAACCAACTTCTGGCCATTTGCTGAAATAGACAATCAGAGTTATTGCAAACTTACAGTAAGTATCTGTATCTCCCTTCTCGAAAGGATGAACTGGGCCATTTGGTGAACCGCACTGGCTGCACTGGAGCTGTGAATGTTCTGTCTGATTTATCACTGGCCTGGCACTAGGGCACACATGCAGATTGGATTGTGTGAACAAGATCGTCCATTCGTGGCCACCAATACAACTCCCTCAGACACTTTGGTTCGCCCTCATAGACTGTCAATAAAGATGGACGACGCTTCACTCTCTTCTATTGTAGAAATGCAAAGTCCCAAAATGGCGCTGACATCTTGTGCTGATTTAAGACCTAATTCTGTGCAGTAGTGAGAGTCAGAGTCCCACACACACTCCCGCAGGATCGGTTAGTCCAGTTTACTGCAGAACAACTTATTTCGGTGTGAAATAAACAGTTATGGACATGTAGAAAATAAAGTTGAAGCAATCTCAACTCCAGTCTCTTGCCAAAAATCCCTCAAAAAGTGACTACTTCATTTAGAGAAGCTGTCAATCACAGCTGTCAATCATGGCGTCACATTCTCGTTTTTATATCATCAAATAACTAAGACCAAACTTATTTAAAAAAACGAACACTTAAACTTACATCAGCGTGATAAAAACTACCTAAACAAACTAAGTGTAATTTGATTGTTTAGTTTCCCTCATGTAGAGGATCAGGGTTTATGAGCTGTACTGGGACCAGCCGCCGGGGGCGATTGAGACGCTTCGGCCGAACCTTTCAGCACTTGTGCGGCGCACTTGTCCACACCAGCCCCTGATGTCCCTCGTGTGCCAGGAGGATGAGGCGTTCACGCAGTGAAATATGAACAATCAAACGATTCCCTCTGAAAATCAATGGAGATTCAACGTCTAACAGTAAAGTATGGATGTAAGTCACTGAGGACAGACTGTTGCAGTTTAGCCCAACCTGACTGAATTGTCTGGAATAATGTGACCGTTCTGGACAGTTCTCGCATTCAGCTTCATGAGTTCACATCGGTGCTTTATCAAAAGTAGTGCCTTGATCTGGGAGAGTATAAAACAGGCGCTGGTCTTCCGTCCCGAAGCAAAGCAGCAAGACCACTCGTCTGTGTGTGTCCGGCCATGCATCTCCGTAATTATGAACGATTTTTTGCCACGTTTCAAATGGAATCGGTGGATCCACACTGACAGTAAGAAACAGGGGTTGGCTCGGCACTCATCGTCAATTTATGGTGTTTTCACCCTTTTAACAGGACAAACTCCATGCGGGGTACAATTACAGAATGTAAAAAAAAGATGTACGACGAAACTTCACTCTCTTCCAGTGTAGAAAAGTGAAGAAGCCAATGTCCCAATATGGCGCTGTCACAGTAACAGAAGGA